>VZRJ01003726.1:58152-88558 GCA_013397565.1 Ptilonorhynchus violaceus
GTTTCCACTGAGTGCCGCTGTACGCGGGCGGAGAGGGGGAAGTACGGTAATTACACACTGGCTGTTTGCTTTGGCGGACGAATTATTAATATTAATTATTTTGTTTATTCTAACGGGTCAGGAGAAGGAGAAAGGTAGCAGGGGTGAGAGGCCAGGCGCCTGCCGCTGGAGACGGGGCTTGGGGTGAGCGGCCAGTAGGGACCCCCGGCGCCCGTCCGAGCAAGGCTCCCTCCTCCTCCTCATCGTCGTCCTCCTTCTCCTACTCCTCCTTCTTCTCCTCCTCCTCCTGCTGTCTCTCGGCAGAGCAGGGAGGCACGGAGATGCGAAGCTTTTCACAGGTTAGGCTTTTAATTTCTTTGTGTACTCTCGCGAAACCACTTGAAAGGAAGCACATCGGGCTGGAACTCAATTTTCCGAGCGCTTACAAAGGGGTTCTTGAATTTGTTCAGTAAACTTAGCAGCTCCCTCTGCGCCGTCTGCCCGTGCAAGCAGGCACTCCTTATTGCTGCAACCGGGCTCTCCCAGACTGGCAAATAAAACAGTTGTTTTCTTGCACCGAATCCCCTATTTTGCCTGTTTTCTATCTCCTCCGTCCTCTACAGAACGGTATTTCCATTTTAGCGATTACCACTCAGCCTTGCATGTATGGCTTTTGATTGCTCCTCCTTGTTACTTCTCCAGGACTGCTGTCATGCGTATTTTATTCTTTCGCCTGGCCTTTGTACAGTTACTACCTCATGTAAGGATGGCAGCTTCTTTACCATGATTTGGATGTTCATATTCCCAGTTTTGATGCACGTAGAAGAGTCAATTTATTTACACAGAATAGTTAGGGTTGTATGTGTTCTTCACTTGTCGCCTGAGACGGAATTACGTTGGGGATAAGTCTGTAGATGCTGATTCGTTTTTGAGCTTCCTATTTGCAGGCATGTGTATTTTTGATGACACTTGTATTCTCTTAAACTTAGGATTAATGTGGGAAGCTGTGATTGTCTTCTCATTCTTTCAAGGATCGCTTCCAGTATACCTTTTGTTCAGGCACGAGCAACTTCTGTGTAATATTGGGACATTTATTGGGAATTTTGATACAGAGATGGAAAAATGTATATATTGTATTTTTCCTTCCTCTGGTATCTGCTAGTGGTTTATAGTGTTATAACAGTCAATACTTTATTTTCTTGCTGTAAAAGTGTTTAGTAAATGACATCATTTTCTCCTGGGCTGAAAGCAACAAAGCTCCTACTATTGTTATGAATGGAACAACTCTGAAGGAAAAAAAAAAAGATTCTCCCCTGTCCTAAATATGATCATATGTACTTGTATCTTACTTTAGATGGCAATTTTTTGATTGCTTCTTTAAATTCCCTCTCATGAGATGAGCTATAACTGCTTTTTTGATGTGTGAAATTGACAAACTGGTCAGTTGTAATAAATTCAGCTGTCAAATTTCGCTCAGTCAAAATTGCTAAAAGCTGTAAATACACTGGCACGGGATTTTCAGGGTACCGAGTGTTACACAGAAAGGATGGATTTAATGAGAGACTTTATACATGAGTAGCTTTCCAATTTTAGTTTTGTCACTTGTGGTAATGTGGTGGAGTATATTTAGATATCTTTCAGCGCAGAAATGATGTGTAGCTTTTCTTTATCCACTTAAAGCAGTAAAAGCTTTGTCTAAGTAGAAGTCTTCTACTCTAAGAAGATACTGAGAAATTCATTATGGTTTGTGTGTACTATGGCAAGCTGTTAGGAATGGTGCATGGTAAGGAAAATGGTACCTTGGTCTTAGGACCTGCTTTTAGACCCGTCAGTCACACTACTTTTAAAATGAGCGCTAAAGAATAATACGAATAAGCGTTTTGCTGTGATGATTATGTAACTCAAACACCAGTACAGTCAGCGAACTCAACGGGTGATCGTAAATCAGTGCTTAATCTTAGGAGAGGGTCTGCAAGAATGCACTTGGGGATGTGTTAAAGAACTAAGGATCTGGTGATTTAAGTCCAGTCAGTGATTCACCTTTCATTTTAAGCATTGCCTTTCACTTCTACCTTTGAGGAATGCAGGGACCAAAACTACACAAGCTGAAGAGTAGGAATTCCCCTTCATCTGCTGCTGTGTGTGCTGAGCCACTAGGGGCCTGTATAAACTGCTCTCATAGAGCAGATACCAGTGCATGGCATATGCTCACTTTCACCAGACATTTTTTACACAGGTGCACAATGTCAAAAGCAAAGTTGCCAGTTATTCTTTCCTTACTAATAAATGAGATTGCAGTTTCTTAGGAGATGCATGAAAATGGTATATTATTTAGTTTTTATTTTTACCCTGCTTAATCCATTTCCCCCAGTCCTGAATGGTGTCCAACGTGCCTGCTTTCCTGATTGCTGTGGGAGATGGGGATCAACATTGACTCAGGAGGTGCAAATTTTGGGCAAAGTTGGATTTGAGTGTCTCCCTGCATTTCATATTTTCTGTAAGCTGAGAAAATCAGATTTGTTGCCTGTGTGTTTTTTCTATTAGATTAGTAATGGTACTGTTCCATGCAAGTGTAGGGTTAAAAGATAAACTAAACAGGATTACTACAAGGCAGGAACAGACATAGATTGATGGTGTATTTAAACTAGCTTTGTAAGTGTTATGTAAGTTTGAGAGTGTGTCGGCTCCAAGGCTTTGGCTGGAGTGTAGTCAGCGTTTATGGGACATGGGCTGAAGATGCACTATACATTCGTGAGTGTCAGTTTCAGAAATTTGAAATCTGCCAGCCACAGCATTCTTGATAGACATTAAGCAATAAGGTCAAGTATGCTAACACTGTTCCATTGTTGGTTTTCAGTTTTTGAAACTGACAAGGCAGACAATTTGTTTGAAAGAGCACAGCTGAAATATTTGCATATTGGATTTCCTTCGAAATGAACTTCCGTTACTAAGCTCTTTGAGAATTCTCGTTTGAAAGGATTTTCAAGCTGAATCACAGTAAGGTCATACAATCAAAATGCAGTTTCCCTATGGTATGTTAATTTTTTAATAAGCTGTCTTTTAAAATATCAGAGTCTCATATATAATTTGATGTTGGGCCAGTTAGAGTGAGAGGGGTTTTTTGTCATATTACCGACAACAGTTGTGCAAATACTGACTGAGCTTTATTTGCTGAAATGTGTGTGTGTGCCTTAGGTAAAGTTTTGATGAAACGTAATGAAATCTGCTTTAAAGGTTTTCTCAAATGATAAACGTCTGTTCAAAAGTGTAAGTCTTACTGCCTATCAGTAAACCAAGGCGGTGTCTCTGAAATGCAGAGGATAGGCACTTCATTTTTGCGTTTGATACCAAAAGGAGTAAAACAGTAGGGGTGTATGAATAATTATGTTGCATTTTTGTATAGGGCTGTGGTGATTCTTAAGCTTTTGTTCTCTAATGAGTTGAGAAGAAGGTATAGATTTTTGCTGGTTTAAGTTCAATGTCAGTCACGTAATGCCGTCTGTTGTAACAGGAGCTTGCTTTCGTTGTAATTCTTTTTAAAAACAGTTGGCATAACAGAGTCAACATACAGTATTTTGATGAAAACTCTCAATTTCGCATACTCCGTGAGTTGTTTATTTGCTTAATCCTTGTTTTCTTTGGAAAAGGCCTTAAATAAAGCCATTTAATGAATGTACGCTGGCAACTTGGCAGCCTGAAGGAAGAATCTGTGTTTAAAAATACTTCATTGTACACTATCAGGAATTTACCAAGTAGGAGCAGGGAGGAAGCTTACTTCTCCTGGTGATCTGCTACGGTAAGGCTGCAGTACAGCTGGAGGAGTCTGATGATTTAGAGAAAGGTTGCATGAGAGTGCTTTGCCTGTAAATTCCTTTCCAACAAGCTTCACTTCACTTGTTTTTTAAGACACTGGGCATTGATAGGACCGTGTTTACTACTGCATAGTTTTAACTTATATTTCGTAAGATCAGGTGACTTTTGATTGGTTATTGATAATACTTACTAAACCATAGCATGTTTGTGCCTTCCCGTAGGAAGTGGATAGCTAAAATGCAGGGAAAATAGATACAAAATAATAAAAATTGTTTGTATGTAAAAAATCAGGTTAAATTGAATAAAGTATGTAAATTCTGAAAGCATTGCTTTTTAAAAACTTAATTATTATTCAGGGTCTTTCAATTCATTCATAAAAGCGACGAGTCAAACTAAATACTATCAGATTATTTTTTAACTGCATCAGCAGGTATACATAGTCTGTACTTCCCTAAGATATTCCCTAAAATTTATCTCTCTAAGTGTCTTCTGCTTACATCCTGTGCCAGCCTTCTTCGTAACCTTAATAGCACCTAGCAGAACCTAATAGAAAGAGAAAAACAAAAAAGAGAATGTGATTGATCTTGCAGTAGAGTTTCAAAAGAGATGGAGGTTTTTTCAAAAATCAGCTTCCCTTTTTATACTTGATCTGATTTCTGGTGGGGATTTTGTGTGTTCTTTTGAATACAAACAACGTGCAGAAAATGTCCTCCTCAACCAACAGAAAATGATGGGATTTTAGGCACTTTGAATTATTATACCAGAGGACATGCCCTAATATCTTATCGTGTCCTGAGCTTTTTCATAGTTAAGCACAATGGAGTTATTTGAGTTTTTCAGTAATCTTCTAGTTAGCAAAGTCACTCCACTGATACACAAATTAATTTATTACTTGCAGACAATCAAAATGGATGTCCCAGTTAGTGCCAGCTGAAGTGCTCACATATTGTTCTGGTCAGATTATGCACACTTTTTTCCTAATGCGGTGTATCAAGTAATGCAACCAATTGTATTGCTCTTTCTTTTGCAGTTTTTAGTGTTCTTGAAATTACGTATCTGTAAGTCAGAGTTCAGTTATCGGTGTGTAAAATCTGTCTTTTTAGATGGGAGAATCAGGTGATTCTTAGGAAAAATATAGTCAGTACCAACCTGACCAAAACAAATGTGGCGTAGGTATAAATTTGCAAATAAATATACATTTCTCTCACAAATTTGCCCAATCCCATTTTGATTTCAGTGTCTCACCTTGGCCTATTCACTGGTTTTACTGAAAAGTCTAGGTTTTTTGTTACTTGCCTTGACTCAGCAAGAGAGAATTCAAATACATTCCGGTAGCAATGTCTTAGTCTTTCTGATCTTCTGAAAATAATTGTTTGCTAAGTTTGAACTCAGTAATTCTACTTGCTTTACAATGCTCTTTGAATTAAACAAAATTCTTAACTGCTTTTGGAACTATCTGTAGGCTATACTCTTTTTATAAAGGTTTTCCAAAAAAAGGTGAATATTATGTACAAGGAATAGACTGCTATTTCTACTATCTCATTTTTTTGCTCCATCTCCCACTCCCTTTCCCTCTCCCTCTATTCCCCTCCGCTCTCCTTTCCCTTTTTCCTAAAAAACCAAAAAGATAAATCAGATCTTACTAAAGTTCACAAAAATACATATGGATATCCTGTGCTCGATCCCATTCTTTCATCTCCTTTATGCCATAGAGAAGGGGTTTAAGAAACAGATGCATGTCTCTCTATCTAACCCAGAGACATGATTAATTTATCTGTGCTCACCTGTATTATTAAACTTCTGCTATGCACACTTATAATTTTCTTTTCTTTTTACTTTAGGAAAGAGATTTCTCCCGCTGTGGAATTTACTATAATTCCTCAGTAAATTATAGGCAGGGAGGTCTTTTCTTCAAAGGCTGTTACTAGGGCCAAGTATTTTCTCCCTTGGTTTTCAGTGATGTGAATGTCAGGTGCATCATTTCTTTACCTCATATGCTACATTTATTAGAATCTTCTTTACTGTGTACTGGTGTATTAACCAGTACTTTACTGGTGTATTGTGTATTAACACTTCATGAAATTTTACTTTTTTCTTAATAAGCAAACAGCTATATTTTGAAATTCAGTAATTTGGTGTGAAGAACGTGCAATGAAAGATTTCTAAAACACTGATCAGAAAGTAGGACAGGAAGTTTTATTTATTTATTTTTGTTTGTTTAGGATGATAGTGTATCTTAGAAAGCTGCTTAACTGCTGCCCAGTGCAGCTGTCCTTCCCTGAAAGATTAGGTTTCAGGAGCAATGACGGATGTTGAATGCCTGTAGCCAGTTGTGGGGTTTGCTCTGAGGTCAGTGCTACTGATGGAGGATAGGAATTTACAGCCTTATGTCTGTCTCTTCACCAGAGTAACCAGTAGCATTTCTCTAGGAAAAAAAAAAGGCCCACAACAACTAGGTATGTTCAGTGCTGAGCTTGTATTGCTGCATAGTTCAGAAAGCTATTCGTGCTAGTGAGAAAGAATAGGTAGGTTTGTGAATAACAAAGATAAATTTAGTTATGAGTGTGCGCTTTTGTTTCACAGAAACACGCAGAAATAGCTACAAAAAGTAAATAGGATGATTTGATTTCCTTTAGAACTTCCTTCATATTATTTTAACCTGTGTTAGCAAGTTTGGAATTGACACTTCTGACTTTTTGTTTGAATTGTTCCAGGTATACTTCAGAACATACTCTCCTTTTTCACCTAAAAATAGGATCTGGGTTTTTTCTTTCCGTGGAAGAAATATATGTTAGTGATCTTAAGCAAGCATAACCAAGGCAGAGTTGATATCCATCAGTGATGAATGGGTAGATGCTCATCAGGTAGAAAAAGTTTATTCTGATGACTTTTAGTGTTACCTTGTTTACTTCAAGTATCACTATATTGCTAATAAAGATGGATAGTTGTGTTTTCAGAAACATTTGTTAAGGTCAGACTTTCAGATTTTATTTTTGGACTATCTGCCTTCCGTGAGCTGTGGAGATTTGTTCCTGATATGTGGTGATGTTATTAACTTTTAAAAAGCGAATTTTGATTGAGAAAGGTGCACAAAAAACCCAGACTGCTTTATTGTTAGGCTTGCAAACCCTTTTTTGAGTTGTTTATATTAATTTGTACCTTAATGGTATAGGTGGATTTTTTTGTCAAGCCTCAGAAGAGCTGTCCTAATAGGCTGAAAGCCCTCAGTGATCAGTGAGAAAGATTTCATTTGACAGCATTATTTGGATCAGATCCACAGTGCTTTTGTGCCTTTGCTTAAGTGATAGCACTTTTACCTTTGGTAATCCTAGCAGTGGTAAAATTCAAATTCAGACAAGAAAGCTTACTAAAACATCTGATGAGTTGATTTATAGTATCTCATAAATTAGAGAGTAAGAAGCATTTTGGTAAGGAGAAATACTTACCCAGTAAGAATCACTTTAGAACAATTTTGCATCAAGGAAATGGCATTTTGCCAAATGCCTATGTATTCTACTTACTGGCAGCATGCCATAGACTTTATTTGGAAAACTGTCTTTGCTTAAGTAATAAATATTCACTATTTACCAATTCATTTTACTATAAATAAAGCATGGATTCTGTTATTAGATTTTTTTTTTTTCATTTTTGACCTATTTCAGAAAGAATACAGTTTTTCTCATTACAGTTAAGTGCATCAATGGTTCTTGATGAGCAGAATTTTCCAAACACTGAAATTGATTTTACTTTTTTTGATAATTTGGGTATTTTGGGATATTATTTTTGCTTGACAGGAAAAGCCTTGAATTTTTGTATTGTACATGACGTGACAGAAAAATTGTAATATTGACTTAAAGAAATGTTTGTCTTAGCTGATATTAATGATACTCTAATGCAATTTTTTTTTTTCTTAAAGAGAAGTGGATAATCAGTGTAAATTGTTGTTGTCACTGAGTTAAATGTGTAGAATTTACACGTATTTCCCATTTAACATTTTCAAAAGCTGTCTTAAATGGTCACATGTAGCATCACCATACTGACCAGATGAAAATTTTAAATGTATCAAGGGAAGCAGACAATGAAGAGAGCATTATACTTTGTAATGCTAACAGGTGGCAGGGAATGTCTGTAGGAACAATCGTACCTCTATAAGAATCCTGGCATTCCTTGGGTTTAGTTTTGCATTATTACAGTAACTCTGGGAAAAACCCAGTGTTAGGACTTGTATAAAAATAGTATTTTGGTTAGCTTAGTTTTAGACAGTTTGGGGCTGAATGTATTAAATACTGTCTGTATGTAAAAAGGAAATGTTTATTCTTCATCTGTTCAGTTGCATCTGATGGAAGAGATACATGTGCTTCTGGGCAATGTAATCCCTAAAAGGACACTTACTAGGACTGTATCCCTTGCTGATTTATTCATAGGATTGCTTTATTAATCTAGTGCACAAGGATAATCTTATTCTGAAGGTATTAGAAAGCATGAAAATAACTACTGGACTTCTTAGAGATGTGGATTTCTATGTCTTCAAGCAATTTGAATTTATAATCTCAATCAGTCTTTGTACTTTTGCTGGGGAGTACATAAACCATGAAAGGTGCAGTGGCCTTAAAACTGTTTTTTCACCTTTGCTAATCTCTGCCGCAGTCCAGGTTAGAGAGACAGAGATTAATAAAAAAAGTGACAATACATTATCATGTGTAGAAGAAAAGTGTGATACGATCTTTCTACCACGATGATGAAATGAGTTGCTAGAAATGTTTATATAGTAACCAGTGCTTAACAGAGGTATGCTCTTAACAGACAGACAAGCTGCTTTTTCAGCCTTTTTTGATTGTCACTCTTGCTAGGAGGTGAAGAGCTTGCCATTTTGGTGTGAAATTTTTGGCTTTCGTGGATTGACTTCATGTTGCAGATGCCAGTCAGAAAATCAGGCAGATTTTTTTCTGCAACTTTCACCTGTTGCTTGGATAATGGTGTTAAGATCGATTTCATATTTAAGGAGACAGAACACTTGAAAACACCAAAGAACTTGGGAATGGGAGGAAACCTGAATTCATCCACCTGAGAGAATAAAGAGTGAAATTTTACAACCTCAGAATTTTACCGGTAAAGCAAAACTGCCAGAGGATCAATGATGATTTCACTACTGTGACTGGGGATGTCCCTTCCCCACCTCTTTCTCCAAGTTGTTCTCCATCTTGCTTTTGCAATTCTGCAGTTCTATAAACAGCAGTTACTAAATCAAAGAGAAATGTGTCTTCATGAAGAAATACCAATGTCTACTTCATACCAGCTGTTCTGTAATGTACTTCACTTTCTCTGGAATAAGTCTTTAGGTGTCCTTTAAATGCAAGTCTCCATAGCAGTTCTTGCTTCTCATTGTGAGAACGTATCTGACATTCTGAACTCTCAAAAACTGTGAGAATGTCTCACTAAACTGGTCTTTCCTTCAAAATGTCACTTAAATTGCTAGTGTTGCATACTCGTTATGTTGTAGAAATCCCCTCTGAAACCTACTGTCATTGGGATCTCAAGGGCTTAATTTACGTTTTTTTGCTTCTTCTGCTAAGTGTTATAGGTATGTCCTTTTTGCATTGATCTCTGATTTCTTTGACTATGGTCAGTATCTAGAAAGCAATCTTTCAATACAGACATTGGTGTACTCATGACACCATGTGAATACCTGTACACCTGCTTCTTTTGTTGAGGTATTTGAATAGCTCTAGGCTATCTGCTTTTTAAAAAGTTCTGTGCTTTCTTTGATGTCTTGGATGGGACACAGCAATGTCTTTCCGTTCTCTGTGAAATCTCTGCTTTCTCAACCACTTCCCATTTTTCACAGCAGGAGGCTTTCCACATGAAAAGAAGGAACACAGTAAGAGAAAGAGACCTGCTTGACAGCTTCTCTTGTCTCCTTGTGTCTAGAGAACTGCATGAGTGTAACAACAGAGAAATGGATCTCTCTGGTGCTATTTGGGTGTTTTTGTCTCTAGGTGTAGTGGTAGCAGATTCAGATTTTACTGTGGATACTGGCTCTCTTCCCTTCAGATATAGCCTTGTATTTAAGTCTTTGTGTTACTCAGCTGTATTCAGTTTCTTAAATCCCATCTCTGTCAGAGAGAGTCAGTTTTTGTTGAGAGGTGGTTCTGATCGTTTATTCTCAGAGAATAAACTGGCAAAAGAGTTGCGAGTTCATACTTCTTGAGTTCAGGAATTTCAGGATTATAGGTTCCAAAGCTTTCAAGCTCACTTCGGTGCTGGGTTCTCCGAGTACAGTCAGAGCTAGGTGTTTTTTGGAACAACACAAAACTGCTCTGTTAATGTTTTGAAGCATTAAATTTCATTGATAGACACCATTTGTCAGACATTGTCATGCTCACTGTATTTTTTTTTAGTATGCTGTATTTCTTCATCGTGTTGAATGGTTTGGGAATTTTAAGGCAGATTCTCACTGTGCTTTTTTCACTGATGTAGTTATTATTCCACCTACTGAGTTTCTGAGGTGTTATTAGTTGGTAACTATTGCTGTGGTTTTTGACGTGCATATACCTACCTATATAAAATAATTAAGCAGGATTTTCCCTTGCTTTTGCATTTGTAAATTTTGTTTCTGTTAGTTTTGAGTAGATGACTGCGTCAGTCAGAGGTATAGTTGTGTTACTAGATTTCTGGTGTTGCCTGGAGTTGCATGTATTTAATAATTTAGCAGCTGCTGAGGGGAGCTCGATGTGTATGGTTCCACTATTGGTAATGAAGCCATAGCTGCTGAGAGTTTATGTTTTGCTGAGCATGCAGGTAACCACACACTCTTGTCATAGGTGTTTAATTGTGATTTTGGTTGCCCTTTCTAGTGGTTTGAAGCTAATACTGAACTTTTATGGCCTGTCTGAATCTATACAAAGTCTGCAGCTTCTTTCAGAATTAAGGTTTTAGCTATTTAAACATGGCTTTCAGTATTTGTGTGTTTTCAAAGTCCTGTTCTTACAAAGACTGGTTTTCAAAAATTCTTCTCACTGAGACCTTGTACTTAAGGATGTGTTGCATATCTTGTCAATCCCTTGCCTGCTTTCTCTTTGCAAATAGCTTGGATATTTGGTGGATTAACATTTTGATTTATTAGTTATTTCCAGATTAACTGTTTCCTTTTACCATCAAACTGGCTGAGAGGAAAACCTGTCCCTAAACTTCCTCTGTGTTTTGCTATAATGCTAATGATTTTTCTGTCGTCTGTGGACTGAAAGACAGATGGTCCATGTCAAATAATTATTCTTAACAGTATTCCGTGGAAGATACCAGAATACTCCTTAAGACATGCAGTCCTCCTTTGGAGGACTATGAAAATATCTTTTATGTTCAGCATATTCACTTTCAGATTTTCACTTTTGAAACAATAAGGCAATATTCTGATGTTTCTTAACTGAAAGTATAGGTGAAACTTAGCCTTCAAAAGTCTTGTGGCTTCCCTTTATTTGAACTATAGATTTCATGGGTATTTTACCAGTTGTAAGGCATGCCTGCTTTACAAGTTAAAGTTACGTGAGAGAGTTTGGTGTGTGACTAGTAGTCAAATAGCTGATAATTGAATGAGCATCAATGGAGTGGGTTGATGTTAGATTACTTAGATGACAATCAAGAACTACTTCATACTCTTAGATGGACAGACTCTTAGGTCTTGAGTGGAATAAACAGTAATAAGTCAGACGTAATTTTAGATAGCACTCTGGTCCTCCATTGGGTGTCTGTATAAGGGACTGAGTCTGTATAAGGGACTGAGGATGTGTATCGTATGTATTCTTTTGCATTGTTTTTTTTCACTTGAACTATCAATAGTTTTAGAGTTGCATTTTTAGCACGACTCAGAGGTGTGAAGGAATTGTACACTTGTGCATCACAAATACACTGCCCAGACAGAGAGATTACAAAGCGCCACAGAATGATAAAAACTAGTCCAGTCAGGTGTACTTTGCAAAGATCCCCCTAATGCTGCAGCGTTATACATAAGAGAATCCTTGTATGCATCTTTTGTGGCTTACAGCCTAGAATTTAATCCCTGGTTTGTGTCATTGCCTAACAGAATATGAATAATACAGAAAAAAAGAAAATTTAGTTGTAAAACACTTATTTTCACTCTTATCTCTTGTCTTTCACTAATTATCTGGAATTCTAAGAATAACTTTGAAGAAAAAATATAGCTAAAAATAAATTTAGATCCTGGGAGTCATGTCCAGATTCCCTGAAATTACTTTAAAAATGCAGAACATTCACGGCTGCTGACAAAATGACACACCAAATGAGAGAGGAGATATAAGTATTCTTTCTAAGTGTTAGAAGGAAAATTATCTTTTGTAGATTAATGAAGGACTGTTTTTAAATGAGCTTCCTTGTGGAAGGACAATGCTTGAGTGTAAGCAATCCTTGGTAATAAGAACTGTATGTTGTATATGGCTCACTTTATTCATGCATATACTCCCACAGTATTAAATAGATTTAATCACACATCAGGTTAGCAAGAGCTGGTTCTTTGTCCTGTCATTCTATATAGTGAAAGTCTATGTTAGAAATATGAGAACATATATGTGAAAATGTAAGCAAGGACAAAAAGGATAAATAGAAATGCTTCATTTAAGGTAGAATTCACCAGAGAAGTTACGCTCACCCATACCTGTAACCATATATTTAGGTAACTTCACCACTGTTTGACATTACTGAAATCTATGAGAGTATACACGGGTTTAAAAATAAACGTGTGTGAATTAAAACCAGTATACACAGTGAAGTGATTTATTTTCAATTTGAACTCTTAAGTCTATGGAGTGAAAGGAAATAAAAAATGCTAATTTCTGCTTTACGTTATTTTTGCCTCTTCATAATGTTCAAATAAATATTAACACAGCTGACAGGAGATGGAATGGTTTGCTGCTTTCCCTAGTTTATGGAAAGAGTAAAAATAATAAAATACTACTTGATACTGTTTTCTTTCTAGTTGGCATACAGAGCAAGCAAAGCATGTCCAAACTATTGACATGTAAGCGACACAGGCTGTATTTTCATTTGTGGTCATTACGGAACACCATCATTTGACTAGAGGAAAAAGTATTAACAATTAAGATGTCCATAGCAAGTCACAATCTGTTGCTATAATTGCTGCAGTTCATGAACACATTTTTTGTAATTGTTGCGTGATACAGGAACACTACTATAGGCATCACTCTGTCAGGAATTTCTCTCTATCATGAAACAACAATGCAGGGCTGAAACACTACCCAGTCGAGCTGAGCAATTCTTCTAATTGATTCATACTTTCTAATATTCTAGTGAAGATCTGTTCGGTATTTATCTGAATTAGCTGAGATGTGTGCAAAGATTCAGAGGTATGATGCACACGAAACATTTTTTATTGCGTCTTTTCTAATCAATTTTTTCTTTTGCATTTTATTGTTGTACCTACTTGTTTTTAAGATCAATATAACAATATACAGCACTAGATTGTTAAAGGTGAAACTCTTAAAAATTTATGAAGACAATAAGAAAGTTTTAAAGAGAATGTAATTTTACTACTAGTAATGATTTCTCATGTGAGGGAGCTGCAGAACAGAAATCCTAACATGTAGTGTGGAGGATGAACGAATTGGTAAAAAACAGTTCCTAATCTGGTAACTGAACAAATTAGCAGAAATATGTCATATATTACCAGATAAATGAGTCCTTTTTCTTCGACTAGTCTTGTTCTGTTTTATAAGATTTTATAGTCTTGCCTTGGGTTAGTAACAGTTTTGTTGAGTTAGTGATGGAGAAACCATTTAGGTAAAGTACTTCAACAACTTTTGTGTGCACTTCAAAAAAATTTTTGCGGATATTGAAAACAGTGAGCACATTGATGTTTGATGCAAGTCTGTGGAATGAAACGCAGATATTAGATGGCATTTAGTTGCAAATTATGCTGTATTAGTAATATATTCACTGTGGATCTGTATGTGACATTGTTATGTGTAAGTGCCATACTGAGGGCTGTACGTCCGTTATTCTTTAGCTTCCGTTTTACCTTCTCAGAGTTTCCAGCCTTTTGCCTCAAAAAGCTTTTATTCTTCTTACATTGCTGCTCTTCTGTGTTCTTTTTCCATAAATTAGTGCCTTTTGTACATTTTTGTTAAGGTAAATGAGCTGAAGACCAAGAAACTTTGGAAGCTGTATCTGAGAGTATGAAGGTGTATTTTTCTCTAGGTAGTTAGAAGAATAATTTTAAATCAGTACGATTTTAACAGCTGGATTTGATAACATGGACTGATGTATATAGCATAGGCTTGCTTTGGTTTTAAAGTAGAATTTTATTAAATTAAATGATCCACTTGGGGTCTAAGCCTTCCAGTTTCCTCTTTGTCCCTTCTTCACTGAAGTCTTTGATCCCTTATGTAGTTTTATAGAATTCAGTGCACAGGAGTTTATCAGTAGAGGAATAAATATTCTCATACAGAGCAATCATATGACTTTCTGTACATGTGATAAAACCTAATATTAATAAATCTTAGATGGAGTGATATGAATCACACAAGTCAAATAAAGGTAAAGCTAGGAAAGTATGTCTTGGAGTTGTAACAGTGAGTCCCAGATTTCTTCTGCTATGTGAGAATAAAATCTGTCTACAAATTAATGTTTTTGACTTCTTTTACAGGACAGAGAACCTGATATGTGTAGAAACTAGTATTTGTTGTTTTGGTTTTGGTCTTTTTCCACATATTAGATTTTTTAAAGCAATGGTTTTTATAGCTAGTTTGTATTAATATTTTCTACCACTGATACAGGTGAAGTCACATACTCTTTTGGTGTGTGCAGTTATTATTTGACAATAAACTTAAGGACAACCTTCTGGTGAAATATACATATATTTCAGCCAATATACATATATTTTATCCAATATACATATATATTGCCCGATATATGTATATGGGATGCAAGTTTTTGTTTCAGTTCTACATTTCATACAGCTTTTAGCCTTTAGATTGTACAGACTGCTGTTAGTAAAAATATTTTACTATAACTCACGATCAACTTTCTTTTCATCTTGTACTTCATAGACTGTTTTACCAGTAATTTTCACGCTGTTGGTTTTTATTTGTGTAAAAACCATGATATCTTTAGCTGCCATTGGCCTTGTATTTGACATCTTTCTTGTTTTTCTGCTTCTATGACTATAAAAATATGCCATTCCCTGCAGTAAGATTTTGGCAAGGTCTAGAAAGATTTTTCTTAAAGCAGTTCTGTGTTCAGGTAAATTAAAGTCTCTCTAAGAGCTTTGAGGATTACTGGATCAATGCACATCATTTTACATAATGTTTTCATTTCTGAGTACTGAAATATATTTAGGAGTTGTCTTACAAGATACCAGCAGGACTTTGTTAAGTATGTGTATGTTCGTTGTTTAATTTTTATTCCTTAACTGCCGTTTGTATTCAGTGCACATTATAGCTCTCTGAAGACTGAAAATGCTTTTTATTATTGCCTTTTATCTGTCATGCTGTTTGAATGATTTTACTGGACACTAGTAAAGTAGGAAATTGATACAAATAAATTACAACTTGGATCTATTTCTGTTGTCAGCAAGCACTAAAAGAAAAATAAAATACAGCTCCTATGAAAAGTAGTTATTTAGAAAGTAATATTTGGCAGATTAGTATATGTAAGTTGTCTTTTCTGTGTAGCTTTCTCTGTGGGATTGAAATGTTTACAACCGTAGTTGACTCATAAAAATAATCTGGAATTGAGCCACATTTTTTAAAAAATTGATAAATATTTTTCACTAGGAAGTGAAAAGCATCGTGATTACTCCAAAACAGATGGGTTTTCTTTCTTTTTAGTCCTGAGATCTCCCTAGTGCATATACACGTAATGTACACTCTGACAAAAGGGAATACACAGAAATGAGAATTTCATGGCTAAGGGGATTGCATGCATTAGATTTTGTTGCTGTTTCTGAACACCAGAAACATATGATATTTTGAAGTTTTGTTAATTTTTTTAATTAACGGTATTTAGAAAGTACTTAAATTTCTGTAAGTACTTTTCAGATGCATCCTCATCTAGATTTGGAAGGTTCTGCTATACACTATGGATTATTCTACTCTTATCACCATTAAGTGATGAACAGTGCTTTTCATTATTGTTCTTACCCTTGCGTCCTTCCTTCCCTGCTTTTCTCACAGATTTTAATACTAGCAGTGTAGCTGGGCTATTTTTCTGGTAGCATTAGGTCTGATGGTCACAATATTGTGGCAATATATGCGTGATCCTGTGTAAGAGGTGAGATGGCCGGGAAGGCATTTAGCTGGCTCTGCTGTAACTCTTTGATAGCATGGAGGCTCTCTGATGGACTGCCTGTTGTACTGTGCATGAGATAGAGGGTAGGTTTCTGTATGGGTACCTAGGTTTGAGTGGTTTAAACAATACAATTTCTGTATTTAGATAGACTAACCAAATGCATTTTTGGCACTCCATCTGCGCAGTGTAAGAAGGCTGACAATTCCTTTCCCGTAGAAAAGGAGGTCTTTGAGCCTCAGCCTCAACATTTTTTGATGGTTTCCATATACATGAATTAGTTTGCAGGAGGTTTGCTGGAAAAATACACCATTTTTTATCTTTAGTTTCTTTAGTGAGCCAGTATTACTGCAGGGGGTAGTAATTTCTGACTGCAACTCTTAAATCCTTTTTGTTACAAATTTGAGCTGAACATTTTTGATGTTTAAATTGCTTGTTTGAAGTTAACAGGAATTAAAACTAGAATTCACAATGAAGTACTAATACTTTTAAACAGAAATGTTGCCTGAATGATGTGACACTTCAGATTTCTCAATAAAGAATTTCCTGTCTCTGAATTACATTACTGGTAGGATAGAAATTTAGCAGCCTTGTGTTTTCTTTTTACTTTCTTTTTCTTCCACTTTCTGTCTTTTTATATATGGATTTTAACCTAATATTTAAAAAAAGAAAACATTTGGGATTCCATCATAAATGATAAATCATTTTGTCCTTTTTTATTTAGTTACAAACCAGATTTTTCTGAAGTGACACTCCTTTCTATTTATAATAAGGTAAGGTGTAAATTTCCTTGCGTTTTGCACTGTAATTTTGCTAAAATTTGAAATGCTTCTGGAGCAAGCTGCTTCTGTCCGGTCTCTTTCAATATTTTTTGGTCTTTCTTTTTTTCCTAAAGCAAAATCTTACTTTGCAGAATGCATAATGAATGGATAGAATACTACGGTGCCAATTCAAGACCTTTTATTGTCCTCCTAATTCCATTTCATTGAGGGATGAACATAGAATATGGGAAAACATCCTGAAATGATAGTACTTATAAGGTTCTTTGAGAAGTGCATGTGACGAATCTAAAACTTGGTTTTTCACCTCTGCTTCTGTTTGAGTGGTTATTAAACAGGATGAGGAAGGATATGCTGCTGTACTGTTACAGTCAGCCTTCAGTCATTTGTGTATGTGTTAAAAACTACATCCATTTGGATATGTGGAATCTGTAAGAGAGGCTAATAGATCTGGCATGTGCCAGTTATTGCACAGGCATAGATAGTGTTGCATAGCATTCAGAGTACCTTGCCTTGTAAATCTTGTAAGCTCTTTTGGAAGACTTAGAGTAACATGTCAAATTGAACATAGATTGACTAATACAGAAATGTTTTCACTAGGAACTTTGAAAAAATGAAATAAGAAAATATGCAGTAATATTCAAGTTTGAAGTTATATTTGCGAAAATCAAATTCTTACATTTGTGTTGGGCTTTGAAGTATTTTTTACGATTTATAAACTCTTTTTTTTTTTTTTTTTAATGGACAATAGGGCTAGTTTTTGTGAGGAATATATTTGTACCTGCACTGTTTTGTTAACAGCCTTTCCATGTGGCATCATTTGAATACGGTGATAATAATCTAATCATCATTCAGATGATATTTGGGACTTAAAGTGTTTGAATAAATGTTATTTTCACCTACTATGTTGCTACATAGGAACATGGTAGGTGTTTTCACCTACCATATTCCTAATAGTAGGAATTGGACATTACCGTGTAATCAATTTTCAGTCTCTGACTTGCTCTGCTTCCATCAGTGATCCCAGACAATAGGTTCCATATATTTTAAATCACGCATGTTAACTAATCCTGTGACTTTTTCTGAATTTTTTTAGCAGTAGAATAAATGTAACCTCTCATACAAGGACTGTAGTGACAGCCCAAACCATGTGTCATTAGAGCTCTGCGTGCAATTTAAGATGACATCTGTTTACATGAAACATGATTATTGCTGTTTGTGCTCTTTTTTTCTCTGTTCTTTTAATGAACATTAAATTTATTAAAGTAGATGAATAAGATTGCTGTAAATAAACAAAAGCATAAATATAGAAAGGATGGCTACCCTATTAAATGTTATAATCAGATATGCATTGCAGTTTTAGCATGCTGTCTTTCACATGCAATTTCATAAAGCACAAGGGTATTCAGCAGTTTTTAATCAAAATCTATGTATTGATTAATGCAACACCACTGTGTAAAATGTAAGATTTATTGTAGATTCTGTAGGTGGTGAATATTCTTGCACATCGATGGGCTGAAGTAGTTCTACTATCACCTGATAGAGTAACCTATGAGTTTGAAACCTTTATATCCCAAACCTTTCTGCTGCCAGTGCCAAACAGATATCATGCTGTTTTATATGCTGTTATGATGTGTATATCTGAGCACTCGAAGTCTGATGAAGGCTTATCATTGTATGTTCCATTAGTGGTAGTTCATTAAAAACACCACGAAATTTTCAGCGACCTATGCTGCTTACAGGTGACTTTGATCTAGAGACCTACATGTTAAAGGCCCCATATCTCATTAACATTCCTAAAACGTCGTGTTCTCGTACAAAATTGGCTATAAATTAGTGAGAAAATTACAGTTTAAATGTGATTTAAGGAAAGTTAAGTGGGTGACAGAGGAGAGCCGTGGCAGCAGAAAAGGCTGTATGTCAGCCATAAATCACAGCCGTGGGGAAAAGAAACCTGAAATTGTATAGAGGGTGAGAAAAAGTAGAGGAAAGGATTACCTAGAAAGGCCATTGTAGTGGGTAAGGAAGAGCTAAGCCAGGGCTGTTGTTTCACATAGGCACCAGTCGTACAACCAGGAGTAATCCGAGGAGTATCAAGAATGATTACAGAACTCTGGGAGTAGTGGTAAGGGAGTCCGGAACTCAGGTAGTGTTTTCATCAGTCCTTCCAGTTAAAGGGAATAGATTTGAAAGGTCCAGCTGAATATGAATGTTTATATAAAGGTCCAGATCAATAAATGGTTACAGAAGTGGTGCCACAGCCAGAGACTGCTTACGCTATGGGACTTGCTTTGAGAAGCCTGGTCTGCTGTGGACTTACAGGAGACTTACACGGTCCATCTGTGAGAGAAGAAGAGCATTGCCAAGCTGGTGAAGGGAGCTTCAAACTACAGTCGCTGGGGGAAGGGAACTTTAATCCATCCCTCTCCTACCGGTTTGATGCCATTACCAGTGAGAGATGCCCAGAGCCTGGAGAGGAATTACAGATGAGCAGTAGAGCACCTAAAGAGCAGCACAAGGGAATTCCACACAGTCCACATTCCACAGATAGTAAGTCAGTTTCACTAGGGGCTCAACTTAAAGGAGTCTACAGAAATGCACGTAGCGTGGAGAATGAACAAGAGGAGTTAGAGATGTGCACACACCTCCAGGGCTTCCTGGCATGATAGAGATGTGGTGGGATGGCTCTGTGGCTGGAGTGTTGGATTGGAAGGATACAGGCTCTCTAGGAAGGACGGGCAGGGAAGACGGTGAGGTGGTGTTGCCGCCTGTGTCAGTGACTAGCTGGAGTGCATGGAGCTCCACCTGGATGAGAAGGTGACCGAGAGCTTATGGATCAAGATTAAAGGGAGGCTAGGGACAAGTGACATTATAGTGCTACAGGCCACCCAACCAGGAAGACCAAGTAGGTGAAGCCCTCTGTAGACAGGAATGGCCTCATGTTCAGGAGCTCTGGTCCTTATGGGGGGACTTCAGCCACCCTGATATTTGTTGAAGGGACAACATAGCAGGGCACAAGCAATCCAGGAGGTTCTTGAAGTGTGTTGGTGTCAACTTCCTTCTGCAAGTGACAGAGGAAACAACGAGGGGGAGTTGCTACGCTGGACCCTGTTCTCACCATGAAGGAGTGGTTGGTAAGCAATCTGCTCAAGAGCAGATTGAACTGCAGTGACCGTAAAATGATGGAGTTGAAGATCCTTAAGGCAGTTATCAGGGTATGCAGCAAGCTCACTGCTTTGGACTTCCAGAGAGAAGACTTTGGCCTCTCCAGGGATCTTCTTGGTAGAGATAGAGATGGGATAAAGTATTAAAGGGAGGAAGGTCCCAAGAAAGCTGTAAATATTCAAGTATCACCTCCTACAAACTCAAGAATGATGCATCCCAGCAAACAGGAAGTAATGCAAAAATTCCAGGAGGCCCGCATGGATAAACAAGGAGGTCCTAGAAAAACTCAAGCACAAACATACATGGAGAGCATACAGAGGGTGGCAGCAAGGACAGGTGGCTTGAGAGGAATACAAAGAAGTTTCCCGAGCAGCCAGGGATCAGGTTAGGAAAGTTAAAGCACTGGTAGTAAATCTGCCCAGGGACATAAGGAGCAACAAGAAAAGCTTCTAGCTGTCTGATAGAAGGAAGACTAGGGAAAATGTAGGCCCTTTTAGGAAGAGAAAACTCAAACAGCAGACCTGGTTACCCAGCACATGGAGAAGGCTGAGGTACTAAACAAATATTTTTTTGGTAGTGCTCTAGCTACACCACTGAAGTCACAGAAGGCAAAGGCTGGGACTGGGAGAATGAAGAATGCCTGCTGTAGGAGAAAATCAGGTCTGACACCATGGAACCAGATGAGATGCATCCGCATGGAGGAAATTAGCAGATGCAGCGGCTCAGCCACTGTGCATCATATTTGTGAAGTCACCGTAGTCTGGTGAAGTTCTCACTGAATGGAAAAGGGGAAACAACCCCCTATTTTTCAGGGGGAAAAAAGGAAGACGTGGGGAGCTGCAGGCTGCTCAGTCTCACCTCTGTGCCCAGCAGAGCATGTGCCCAGCACCATATCATGGAGCATATCCTCCTGGAAGCTGGGTTGAGGAACGTGGAAAATGAGGTGATGGATGACAGCTAATATGACTTCACTGAGGGCAAATTGTACCTGATAAATTTGCAGGCCTGCTATGAGGGATTGCAGCATTGTTGGATAAGGGAGGAGCGACGACAACTACTGACACCAACTCCCTGGAATTGTGCGATGCATTTGACACTGTGCTGCATGACATCTTTGTCTCTAAATTAGAGAGATGGGAATTTGACGAATGTACCAGTCAGTGGGTAAGGAATTGGCTGTATGGTTGCGCTTGAGAGTTACAGTCAATGGCATAATGACTTGAATGGATACCAGTGATGAGTGGGTTTCCTGAGTGGTCGTATTGGAACTGACACTGTATAACATCATTGTTGGTGACATGAACTGTGGGATTGAGTGCATCCTAACCAGGTTTGACAAATGCTGGAGGGCAGGGATGCCATTCAGAGGGACCTTGACTGGCTTGAGAGGTGGGTCTGTGCGAACCTCAGGAAGTTCTACAAGGCCGAGTACAAGGTTGTGCCCCTGTGTTGGAGCAATCCCAAGCAGAAATTCGGACGGGGTGGAGAACAGATTGAGAGCAGACCTGAGGAGATGGACGTGGCAGCCATCTTCTTGGCTGACAAGAAGCTCAGTGTGACTGGGCAATGTAATAGGCTGGGCTGCGTCAAAAGACTCGTGAACAGCAAGTTGAGGGTTCTGTCTCTCCCCCCTTCAATCTTGTGCCCCATCTCTGGAAGTGTTGGAGGCCAGGTTGGATGGAGTTTTGAGCAACCTGGTCTAGTGAAAGGTGTCGCTCCCCATGGCAGGGTCATTGGGACTAGATGATCTCTAGAGTCTCTTCATTCTATGATTCAGTGATCCCATGAATAGCTTTTGAAAAGAAAGAGATATTTTAAAATTTACTCAGCCAATGTTGAAGGGATAATTTGAGTATTTTTATATTCTGCTTGAGATAAAAATCTCCTGTGTACTATACTAGAAAGTAAAAAAACCTACTTACATTGTCAAGTAACTGCTAAGAACTTAAGAAGGTCTCGCAGCAGGCCACAGAATCTCATTTGTGCATCGTGCATTTATTTTATGGCCTAACTGAAATGAGTCCTCTGGAAAAATACGTGATCCTCATTTGACTGTATAATGATTCTACTTTTACTCAACATTTTTTAATTTTGAGTTGATTGATGCTGAAACAGAATGTAGTTTTAATGCAGTTTTATCTGGGCTTTGCGATTTGATTTGGTTTGTTCAGGAAAAATGGCATTATCAGATGGTTGTCTGACTTCAGAACTGCTGTGGACCAGCTTGCAACACCCTCCATATAGGCTTCTGCTATTACAATTTTTCTGTTGTATTTAATAGCTAGCAGTGGCAACTGCTTGCCATGCAACAGTGACATTTGGTTTGTGTATTCGTGAGATCCATGAGAAGTGCTGGAGAGGAGCTTCTCCTGTTTCACTGTCATGCAAGGCATGAAGAATGTTCTCATCTGTGTAAAACTTGCAGGAAAAAAAACCACTCAAAAACCAGCACATAGTGTTTAATACTATACTTGAAGAAAAGTTTGAAGGAAATAACTATGTTCTTGCCTTCATTTCTCTTGCCAAAGAATTGCCGTGTTTTATGTTGCTTCTGCTATTGCTAAGTAGGCCTCAGGTATAGACCACGTGGGCTTTTTTGGTTCGTAAGCTGTGTATGAGTCTTAAGGCAGTTGAAAACTTCAAAGTTTGGAGCTCTGCTACACCAAAAAGAAACCTCATGAAGCAAATACGAGCTGTTCTCTTTTGAGAATTTCAGTGGAGTGTGCTGCTTTTGCCCAGACAAGTTGCGTGTGTCTTTCATCGTGGAAAGTTTCAGATATCTTGCAGTAGGTGCCATTTGATGTGAATGCAAGCATCTATATTTTTTTTTTAGCTATTATCCTGAATTGACTTAATTTAAAACAACAGTCACGTTGAAGTATTATTGTAGTGGTTAATGTTGTGTATTGTAATTTTGTCTTATTTCTTTAACTATGTTGACCTTTCTCAACCGAATTAATTTCAGAAATTAAATTTGTGTAACTGAGTTTCACCATGAGTTTATGACATGGACCAGAGTCTATAAAAGATCACAAATCTTTATATAACTCTCAACTAATGAAAAAATGCCTTATTTGCCTCATGATAATTTACTATCCCTAGGTTTATTTATGGGTAGTACTGAACTTTCCAGTTCTATATTGTTGCAAATATTTACAACATTGCATATCTGAAATGAATTACATGAATTTATCTGCTAAGTATCTGAAAGTACTGTGCCTTTTCTCTTCTGGACTTAGACTCTAAAATAACAGTGACAGCCAGACCTTTTAAAATTTCCTCTGACCACGGTTTTTAATTAAAAATAAGAGATTTGTCCTGGGAGTAAACTGACAGACGATCTTAAAATGTAAATTCTCTGTGGGCTAGATTAAACCTGTGTGGCTTAGTGAGTAGGGACTGGGCAACGTGTGCTTGCTCTGCTTCAAGGACTTAGGGACGTAGCCAGTAAAATGAATTGTTACAGAAGTTCTGTGAAGCACAGTCTAGTGGAATTTGAAATTAAGCAGTCAACACACAGTAGCATTTTTACATTGTTTCTTTCCTTCAGGGTAGGATACCTCTATCTGTACTGTCATCACTGCATCTCACAGACTCAAGAATTGGGCATTTCATAGATCTGTTACATTGTGGAGATAGTCACACTTTCTGCTGTGCAGACTGAGAATTCAGTCTAGCTTTTTGAGCTGTCTAGGTCGGTGCTCTGGAAAACATACTATCTTTTTTAGTTTTAAAGTACAAAACTTGTAATTTCAACACTCTTACAACTCGTCTGAAAATACCTTTCCTAAACTATGTCAGTTTCCAGTAGCACTCTTCCAGGAGTTTTCCTTAACTATTTTCACATGAGTTTTGTTATATGTCATTTTGCTCTTGTCCTGCTGGCTTTCTGCTCAACTGTAATTTAAAATGAGATTTATTCTTGGTTGTGGTGATCACTCTATGCAACAGAAAACTCTCCATTTCCTTCAGGGGAATTGATACCTTTGCAGTGTAGCATGTGTCTATCAGACGACAGATCCATAATTGAACAATCAATCATTTTACTTTGCTCTTTTGTTGAAATGTAACTGCTGTCTCAACCTACCAAAAGCTCAAAATGGATTTAATGTTCTATTATTATTGCTGTTATTATTAACATTGTAAGTGCTGATTAAACATGCCTAAGGATATTGTACTAGACATTACGAGAACGTATAAATTTGCGAAAAGCTTCTATTCTGTGCAATTTTAGGCCTATTATTTTAAGTGGATCTCATTCAGATTCAGTTCACCATGCCCTAATTGGACTAGTTTAATACAGTGTTCTCAATAAAGTATATTGAATGGATACTTTTAAAAATGAATACAGTGATGAGAAATGTATCATGGGTACCTAAATATATTACACTACTTGCTAATTGTTTGGGATTTTGAATTTTAAATCATAATAGTTTCTTCAGTGTTATTTGTAAAGACATCCTGTAGGTGAAGATGCTTAAATTCTTAAAAGCTGTAGTAATAAATCCTGTTAACCTTTAGGTTGTAATACTTCATAATTCTAAATCTTCTGTAGGAAAACAAACTAAATAACTCTAATTTCTTCTGTGCTTTGTGCAGACACCCTGCAGTGCCTTTGTTGCTAGTTCTTTTTAATGGGTCTTAAGTTCTCCTTACTAGAAGTGACCTTAAACTACTTGTAGAAATGGGAATGCAGCTATTCAGAATTTCCTAGGCGAAATTCCAAACACCCGTGAGAGTATGCAGTGCTCTATGCAGAGTAAAAAGTTCATCTTAGTGGCAATAAAAGTACGTGTTTGTATTTTGAAGTTTATTGCAAAATTATACTTGTATCTGCTTCCTTTTCACTCTACTTCTGCACATGCTGTGGCTTCTTTATATACCCAATACAGTTATTGTGCATGGAAGAAAGTTCCAAATACAGCAAAAGACAGGATATTAAAACTCTCCAGAAGCTTTCATATCTTTATCAGTCATTCAGTATTTTGTTTATTAAAAACAAGAAATTATGAAGAATCACAGTCCATTTGTCTTATTTGCGGAGGCAAATAAGAAGATGCTTACTAAACCGAAAACTGAGCTGAAAAGTTGCATTGATTTTTGCAGTTGCTAAAGCAGCAGAATTATGGCCTCTGAGGCTTTTTTGAGGATTCTTGTGTTTTACACCTTGTGATTTTTGCTGGAGGGTTAATTTTTTCTCAGAAATCACAATCCTGCAAAGCACAGTTGCTCTGTTTTTAATCCTGCTGCGTAACGTTACTTAAGGTATGCAGAGATTCTTAGATTTTACCTCTCACCGTGGTCCGTAAGTTTTTCTGACTCCTGTATGATTTCATCTATGTACCTACCTATGAGGCTAGACTTGTGAATAAATGTATGATTTGCATTGACTTGTTCCCCGTTTTAAAGAGATTTAGTGGCAATGAGGCCTAGTGTTTGAGAATACTGGTTCTGTTTTCTCCTTAATGCAGCACAGACATTTTAAAACTACTAAATATCTTTCTGTGTTACTTTGTAACATCATATTGCAATGGTTGAAGCATTGTTGTTAAACTAATATTGGTACAGGTATGAAAGAGGCTGTCTTCTGTATATCAAAGATTGGCTGGCTTTGTACAGATAAACCAGTGTTTTTATGTGACATTATTGGTCTCTTCTGATAGTTGCAGATATGGGAAACAGACCTAATGAAAAATTCTGGAACGTTTTTTTTTCTTTCAACGCTTCAGTTTTTTCTTCTGTAAAGTGGAGATACAATTCAAATAGAGGTGCTTTTGAAGTAGATGTGACCTGCAGATGCAAGTTGGTGCCTGAGAACAGTATGATGTATAATGAATTCTTTCAACAAAAGTCATGGGTGTTCTAGCAAATGTCTGAGCTTTTGCCTTCTAAGATGTAAGAACACTCCCAGAAAAGTTTTTATAGTCTTTCCCAACCTGGATATTATTTTGTATGCAAAAGGAAATTAAAAACAAAAATAAGAAAAAAGGATGCAAAGTCGCTCCTAATTAGCTTCTAGATACTTCTGTTACCTTTCCTTTCAATCCTGTTTTAGAGTCAATAGTATTTTTCTTCTGTAGAGGGGTAAGTTCATTAATGGTTGTAATATTTGAAGGCTCCATAGAGAAAGTGAGGTAAGCGTGTGCAAAACATGCCAGTGTAAGTCTAATAAGAACAGTTTCCTAAAATTTGTGTAAATATACTGAGGCTCTTAAAATATGTATTTCAAGAAAACTTAGAACTGCATGGTTGAGCTTGTACTCTTGATTCAATATGCAAGTCCCAATATTAGTCCCAGTATAGTATTACCATACATCTAATAGTGTGTAATGGGATCTTCTTGAGGCTAGTATGGGTGAAGCATGGGTGATCCTTGTTTTTTGAAAGCTGGAAACTTACTTGTGTTCTTTTTCTGTAAGTTTATTTGACTTCGCTTGCGTAAGGTACTTGCTAATAATAAAATTCTTGTCTGATCCCTATCTGAAGTATCAAGGAACTATAATTTTAGTAAATTCCACCGTTTGATAGGTAGTAGTATTAGGTCGATGGCAAAGCAGGTTGTGCATTTCTGTACGTAAATATTCAATACTTAAAACTCTTCTAGGGCTTACGCCGTTAGATTATGACCCATAAGAGATGCTCATGGACTAAGGGCACGTGAATTGTTCGAAGTTATTACCTGGACACGAAGTGTCATCTGCAAAACGTGTGTGTGATACCCATGTAGTAGAATACTGTGGAAGTATATGATAGGTTAAACTTACTGTGGGCTTTTGACCAGATGCCCTTACAGGTAGTCTTTTCCTTCAAAAAGTTAGTCTAGTATTTATCCATGCCACTGAGCAGCCTCCAACAACTGACATTTCAGGAAACCATATAAGCATGTGCTAAAAGTAGTAGACATGTTTATGCTCTTAATAAACTTAGACATGTTTATTATAGATTATTTTAATTGTTTGCCAGATATATGTAAATGTTTTTGATTAAGATTAGAATGTGTTGCTGAGAGGAAGGACAAGATTCAGGTAGATACCTAGTTGGACAGAATGGAGTTACACAGAAAATCTTCAGCCTTTGTGTATTTTAATATCACTTGATACTACAGGACTGTTTGGTTTGGTTTGATTTTTTTAAGTTCTTAATTCCAAAGGAGTCCTGTTGTTTTTCTGTTCCCCGGTATTCTGAGGCTCTTCAATGGCATTTTCTGTAGTAGCTATAGGAGGATTTATGGGGCCATTTTAGGTTTTTTCGAAGTCATACCATATCCCTGACATCTGCTGTTGCTAGCTGAATTTCAAGAAAAAAAAAAATATTGTTTTCCTTTACTGTCTCCCCTGCAGCTGTAAGTATGTGTATATAAGTACATGCAGATTCTCATTCACTCTTCTAATTATTATTTAAAATACTATAATTATATAACACAATACGTGGCTAGAAATTAATAAATGCACCTGTACCTTTCTAGCAGTGGGGAAATACATTTTTTATACATTGTGATAATTTAGTTTTGGTGTAGTTTTTGAAATTTCTTGTGCTTGTCAAGGTTGCAGAAACTAAGTGCTAAGCAGTGGCTTTTTGAAATCTAAAATGAAGGTGAAAGAAACAGGAGGATGGGAACTTTCTTAGTGCCCTGTCATTGATACTTGTTATCAGCTGTGTATGGTCTTGGAGAAATCCAGTGATATAGCCATGTTCTAGGTTATTTTTTCCTCCACAGTGTTACTTTAATAATACGATGTCGTAAGGCATCCTTCAGTTTTGGATTTTGGGAATGACTGTGTGAGTCTGAATGTTTTAAATAGTTCTAGGCTTCTGAGTAAGACCTGAAGAAGTTAAGACTTCATAATGTGATTAGCAGATGCTTTTTATTTATAATTAATTCTACTTTTATCACAGTAGTTATATTTTGTTGGTCTTTAATTATATTTTAATATCATGGACAAGACCCAGCACTTAAAATGTGGATTTACTGCCTGAAGAATATACATGCATGAGAAAGTGACCAAGTATGTTA
Organism: Ptilonorhynchus violaceus; assembly: GCA_013397565.1. Lineage (NCBI taxonomy): Eukaryota > Metazoa > Chordata > Aves > Passeriformes > Ptilonorhynchidae > Ptilonorhynchus > Ptilonorhynchus violaceus. The sequence continues at coordinate 86,215 of VZRJ01003726.1, forward strand.
AGAAAGCATAGCTGTGTTGTAGCAGAGAACATAAAATATGGATGCTTTTTCCGATGACAGTGTTATAATAACAATGTGATTATTTTCAGGAATGAGGTTTTGATCTCTTACATTATTACTCAAGAGGCTAAATATGGATCTGTGCCACCTCAGTTCTCTCTTGTGCTGTTTATCAGAGAGTCAGTGAACATCTTCATTTTTCATATTCGTCAGAATTCAGGTTATACGTGAACTGCTCTCTTCTGCAGTACTGTCTGAAAAGTTCTAGCTCCTAATCTTATGTATTTAAGTTCAATTTAATTTACAGGGTGCAGCTTTATCACGTACTGCAAAAGGTGATAGATCACAATGCTGAATTACAGCAGTAAAGGCATGTTTTATACAAGACTACTTTTGGGTTTCTTTTGAATCAACAGTGTTATACTAAACCTTCCTTTGATCAAAGTATTGTAACTTATTTAAGAAGTGTACACTGGTTTTGTAAATCTGCAGTATGTTTTTATTAAGTTCAGTTTGGAAATGTGTTGGTTTTGTAAAAACAAACTAAATGGAAAATTTGCACTACATGAATCATGTTGGATATGTAACAACAAATTGATAGTCATGATTGAGCTAGTTTTCTTTTTTTTTAATATATATATTTGCTTTAAAAATATCTGGACTTGTAACCCTAGTAAAAGAGATCTACTGTTTTCAGCATTTACTTACACAAATGTGGCACAAGTTTCCACAGAGTAATGAAATGGGAACAGTAGAAATAGAAGTACTCTCCTTGCTTTTCTGTGAGCAGATAGTTAGTTTTAACTCAAAGCATTAAATTACATTTTTGCATTTTCAGACTTCCACTTGTTTATAGTTTGTTTCCAGAAGTTACATTTTCTTGTATTATAAAGTGAGGAAAAAAATCATACTTTTTATTTAGATACATAAGTATTAAGCTAGTTTATTTTTAAAACAGTGAATTACAAAAAGTCTCTTAAAAAAATGTGTGCTACTGTATATTAAAAATCCTCATTAAAAAGAAGTAAATAATTTTTCATGGGTTTCCTGTGCTACTATGTATACAATCTCAATTTGAAATATGAATGCCTTCTTAGATGTGACATTTTCTGTTCTGCAAGGATTGTTTTTTAAACCTTAAAAATAATAATCTGTAACAACTCTGATGACAATAAATTGAAGATAAAAATTCAGTCTCTAGTCTGCTAGGCAAAGTTCCGTGTGATTTTAGGCCAATTGTGATTTTAGGCCAATGGCATCTTGGCCTGTATCAAGGGCCTGTATCCCCCCGTAGCCAGCAGGGGACTTCCCTAGGAACTAGGGAAGTGATGGTCTGCCTGTACTTGGCATTCGTGAGGCTGCACCTTAAAAGTACTATGTTCAGTTTTAAAAAGGACACTGAGGTGCTGGAGCATGTCCGGCAAAGGGCAACAAGGCTTGTGAAAGGTCTAAAACATATGTATTTTTTGGTATGGCTGAAGGGAGCTGGGTTTGTTTAATCTCAGGTTGAGGACATTCAGGGGGGACCTCATTGTTCCCTACAAATACCTGAAACGTGGTTGTAGAGAGGTGATGGTCGATCTCTTCTACCATGCCTGCAGTAAGAGGACAAGAGGAGATGGCCTTTTTTCTATACCATGTACATCATGCCCAAATCCTACACTTTCCAATGATAAACTTATTATATATATATACACACATATATACAAGCACAGATATCATTTCCATAGTCAATGCCCATCCCTCCAAGGTGTCTGNTCAATGCCCATCCATCCAAGGTGTCTGTTGAGTTCTTTTAATCTGTGACTGTGGGTTCTGTCCATCTTAGATGTGTTCCAGGGCAGGAGGGCTGGTTTGCTGTCGAGTGGTTAAGAGCTGCATCAGGCCCTCATGACTGTGTACCTGGAGCAGTGCATCCTCATTGTCTGTGATAGTTATGGCATACAGTGGCAGTATCATTCAGCAACCAATATTACATATACATTCAACACTACAGATAGTTCTCACCCAAAAATGAAATCCCCTTGAGGTACACATCATGTTTCCCTGTGTTTCTGCATTACCCACCGTGTGCACCCAGGTTCTTGAGCAAAAAAGATCCCACAGATGCGTTTGCCTTTACTTGAGGCAGGACTAATCCAGTCTTCCCTAACACATTTCCCATATGCAGCACGGGGACTTTATCTCCCCTTCAGCACACAGGGGTTTTGACTAGGCAGGGCCAGGTCAATTGGTAGAGGCTCTAGTGTTAAATGTAGGTCCCAATGTTTAAAGGTTTCCCCACCCACTGCTTTCAATGTGGTTTTTAACAGTCCTTTGTAGTGGTCAATCTTCCCAGAGCCTG
>VZRJ01003728.1:0-302253 GCA_013397565.1 Ptilonorhynchus violaceus
ATTATTATTATTATTATTTTACTCTGAAGTTGTTGGTGCATAAAACACTATCAACTTTTCTTCCTTTAAGAGTGTCCTTGAGGAACAGCTATTAAACAAAATAAATCATAATTTGGTTTAAGTAAGATTGATGCAGGATAAAAAGCATCTCATGATTGCTTAAAATTTGTCCCTTTTTTGAATAGAAAAAAAAAATCTGCATGTTTTAGCAAGCATATCAACTAATAAGTAAGAAAATAAACTAAACTGAAATATCCCATCTAACCTGCTTGCCCTTCTACAGGTGCAGTTCGGTAATTTTCCACCAGGTGTCACATGTGGACTACTAATAAATTCTCCAAAAGCTGGGCAGACAGAAGCCTCTGAACAAGCAACTACCAGTTTCTCAGAACAAAAAATAAGAATAAAAAAAATGTGCAGATAACCTAGAGATTTATTTTGTTAGACTTTTCCTTTCTCAAGTGAAATTATTTCTCTGAGCAGAAAATACTTTTGGTTCCACATTTTTTCCACAGATAAAATAAGAATCAAGTAAGAAATTAGAAAAAAAATTAATACAAAAGCTGAGATCGTGCCAATGGCTTCACCCCTATGATACCTAACCAAGACTGATTAAAATTAAAAACATCTACACATACTGCAATTAGCACATCTCAGTGTTCTACAGACAGGCAACATCAAGCTAAGTTATGCTCCCAGAGTCAAGCTTTCTCGCATTGCATCTCTGTTACCTATATCTTGGCAGGCAAATGCTGCTAATCCAGTTAAATACCAAGCCCTGTAGCTAATTATAGTGGAACTTTCTCATTAATTTTGAGGAACTTTTAAAGATATAAGGAAACAACATGTTAATTAACAATCTGGAGTCTAAACTCTTTGTATATTGCACGCATCTTGCAGGTAACAAGATTGTTTTAAGTCAGTCACATACAAGGAGGTGTCTTGTGATTTCGTTAGGGGGATTTTTGTTTGGTTTTTTTTGGGGTTGGGGTTTTTGTTTATTTGGTGTTTTTTTTGGGTTTTTTTTGTTTTTTTTTACCTTGGCAGGAATTTTAGCAGGATGATTTTCTAGAATTAACCTCTTCAAGTGGAGAATCCAAAGGCGCTTGTCTTGCTGCGACTTTGCCTGATAAAAAAATTGGGCACCATGAGAAAAATGCATTCCTGCACTATGCAGGGTCATAAATAGCATATGGACATCATCCAGGTTACCCAGTGGGCAGAGAGGTTTCTGTCATACCTGCACAGTATGTTGCATCTTAGGATTTTTGTAGTGGAAGACGCTAAAGCTAAGTGGTTCCTTTGGTATTACTTCAACAAGCATCAGGTTTCCACACTGCAACAAAGAGAGGAAACAATGTGAATCACAGAGGAGTTTGGGGGAGACCTGTAGACAGCACATTACCACCTGCTCTCTGACATACCAGTATGTGAGCTTTGTATGCAAACATTTCGTCTCTCTTTTTTGTAATCAGCAGCATCTTGTCAAAGAGGAACAACGTGCGCTCATTTTTGGCTCGCTGGATGCGGAATGTTCCTTCTAACACCAGCTCCCCGTAACTCGTGAGGTCTGGCCCCTTCCAGTTCGTGAGCAAACTCTGTATCTCCTGCAACAGATCCAAGAACAACCAAAATTCATTTCAGAGATCTTACTGAAACAGAAGATCCAAACGATCTGCTGAGACCATTCCCACTCTCCTATACAATGTTTAGCATCCAACAGTGGAAAGTCACCACACACCAGTACTGAGGTTCCTAGGTTATGTGTAACATTGCAGCCAGGTGTTTGGAGGCTTACTGCAAAGCCCAGACTAAAACATGCCCTGAGTCCTGGTTACTGCCTCTGCATGGAACCAGCAAAGGGCCCCGAGCTCCCTGGGGCACCCTGTAACAAAAGAGTGCAACCTCTTCTTCCCCTGCTCTCAGAGATGGAAAATCTTTCATAAGTCACTCATTACTCTCTCTCAAGTCTGCTCCCCTCTCTGCTCTATGTCCCTTACCATTCCCTCTTACCGTTTCCCTCTCACCCTGGGTATCCTCCTGAAGCTGTGTGGTCTCCCACTAAATGAATTATAATGCCATGTACGTGTCCTGTAGGCCCATCACAGAAGACACTTCTGTGAGGTGTTTGAAGAGATGATTCTCAGAAGGCTAAAGGACCAAAAGTGATTTGGTCAACTGAACACCTAAATATATGCTTGTACTTTAACGATTTGTGTAGATACCACAGATATTTCTCAGCTTATATTTACTTAAGAAAAAAAGAAGTTGGAGAAACATCTAAGAACATCTTCACTAGACTGTGTCACTTAGCTATGGCTATTTTGTTTCCTTAAATTGCTTGTGTTTTCTGTCAGTGGCAATGACATAGGAGTTAAGCATGGGACAACAAATTCTAAAAGCAGACTAAACCTTTAACTAGGGAAATCCTTGAAAACGTCCATCGGACTTTACACCTGGCAGTATTAGCAAAGCAGAGACAGATTGCCTCATCCTAGGCTGGCCTCTCTAGGACATTAGACTTTAATACAGCATTCAGCTAGAAAACATCTCAGTCCATTTGAAGCACAAATGCAGGCTAAAGCATTCACAGGAAGAAAACCCCAAAGCACTCCACTTTGGACTATACACACAGCTGTTAAAAAAAAAAAAGGAAACATATATTAAAAAAAGCTGCATTTTATCAGATCTCCCCAGGAACTTGTAAATAAGTTGGGTACAACACAGGAAACAAGTCCACCACTGTTGAGGGAGACTTTGCACAGGAACTGCTGTTGCAGTACTTGCAGCATTACAGACCCCATGGCAGTGTGAGAGCCCACAGAAGGCCTACCCCTATGGTTGCAGAAACAGGTTTTGTTTTTTTAAAGGGGAACTATGAACATAAACATTTTCCGCAACCCCATACATTTGCCAGCTGAGCTCAATAAATTAAAAAAAAAAAAGCTTTTTTTCTCAAAAGCATTTAACCCTATTTATTGCCAAATATAATTACTCAGATTTATAGCAGACTGTTGTTAGAAGTCATTAGTATGCTTTTTCAGCAATGTGTGGCAAAGGTTACCCTGCTGCAGGCAAGACGTTGTCAAATTCTCTCTACACACAAACAACAGCAACACAAAAAATAAACACTCATAAAAAAACCTCAGAAGCACAAAACCACAAAAAAGGTGAATAAATTTAATTTATGTTAAAAAGAAAAAAAATGGAGAAAGAATTACATGACATGGATTTCTGAAATAGTATAAGCCTATTACTCCCTTTTATAAACGAAAAAAATCCCCCCAACTTTCTTAAAGCAATATAAATATTGCTGATGAAAACGTAACATAAAAGCATGATTCACTGGGAACCTGGAAACAGAATGAGAATGAAAAGTCTACAAAAGAGCTTGCTCTTGATGCCAAAAGTTACTCAGGGTATAGCTTTTGTTTTTTCTCCCCCAAAAATCTTCATTTGAAGCGAAGCTCAGAGTTTTTCTGAGGATCATGTTTCTAGGTTTATGCTTCTCACAAAGCAACTGATAATGAGTCTTCAAAAACCCAAGAGGAAAGTACTTAAACAAGAATCAGCACAAGAAATGCCTCAAAACAAAATTAATCAGCACAAAGGGAAGAAATCGGAAACCACAGGATTTCTGAACAAAGCCATGCCCTAGGGTTGTACAGCAGTGCTGTACAATTGAGGGAAAGGAAGAAAGAAGAGTTATCTTAAGTTCCATATTACTGCAAAATAAATGCTTTACAGGATGCTGCTTGTAGGGTAGAGATGTCTGAGATTTTCCTGCAGCAGTTATGACCATGGTTTCCAAGATCAAACAGCCACAGGCATGCTCAACAGGAGTCTAAATTATGACTGACAAAGATTAAAAGAAAAGATAAACTAAAAAATGTTAATTGCATATATATTGACAAAACCAGCTCACAAACACCCATAAAATCTCTTTAGGAACTCACCTGGAGCCTGATGGCATGTTCATGTTTCCTCTTCATGTCATTTATATGCCATGCCACTCTCTGCATGGTATCTATGGCATCCAGCACCACATCGTAGCCCTCAGTGTCCTTGTCAAGGTGGTTTTCTATTTCCTAAGACAAAGGAAAAAACCAAAGTTCCCTTATTCCTAAGTGACCTTTCCTAGCAGAATGCAATGCTGTGTTTTTATCTGTACTGTTTTGTCTTTGCCTCACAATCACTCGAATGCAACATTCCCACCCTTGTTACTACTGCGTGTTGCTCTCAATTTGATTTACACTAGATGACTAACAAAGTCAAGCCTTTACAGTCAGTTTAGCAGCAACTATACTTGCAGCAGCAACCCATGTGAGCAGAGAGGCACAGAAAGAGAGTGCAGCACACTGACAGGAGACCTTTTCAGACAGCATTTAATGGCTTTCTTAAAACACAGAACACTTACAAAACCCTGATGGAATTACACTAGGCATTACTTTACAGTTGGAGAGCAGAAAAGCACCAGGCATTTTAAATAAGGATCAGTGTCTTTACACTTCAGTAGAACATGACTCTCTAATAGGAAACATATGTGGAAAACATTAACAATAAAGCATGAATTTCCGAAATCTGCTTAACTCAATTCACTGAATATGCAAAGAGTTCCCACTTCCTCAGTCATTCCTCTCCACAAAATTCTTAGCAGTCAGGGTGCTTAGATGTATTTAGTCCTTCTTTCAACCACCCCCAGCATTGTAACATGTGGAAAAACACTGTTTTTCATTGGAACAATAAATGTGTGTACAAAAGTGTTTAATCATGACAAGAATTTTCCGAACAACTTCAGAATTACAGACCAGTTTTCAAAAAAAGTGGTAATTATTTGGATGCAAAGACAGATTCAATGTGTCTAAAATAATTACCATAAATTCTCCACTCCAAATAGATGCATATGGTGTGAAGTGACAAAGACAGAAAGTCTCCATATGTAGAAATCGAATACCCACAAAAGGAGGAGCATTTAAGGAAAGCCAGAACCTTTCTAACCATCAAGCCTTGTACCGGAGGCAGGAACTCCGATGTGCAGCAGCCCTAAACTAAATACATTTCTTACGTGCAAAAGCAGGTGGTACTTGAGGATGCGTTGGACAGGTTTCAAGAGGTAAGAGCCCAGAGGCAGAGAATGCTGCAGTGCTTCTTGCCGCTCTCTGAAGAACTTGGCCAGTGCCTTGTTCCTCATGCACTCTGTCAGCACAGCCACAGACCTGAAAACATCAATACACAGCTTTAAGACACACGGTTTCCATTAAGTCTGTAGGTAAAGTCAAGAACTGTTTCCTTGGTCTCTTGTAAAAAGGGGCAGCATGTTCCTATTCTAATAACTGCTGTTTCTATTGTTTGGTTTTGGGGTTTTTTTGTTATCTTGTACATTCAGCTATGCCCTTGACATGCAACCAGTCTCTCTTACTGGGAATTATATATGCAGCATTGCAGAATAAGACCATAATTTTCTAAAGAAGGATAAAGAAATGAACAACAAGAACAGTCAAAACAAAACTTCAGATAAGCTTTTTTTTTAATTGCCATTTTTTTCTTTTTTACATAAAAGGTAAACTCCTTGACCATTCCTCCAGTTTGGGAGGGGAGAAACTGAGGTTTTTTGGTATTTTGGTTGGTTTTGTTTGTTTGTTCGTTTGTTTGTTTGTTTTTCATACACTGTAACTTGCATTACATAAACTGGCCAAGGGACAAAGGAAGAAAGGGAACCCGTAATTCCTACCTTGGGTAGTTGGTGCAGTACTGCGTATATATGTGGAAATCTTCACTCTGCACAGGGAGGAAAAGTTTGCATATATTGAGATTTTGTCAAACTAGCCGCTAACGTGCAAGATAAGATGGTGATGTCAAGACAACACCTCCTTCAGTTCCTGATCAATGAATTCTCTGCATTCACTGCGATAGTCCTAACACAACCAGAATTTAATTTCACCTTTTTGAGGGGAAGATTCTTACTTTACTTGAAGGAAAAACCAAGGAAACCTACATAGAGATAAAACAACTGGCTTTACAACAAAGCCGCCAAGGTACCTTATGAAAATCTGTACATTTAAAAAAGACCCTAAAAACTCAAAAACCAAACCAAAACACCATCACTACACATACCTTCTTCAAACAGCTGATTGTACTTATCTAGTTTTTTTGTGTGCTAAAGCACACATGTATCATAGAATTATAGAATATCCTGAGTTGAAGGGACAACTATCATCAAAGTCCAGCTTCTGGCCCTGCACAGGACAAACCCAAGAATCACACCATGTACCTGGCATACTTACTGGGAGAAATAGGTTTTGCAGGCTTTGTTTGGTGTGTGATTTTCAAGCAATTATAAATACTTTCACATTTGAGCACAGTCTAAGCGTGAAATTAGAAGCCGCAAAAGCGACTTTTTAAAAAGTAAATTATGTGAAAGCAGACAGCTATTACCCCAACAAGCTGTAACTAGATCTGGGTGGGTTTCCACACTTGCCTGTCACAGTGAAATTGCTCAAACTTAATGCTGACAAGCTTCTCAGAGCTAAAGTCTGACTTTCATTTCTTTCCTCCCTGGCCTAAGAATTTTCTTAATAATCATAATTTAATTCTATGCAAGAACAGGTTTCCAGAAATATTCCCAAGTGCTCTAAGTCCACATCTGTCTATCAACTTCTATCCCAAATTATACACAATTTCTGCAGCTTGCTGGAGTCCTAAACTCTAAGAAAGCATTGCAGAATGGCAAAGTGCTCCCAAAATCAATCACTTTTTCTTTCCTAAGCCCTAGACTGATAAAACACAATTCTCCAGCAGTAAATAAGATTCCAGTTTCTACTCAAAGCATCTTCAGAACAGGCTTGGCATTCTGCAGCACAATAGCTGTGCTCCACGAGGGGCTGTCTCCCAGGGGTCATTGCTGGTGAATGGCAAGACCAAACATCTGCCTTCACAGAAGGCACAGTGCACTGAGTAGCACCACCCCTGGGGAGAGGGCTGACACAGGCTGTGGCTTTTGTTTCTCACTGTTGGGGTTTGGTTGTTTTTCATTTGGCCATTCATCAGGAAGAGCCGTCTCAGGCAGTGCCCTTTGCCAATTCCAACAGCACTGGTCCCGTCCCCCTCTCCTGAGGGTAAAGCAGGTTGTGCCATTCATTTCTCCACTGAGCAGTGATCCATAAGGACCCCGTATAAAGTAAGATGTTACTCTGCATGAGTACAAGTCATTGCGATTCATTTCAGCATGTCTTATGGGATTTCAGTGTTAACTGTTCTGAAAAAAATAACTCAAGCAAGCTTCTAACAAATGTTTCCCCAGGGGATTGTGATCCCCATTTTCTCACTGGTGGGCGGTAAGCTTATTAAACTGCTCTTCTTTCAGAAACCAACAAACCAACTAAATGTTATCTTGATACAAATACAGTTAAATAATTTAACTTGGTTTTTCACACTTAAACCAACTTTGTCATCACAGCTAGTTTTTGTGGCAGTGCACCTACGTCCCGTGTCCACATCCAGAGAAAGTGAACCTGCGTCACAGCCTGTTCATGTCCATGCTTGGAACCCCATCCACAGCTCCAGAGCCTCTCCACGCAAAATGAAGAATTAACAACCTCAGAGAGCTGCAGACATTACATTGTGTAATTTTCTTTGGCAATCACTACCAAACTAGCCAGCACTCATAATAAACCAGGGTGCTTAAGAGAGAACACTAAGGTGAAATCCAGTATGGTGAAATAATGTAATTTATTTTATATATGCATTTATTAATTCAAAGTTTTCATTTAGGGGCTTTTAGTAAAAACTTTAACATATTCCCATAGCTATGATAACAGAATAATACAATTTATAGAACTACTTCATAAGCAGAGTGAAGAACATTTTGAGCCTATTTATTTTTAAGTGTATATCCTGCTTATAGTCACATGATTATTCTGCTTTTCAAACAAAAAGGAAAAGAATAGCTGTTGTGACATTTTAATAAATGAAAGTACTATCTGTAAACAAACAAGGCCAAACACTTCAGGGTTACAGAGTGGGCCGTGTGCACATTCCCCTCAAAATCAAAAGCATGTCTAAAATCCCCAGGAGCCTTTTCACACTCTCACTTTTTGGTTCAGTTTTTGGGGTTTTTTTTACACAAGGCCAAAACTACTTTTAACGGCAGGGGTTTTTTTGTTTTAAAAGAATTCTTAGTCTACTATTAAATGGAACAAATTTGTATTAAAAAAAAAGATCTTTTCTCCTGCCCTCAATACCTCTAAACTTTAATAATGGTTTCACAATCATCCCTACTTTCTGAACGGACATGACACCAAATTCCGTCCTGCACTTACATGTGCACTCGCTCCAGTGAGCCACAGCTCATTTGCCCACACAGAACCATCAGAGAGCATTTACTTTTACTGAGCAATGCGAGCATAGTGCCAGGAGAAAGTCAAGTACATGTGTTTTGCCTCCAGGATGAGATTGTTGATATGCACTCAAACTTGCAGATCTCTTGTGAATCAACATCATACACCTTGCCCAGGCATCGGCCGGATTCATGTGAACATGTTGGAAAGTGGCCAAGAGAGCCACTTCCAAGAGAAGTTCTTCGTCGCCCCTACAAAACTGCACTACTCAGTAGAGAAGCAACAGAAAAACCAGAACTAAGATGCATTTAATATTTTTCTGAATACTTTCACAACATAAGGAAAACAGCAGCTATGCTCATCAATATTTCTTTGGACGTTCCTACACTTACTCAGCTTCAAAAAAGTTTTGTTCACATCAACTGTCTTCAGACTAGATTAAAACTGATCTCTGCACAGAGACTGGAATTGCTCCAGAGATCAGTTTTAATCTGGGGTCTCAAAGCTGTTGTGGGAGAAGCTGCAAAAACCTGAGACTCAAGATGAGAGTTCATGCACACAGACTGCAAGTCACCCTCAAGAGCAAAGCCAAGTGTGAGCAGATCCCAGCTATACTTAGCTGGACCCTGCTGTGGAATCAATTCACTGCACATCTCCTTCACATACATTCCAGATCTTCCCTCGACTTTTTTTTATGGCCATAAAAGGCACTTTAAAAGAAAATGGAGACTGAGAAAATGAGTGGAGTCAGTGTGCAAACTGAGCCAATTGCCTGGATCTCCTCTTCACTAATGAGATGCTAGATAAGAGTAACTCTCCCTTTCCCCTTGGTTAAGCTGTTAGTGTGCCTTTCAGAAAACACATGTTCTGAATTTCTGGGGTGTTGAGTGAGAAGAGCAACGTGCCAGAATTCAGCTCTCCTTTACAACAACTCACTTAAATGTAAACGTATAGAATACTGAAGTCAATTTTCTAATTAACACTGGCATCGTTACTAGGAAAATGAAAGATTGAACTGGCACAAAACCCTTATAAACAGCCTTCTGTGTGAATAATTAAGCCATAAGAAAGCTTGCACTGGAACCTTTTTATCAGTCTCTGGTTACAGTTACCAGCAAAATGTCTCCAAGAACTTTTATGTACTAGTGTTAATACAGTTCTTCTAGACAAAGAGGGAGGACCAGAACCGGTATGAACTAAAAGAGTACAACACTACCCTCAGAGGCAGGTTACTTACATGCAGCACCCATCCCACACTGTTAAACAAATACCCATCCACACCATCTGCATCTTGAGGCAGAAAGGCAGCAATTCATGATTGGATGGTTTTTTAAAAAGTGTGCTTTTCTAAATTTACGTCTATCTGCCTGTGAGTTATTAATGTATTAAAATATTCGGAAGCAGAGGGATTTAATACAATGTTTTAAGTTGCTATTAAATATTTACATTTACATAAAATCATAGCTTTGCATTGTTATTTTATTGGTTAATGAGTTTTATGTTACTGGCTAGTTTAGTCTAAAGACATCTTGCTGAAGTCTGTTAACAAATCAAAGCTGCCATTTTAGGTGCTATTTACTTTGGGCAGTCAGCACAAAAAATGTTAAAGATTCAAATCCACAATTATGTGTTTTTGTTAAAAGTGCTCTAAAGTGTGTTTTGATAATCCTTACTCTATTTCCCTTAAAAGTTACAAGGCTTTTTACTACTCAAGCATGAAAGTTATACACAGGAAACACAGTCATGTATGATTGTGCAAGGGCAGTTTAATATGCAAGAAATTTTATTGAGCAAAACCAAATAACAAAGTCAAGTTCAAAGACTATGATCCAAAACTAGAGCTTCAAAAATTAAGCTCCCCAGATGTCTTCACAAATATCAAACATTTCAGTTCCAACAAGCTCCAGAGTAACTTTAACCATAACTGTTCTGTTACACATGCAAACCAACTTTGTGTCATTTCACATGAATCCTAAGAAATAACTTTTACTTTATGCAGTTACTGAGCTTCATAGAGTGCAAAAGGCAAACACAGTACCTACAGTGAAAACTTGATTGTATGCTAAAATCCCCAACACCTACAGTACTCACAGTAGAGTGAAAAAATGGCACTAGATGCAGAGCTTGTGTAACCTAAGCACAGTTTTGCTGGAAGCATTCAAGAAGCTCCAGCCCAGCTACATCCATTAGCTAAGGCTGTGAGCTATGACTTCAGCATGATAACATCCCCATGCTTAACTCACAGTGAAGATCTAACACACTCGAAGCAATGAAACAATAAATGGCCAAAGTCCCGTAAGACTTGAAGGACTGCATGCTGCCAAAAAAGGCAGTTTTATTTCCATGTCTCAGTGCTGGGAAGACACAAGCAACCAAGAATGGACAATGGAGTCTGTTAATGCAGTCAGCAGTTGCTGTAATGAAATCCTCATGGCCAAAACCAGATCTGTGGGGTATTTTGGTATTGTTTGATTTTGCTTTTAAGTGTTTGCACTTGTCTGGATGAAGCTAAAAAATGCCTGTTAGTACTGCAATCTCTAGCAATTTCTGAGCCATCAGGCAGTTGCCTGCCAATAATATAAATTCTAAAAGCATTTGACAAGGGAACAAAAGACACAAGCATCCAATATGCAGATGGATTTTGGAACTAATGGCCAGAAAGTCTACCAGACAAGCCTTTTCAGTTGGCCAATTTGAATGAGAACACAACTTTTTCCTGGACTTCTTATTATCTCTTCCACCATCTCTGTTTTGCATCCCAGCAGGAGTAGTCCCAGCAGACCCAGCTAAAAGCAAGCAGTACAGCAGAAAGATCTGCCAGCTCCAAACTGTTTTATCTGTAAATATCCTGAAGGCCTTCCAGTTGGCCTTCACTGCACAGGCACTCTGCTGACTTAGACACAAGTTCTTGCCCACCAGGGCCCAGATCTTTTTTTGTTAATCGGTTTCTTAGTCAGCCAGATCCAGTGTGCACATGGGGTTACTCTGTTCAGGAAGCAGGACTTTGGACTTGCCCTTATCCCATTCTCTCTCTCCTTCAATTCAATCCAGGCTATCTGTAGCAATAGCAACATGCCATAAACCCTACTGCAATGGGGCAAAAATGCATCCTACATTTGTAGTAGTGGTGCCAACACTAAGGTTTCTCAATGCTTACAAAAGGCCAATTACTAGATGAATAACAGCTTTCTCAAACTCAACTGAAGCAAGTGATCTGGTGAAACAGCAGCACTAAGCTGGTATCATCACTCTGCTTTACTATAAAATCCCTTATGTCACAACAGTGCCAAACAAATTGCTGGACCACAATGAGAGGGTGGTCCAGTTAATCCTAAATCCATGTGTTAGACCTATTACACTGAATGCCAGCAATACTGAGTTCAGGACAGAGTATAAAACATAACAGGCTTTGGCCTTTTGCTTTCTTTGGTGTTTTTTTTTTGTGTGTGTGTGTTTTGTGTTTTGTTGGGGGGTTTTTTTGTGGTTTTGTGGGGATTTTTTGCATTTTGTCCCCTTTTTTTGTGGTTTTGTGGGGTTTTTTTTGCATTTTGGGGGTTTTTTGTTGGTTTTTTTTGTTGGTTTTTTTGTTGTTGTTTTTTTTAATGCAAAAAGGTAAAAACACCTACAGAGAGATTATCCAAATTTAAACAGCTATATGACCCCTCTTCCACTCCTCTTCCTTCAAAAATACCATGGAGATAAGACTATATAATACCACTATTTCTTAACACATTTGGGCTCTACAGATTCAAGGCCTATGTAGAGTCTCTGACGAAGTCTGCAGTGAACTAGCATAATTTCTAGTTCAAATTATTTGATCTCTAGTTGTCCCACTCATTATAGCCATTCCTCTTCTCCCTGACTGGCTCTCTGGGTTTCCTACTGATGCCTTAAACGGAGAAGATAAAACTTTGCAACCGTATTAGAATAGTGAGATAAAAAGCAGGTCCTTTTATTGGAAGCTTTCAGGTGCATAATGTGGCTATATGCACACTTGGCATCTGGTTTCTACAGTTTTTGTAAGTTTAACAAATTAGCATATCAATCGAATATGGTCCAATTAAAGAGCAGTCCATTAGGTCATCTAGCCCCTGGGTTCTGCCCCACTGACATCAGCCCAGGGGCTGCTTCGCCTTATTTCTTGTTTATGTCTTCTCAGATTCTGGTTACAAAAACAAAATGTTCTCTCCTTGAGAGTACGACCAAACAATATTTCAGGAATGTGTGAGAAGGTTAGCTTATTGTCCTAAAATCTAACAGAAGGGGTACTAGGAGCTATAGAACTATGCAATAGTAGTCTACAGAGCTATGACTATATGAAAAATGTATAGAAAGCAAATCTTAAGGCATCACTACAATGAAGGTTATCTACTTTGCTTCCCTGTATTTCTCCTGAACCTAACAACTTTTCTTTCTCCACATTTTTGGCTTCAGTATTGCCCAACAGAATCAAGATGTCAGGTCAATGTTCAGAAAATTCAAAGCATTCCAGAGAGAATGAGATTTCAATCTTAAGTCAAGACTTTGGGCCATTCCATTTAAAAAGAAAATTAAAGGCACAGTTGTGGGTATCAGAAAAAGTTCTCAGAAAACAATATGGCCACAAGTATGTTAAATATTATTGCCTCTTCTAAGAATGCAGCCAGCTTTTTTTAAGCTGACAAGGCGTGACTGGAGTACCACTTAATCGCCTACATTAACAGATGGAAGAAAAAAAAAAAGAACCCCTGTAACAGTTGACCAAAAAAACCCCAAACCCTAAAAATGAACTCAATCAACAGCTCCACCATTTCAGATACACTTAACTGAAGAAAATGACACCTTTGTCTTGATTTTGTAGAAACGCAAATCAGAGGCATATCCCTATCTAAAGGAATATTCCTTCCCTTAGGAGAAAGGGAAGAATTCCTAATTCTCAGGGAATCCTCTTCCCTAAGAGAAATTCCTTCCCTTTCCATAGATTTTCTGACTTTTCTTGGTTAACATTACACAAGCTATCAAAATTAGGTCTCAAAAGCTAATAAATCAATCTTATTTCCCCCATATCACTCTGGAACTGGTGCTTCAGACTTACCTTGGAAACAAAACAATCTGCTATAGCCACAGGATCATTTTCACAGTTTTCCAAATCTTGCAGCAGTTCACTAAAACAAACAACAGGAAAAAGTAAGACAATTATGGCACACCTTGGAATAGACACACCTGTATATTCGGAACCAGACAGTGCTGCACCATTCATGGCAGCACTTAATGACGCAGGGAGTCCTAAAAAGGGAACAAGAACCACTTTGATGCTCCTCTTTTCCTCACGTGCTGGGTTTTTTATTTGCAGGCAGAGGAGAACTATAAGGAAATGGTATTCCCTCTACTTCAAAATTCAAGTCATCAGAGTAACCGTGGATTGGTTCATCTGCTAAACAAACCTGAGCCACTTCCTTCAGGTAGATGCCCCATCCCTAGAAACATTCAAGGCCAGGTTGGATGGGGCTCTGAGCAACCTGCTCTAATTGAAGATGTCCCTGCTCACTGCTGGGAGGCTGGACTAGATGACCTCTAAAAGTGCCTTCCAACCCAAACTATTCTATGATTCTACAACTGACAGCTCGTCTACAATAATCATAGCAGTGTAGTCAGACAGTTGTGTAGCTTGTGTATCAATTAACATGATACAAAACTAAGAAAATTTAAAGCTACTGAAGTGCGTGCACTGTCCTATAAAGACTTTTTATGTTCTAGAAGCTTTATTTGACCAAGGCAGATGAGGAACTGCCTTGAAAAATACTGGTGAGAACTGAAGATGTATTACTCATACAAGAAGAATGTTAAGAAGCTCACTCAGGAAAATTAGCCTACCTTTAGTGTGTCTCTTCACTGAAGATAAAATGGTTAGCCTGGAAAAAGTTTTCCGTAAGGGAATATATATATATATTCTACATGAGTAAAAACACCATATAACTGAGAGGGTTTTATAATTTTGACATGCCAAAAAGAAAATTAATTCATTTGAACAGAGTAAAGCAATAAGGGAGCCTGTTTGCTGTTGAATGAAAATCAGTTCTTGAAAGCAAATTCAGTGAAAGAAAGAGCTCAAGTAGAAGAAGAAAACCTCAAAGGTATCTCCTTGATCCAGTCTTCAGTCTTACAGAAAGATGTACTCAGAAAAATGAGAGAAGAAACTGAGTTTTCTGCCAAATTGTTTTCTGATAGAGCTTTCTTCTCCTCCCTTCACCCCCCCCACCTTTCCCCATGCTCCTGCAGATGATTTTCCATTTAGGGGTACTTTCCTCCCAATTCACAGCTGGTTCCCCGAACACGTTTTGCCGAAGAGTTCCTATGCCTGTATCTAGGGAACTACCCTTCTCCCCTGTAAGCAGACACAATTTTCCACTGCATGTACAAAAAGCAGTAAACCAGAATAGCTTCCTGACTTGTTCTTCGCTTCTCTAATTACTGGAGGAAGGAAAGGGAGAAATCAGCAAGCAGTCACAAGGAACAAAGACAGGCAAAGACCTTAGGTTCAGTGGTCACTAAGTCAATTTGCACAGTGAAAATTTAACCTCCACACCTCAGTTTCTCCCTTCATCAAAATGGGAATAAAAATATGACCCCTGCTTGAGACCCCAAACTCATGAAGCTTGTTTACATCAGCAAAAGAAGCAAGCCGTAGCAATGGTGACCACAGCCATTAGTTATACTGACTGACTGTGTCCACACATGAATTTTGGAATTAACATCAAACACACCAAACAGGCTCAGAGGATTCCTTCTGTCTGGCACTCAGACATTCTCCTGATGGCTTATAGTATGTAGCACCTGGATTGTCATTTTATTTCTACTGGTCTCCTATAGAACCACATTAATTGTCCTTTGCAATACAGAAAAGGAACACTTAAAAATTTTATGTTTATGCAATGATCCATGTTTATGCAGTACACAGACTAGTGTTTTGTCCCTTCAGCACAAGCCCATAGTGTAAGGGCTGTTTTTTGGAAGATTTTGTTACTTATACTGCACTCTCTTCTGTCTCATCTGGCTGGTAAGAACGGGATTGGTAAGAGCAGTCTGCAACTGTAAAAACAGCAAATCTGTCATGCTCAGGGATCCTGAAAAAACTTAAATAAATCCCTATAATACCAACCTGACATGTGAAAAAGCAGGGCTATTATTATAGGCTACATTTAAGTACCTGTCAGGAGGCAGAAAAACAATAGAGAAAAGTGTTAGTCCCCTTCACCTGAATAGCCAGAGGTTTTTTGCTGTTCACAGATGCTATCACAGTTCTTGTCCTCTGCAACTGGCTTGTGCCAACCAGCCAGGCAGGGAGCATGAGGGAGCACTGTTAGAGGAACTCCATGCCCTTTCAGCTGAATCACTAGCAAGATTCAGACCGAAGCATGACACAAGTGCCAGTGCCACTTAAGACCAGTGAGCTATACAGCTTGGGTTATTATGGGCTGAGAAAAATCTGAATCTGTACGAACATCATCAAGTGTTGATGCTAACTCCTTTGGGATGAGAGAGGTAAGCATAAAATTTTGCATACAGTGCATTCATTATCTTTTCAAGTCAAATGAATGAAAGTCTTATTACGCTGCGTTTTAGGATGCTTTGATTTTTTGGTTTTACGACAGCTTCTCCTCAGAAGAAGCCAGACTTCACCACCATGAAACTCAGAAGGAAATAGCTTTGCAAAAAGAGATCATAATCACGGAACTAGCAGTTACCATGATGACCACCATTTTTGCCATTCAACACAACACCTAAAAATCCTAAGTAGTTTAGCTGAGAGAAAATCCCATTTACTGAAATGAAATTTCTCAGATCTGCAAGTCTGAAAAAAAACCAAGACTAAAATATTTGATGATTGATTAATGGTCAAATTCAAAGTTGAGAAAAACAAGGTAATTCTGAAACTATAAATTTGTGCTCACAAAAACCATCTGAAACTACTAACATAGAACTGCCAAGTGGATCTTTTTCTGAAGCTAAGAATAAATAAAAAGGCTCTAGAGTACATTTAGGACCCAGAAGCTACATGCCAAATTTCACACAGAAGTAAAATTAATCCTTGAAGCGATATTGGGATCTACAGTGAGTGTTCAGTTTTAAAAAGTCACAATTTCCACGCAGAACTTTCTATCAGAAGGCCTGAAATACATTAGTAATTTACTAGAGGCTCTGGACAACTTTCCAGTGAATTTTAACCATTCTAACATATCTATCTCTAAAATTGCCCAAACCTGGTTTTTTTTCTTTTCTTTTTCTTAACTGCCATTTGGTTGTTTTGGGGTTTTTTTTTGCACAGCTCAATAATTCTGTATAACAATTGATCACACTTGGAAGTACTTTTAGTAGGTAACATTTGCAATAATGCTGGCATAAATGCATCCTAGCTATCAAGTCTGTCGTTTTTCTAGGTTTTGAAGGATCAGAAAATATAATGTCCAGGACTGTGTTTTTCCATCCTGTGATCACTGGGAATCTGTAAGCTCACCATCATTGTTTCATGGCTCTAAAACAGGCCATGAGCCTTAGCAGGCTCCAACTATGTATTTTCCAGCTGTTAGACATTCAGTAAAGTCAGTTGTTGCAGCTGAAGCAGGACGCAGCAGCTTTCTAGTTAAGCATATTTCCATTACTCTGCAGCAGCTATTTTAAGTTTCAGGAAAATACTCTAGATTTCATCTTTGTCCATAAATTCTGAATAGATCCATTCCTCACTCTTTCCTTTAACACTGAACAGCAATCCCAGCAGCTAAAGCACTTTAAAGTAACTTCCCATGATGATGGAAAAACACTGAAGATGATCTTTGACACAAATGCTCCACTTCAGAATCCTCTTTTGATTCAATTAAATTATCCGTTGTTCTTCAAACAACACAGTAGTTTGAGACATGTTTTGCCAACTATAGCAAAGCTAAGAGAGCTTTTACAGGAGTATTGGGATATAAAAGATGTGGGAACTTTAGGTCAATATATTTCTTTCATCAGTTGAATATTCAGGTTTTCCTTAAAAGCTAAGTTAATTATTTTTATAGTAACAGAGGATTCAGACAAAAGTAGCAGTAGCATGCTCCTAAAACTGCAGATACTGAGATCCCACACAATGTGGCACTAGCTATACAAGCAAGAAGTTTTTCTTTAAGCTCCCAATGTACACTAGAATCCCCTCTGTAGAGTTTTAGAGAAGGCTGGAAAGATACTGAACAGAAAACTTCAATAAAGGAAAGGTACTTCAATATGGTTTTGAGAAATTAATTCATAAAACACTACAAAAGCCCGATGTGGATGATGTACGTAGGTACACAAAAGGAGCCAATATAGTAGGAATAAAATTCATTAATGTGGGAATTTCTTTTACAGTGGTCTTGCATTAGGCTCAGTTAAGGCACTGATTAGGCTTGTTAAGGCACTTGCATTAGGCTCAGTTAAGTTAAGAGCAGGTTAGGCTTACATTCATGTAAATACCCAGCATGAAAGCAAAAGAAGTAAATGGAGATCACACTTGATTCATCAAATAAACAGCTAAAAAAATCTGATCTCAGCAAACCAACTTTGCTTAGAATCAAAATTAGATCATTTCTCAATTTATAGATCCTGGCCGTATTAAAGCGATAAAAGTGTATCTGGCTGATTTGCTCCCTCTCATTAACACAGGCTACTGAACTGTTTTCATTTAGCTAAATATGAATTTACCTGTTGAAATGGTAGATATCCCGTATGTTTCCAAACAGGGCTGATCGCTCCTCTGTTCCCAGGGAGAGCTTGGTCTGGTCGGTGATACAGTCAAGGTAATCCTACAAGAGAAATGAGAGGGAGGTCTTCAGACATTTCCTCCTTTTCTAGATCAGTAAACAGAGCTATGTTTTATTGTACTAGATGAGTCTCTTCATATCAGTTTCACCTTATTATTACAATAAAGCCTTCAGCAGCCCCTCTGTGAACAGTCACTCTATTATGAATGGTAACAGTACTCACCTGTTCCCTGAAACCAAGAAAATAACAAAAGACTGAGAGCTAAGTTATACCTCTTAGATGGGACAGCCAATGTTTCTCTTTCTACTGATAAACAAATGTTTTCAGATTTCATTCACAGTGACAGTTTAATTGATCATTTGACTGGCTCAAAGACAAAGAGAAATGTAAAAGAGATGAAAAATGTTATTTAATGCAGCCTTAGTAACAGAAAAGCTATATAATGAAGAACAGGAAGCATACAAGCAACAGAGGCTCAGAAAAGCAACCACTGAATAAATTACTTTTTAAAAAATCATAGTTACCAAAGAATGCAGAGTATGTAGAAGACGGATGTCAATGTATGTGCATGCATGCAATTTACCACGCATAGAGTTACATTGCAAATTACATTGCTGTATACTCTAGCAAAGATTTCTTTTTGTACATACAAGAGTGATAAAGTCTCATCCAGAGACTTTAATTGAGTATTGCTAGAAAAAGCTCTGATCAGCAGTGTTCTGGGAGAACAACTTTCCCACCTCTTCCCTCACTTCGATAAGAGCTCAATGTCACCTTTCATTCTATTGCTGCTACAGTATTAGAATTCTCACATTAGGGCAAACAGATCCAGCAGGCTATTTAACTAACTACAACTCATAAAACAAGAAACCTGATGTGCTGCCACACTCATTAAGAAGTTCTGCTGAAGTATGGACATAAAAGTGAAAACAGCTGAAACGATGCAAAATAAAAATAAATAAAATCCTTTAGCCTGTGGCTAGACAATGTGGTGGGGCAACCTCCCAAAAGCAACACAGAATTCCAGGGTGCTGCAAGAAAGGAACCCTGCAAAATGCCAATGAGACCATGAAAACCTCTAAGACATAACTGTGTTCCAGACTTGTAAAGAAAAAGGTACTAAAGAACACATGCACTGGCCAAGAATTATTCTCTGTGTAAATTCTGCAAAGACAAAAGGTTTGGATCAACCACAGATCTGACTTTTGTTTTCTAGATGTCCTCATAAGGAAGGTTAAGAATTACAGCACTTGAGCCTCCATACTCATATCTTTCTTTCCAGCTGAAATAATGTCAGCAGAGTCAGAGGTGTAACCAAGATTCATGTTTAGGTATCAGCAGAATTTCCTGTCCCCTCCCTCTATCAATAATCCACACTCTTTCATCACCTCCAGTTAAAGGTATCCCTCATCACCCTCAAAAACTCAGTATTTTTGCCAGGGGAAAGCAAGTAAGTCTGTTCCAAAGTAACCTCAGTGTCTTTAAGAAGAGCAACAAGTGGCAGCAGACGTGCAAGCAGACAGGTCCCCGGACAGCCATGTCGTCTCTCCTGTGATAGCATTTGACCTTACTCCACCTTCCCTCCTGGCTGACAGCAGCCTCAGAGCCCACACCTGTCCTTGAAATATATTTGTGCAGGAAGTCATTGGAACCGCATCCCCAGGCTCCCTGCATTTGTCTTCAGCTTTTTATTTATACTCAGAAGCTGCAGAAGAGCAAAATGGTTCAGGGTGGTGAGGCAGACAGGACTGCAGCAAGCAGTACACTAGGTCAGAGGTAGAAATAGATGATAGATTCAGGGCTACTCCAGTAATAATATTAAACAAATAACCTTTTCTGATTACAAATAGACATCTTCATCATATAAAAGCAAAGAACAGAAAAGCTCCAGTGAAATTGTGATCCTCTGAAAACATTTTTAGCACTGCAGAAACACTGCAGCACCCTGAGCTGATATGACAAAGCTGGGCTGCAGAGGAATGGAAATCCTACAATAAGTAACTTCATACAGCACATTTAATGAATAAAGAGGAGTTCCTTTCCAATTCGTTCATTTCAGCATAGTTGGAGCTTGGGTTTCTTCAAAATAACAAACAGTCCACATTTATTTCCTGTATTGTAGACAGTGTTATATGTATGACTGGTTTTTGCTCCTTTTATCCTCTTATTCTGATTTTCCTCCACATACACATACTCTTCTCCGTCTTTTACCAATTATTAGTAAGACAGAGGGAACCAGGCACCTTTCTAATGTTGCTGCCAAGCAGCAGCCTGCAGGTGCTTTGGCAGTTTTCCTGCACTCCGGTAACATACACCAGTACCAGCTTATATACACCACACACCCACAGGCTGTGCTCTCTGTTGCTAAAATTTCCTTCAGACTGTGCTTCAGGCCCCCTTCTTCATCCAGGCTCAGATCAGAAACAAGCCAGAAACTAATGGCTGGATGTGTACTTACCTAGGGTAAGGAGAGATGGTTATATGCTCAAAATGCTTGGGATTCAGAGCAACCTCAAACCGCTAGGAAATGACAGGATTTAGGGACTGTTTTCCTGGTTTGGCTTTCTATTTTTGTTAATATTGCTGATTTGAGATTACAGACATGTTTACGTTGCTGTTATTGGTGTAAGCAAATACCTGAGCTAGACACAAACTGGCTGGTGTGGCACTGAGAGTAGGATAGTCACAGCAGCCAAAGACTCCAGGTATCCATGGTTTTGTGAAAAAAGTGGACATTGGACAGTCTTAACACAGTGGTTTCATGAAGTCCAGGTACTGCACAGCAGCACACTGCTTGCACTGACTCAGTGAGTGCGACCTGTCTGATAATACTGCTGTACAGTGCACGTGTGCTCTCATAAAGGCTTCATGAACTCATCCAGGAAACAGATGCAGAATTGGCATATAATGTCCTCTGCAAGGACAACACCACAGGCAGATCAAAGCTACCCAGACGTCGGGGTTTTCCTAATTATTTCTTAGCAAATGGTACTTTACCCCCATGGTAGTCACTGCAACCTCCTGCTGCGTATCAACAGCTGTTATCATCTGAAGCAATAATGAAAGGTTTGGAGCTACAAGATAACAGGGCAGGCTGCAAACATAATGACACGGTGCAGAAATCAATGAAATTTATCAGAACAGAGAACTGGCCTTATTCACTTTATTTGTTTCTTGTCAGCAACTCTGTCGGCACTGAATGATTTGTTTATAACCTTTGCCTTTTATTGCTTCTCTGCAGTTATGGCAAAAACATTTAGCTTACTTTATAGGAGAAAAAAACCCCTCACAAATGTCAGTCTCCTTAGACTGATTTATGGACCATGGTTTGCTGTAATGGTATTGCACAATTTGCCCCTCCCACTTCCTTGAAACTCTCCAAAAACTAGAAGATTCTTGCCAGACTGCCCTGCCTGTCTTGCTGGGTTTGACATTCTCCCCATTTGTCTTTCATCATGCCAAATCCATCAGAAGGAATGCAGCTAGAAGCTGCATATCCTGACTACTGTCTCCTCCTCCACAATCACACAAAAAAGATCTCTAGAGGAATAAAATGATGAAAACATTGATCTCAAAGGCTAAAAAGAAAATACTATATGAATTGGAAATGAGAGAGAACTGTCAGGAAAAGCACAAAATGAGCTAAGATATTCCCACATATTGATTAATGTTTTCCATGACCAAACTTTAGGAACCCAAAGCAAATTAGTGGGACATTTTCATCTAGCCACCCAGGATTTCCCGTGAAAACAGACACACACTTAACTTTAAAAACATCATCTACTGTTGATAAGACCATGGTATAAGTCAGCCATTACTGTGACAATGTTAAAATTACACATTAAAAGGGGTAATGGTAATGCTATTGTTAACATAGTCATTCTAAAAATAATGGGTAAAAGCCACACTGCCTCATAAAACAAGAATCAATTTTTATCCTTCCCAGCAAGTAACTATATATACACTATAGAAGTTCTTTGTAATCCCTTTACAGGGCAGGACTGTGCATATAAAAATATCACAAAAGATAACCAAAATTGTTGAAATAGCAGTGTTGTTGTACAGGTATACCTTTACAAAGGCAAACACACAAGACACTGAAAATTTGATTAAATATCAATATCAAAAATGAAGAAAAATAGGATTCTACCCACCAGGAAACTTTGCTTTCCAGTGCCTAAACACAAGCTGCAGGAGAAAGTAAAGCTGCTGTATGTGTCTGATTTCAACAACACACTCTGGCTCAAGGGCTCAGGACTTACATCATGAAACCTCAGTCTCTGACCTAAAACTATTTAAAACCAGGTACTTATCAAAACTTCAATGGCTTCTAGTAGTTGCAGATAGAGAAGGAATATGTAATATTTAATCAAGTTGGACCTAATCCAGGCAGTGCCATGACATCACTCAGACCCCAGTTTTCTGATACTTCCTAGATCTGTGCTAATAGCAAAGCAGTTTTTACTCTTTAATACTATGCCATACTCATGGCCATATTTTTGCCCAGCTCCCCTCTAACTGACAAAGATGTGTTTGGCCAAAATCAGATGGCTGTGCAGAAGAGGAACCACTGAAACAGCTCAGCAGCCTTTGCTACCTAAGCACTACTTCCACACCACTTGGAGGAAAAGGCTGCAGGCCAGAAGGAAAACATGCCATGAAATGGATCCTATTTGTAGCCTGTTAGCTAGAGCCATGCTGCCCAAACTAGCCACACACTTGTAAACAAAGTTGGGCAATAGGTGTACACTAGAATAGGCACTATAACAGGCTTCCCATTGTTTATCCTGCTAATTACAAAGGTAACTATAATATGTACCAATTCACCTTTTGCCTGATTTTTTTCTACTCCTTTTTTCTCATTATTTATTTGATTTATCAATTCATCCAGCATGTATAGCAGCATACTCTGAATGCCTTGTGGGTCAAAAAATAGCATGCTATCCACATAACAGGTGGCCAAGGATGATGAATTTTGGACAGGGCAGCTCATCGCAGCTCTTTTCAATTATTTAAAGTACTGTTGTGTTCTGCAAAGGCAATGTGCATTTGTAAACTAAACATACTTTGCTTTCTTGCTCTGGTTCCTTTGGCTATATGAGTCCAAGGGCTGATTGAAACCTCAAAAAATGCTTGCACTGTCCACCACAAGGATTCTCTACATGCAAATCCAGAAACTTAAATGAAGAAAATTTCTGTGAGCATGTCTTTCCACTTTCTACTTTTAGTGGTATTCCGTGGGATTGTTTTAAAGACATCTGAAGCTGGAAAACCCTCACATAGGCCAAAGCATGGACAGGTCTGAAAGACCAGCACCTACCTGGGGCTATGCACAGTACGGCACGGGATGGTCCTGCCACAGACCGACAGCCAAAGCCAGGGTCTTTGTGAGGACAATGCAGACTTGGAGACACAGCCTCCTCTGCTCCCTTCAGCAATGTGAGCCGAAAATTCCTGTGCTCCATGTGCTTCCTCCCCGCCTTTTCCATTTGCTTTATATCCCCTCGGTACCCTGCGTGTAAGACTGCCACTCGTCAGTGGTAGCAAAGCTCCGCCCTTGTGGGAAATGGGTGTGTCTGGCCTTGCAGGTGGGCTTTGAAGCACGCACCTACGTGCTTCCAAAGCACCGACTCTGCCATCAAGGGAAAAGGACATGGAGAACACCTCCCAGCACTGCCAGCCAGCCAGCCTCCAAACGGGAGCGGCCAGAGGAACCCGTCTGCTTCACACAATCTGTCACTAGATGCGGTTTGTGATCGATTTCTTTCCTCTCCGATACCCCTGCAGAAGAGCGGAGTCTCCGAGCTGGCAAGCGGCCACCTCGCCGGCACCAGTCGCCTCCCCAGGCCCCGGGCGGGTGGTGGAGGATCCGCACCGAGCTCACCTGTGCCGCCAGCCAGCTTCCTCAGAAGTGCCAATTTCCACGTGCAGCTGGCTCACACGCAGCCTGCGGGCAGCAGCAATAAAGCGTGACACAGTAAGACGATACTCTGCTGACTGACTGCATGTGGAAAGGGCAAAGATTGATGGTGAGAGCACTCGTGAGAACACGGTATGAGGAAAGACTAAAAATAGAGAAGCACATTTAAGTTTTCTTTCCACTGTTTAACATTGCAGAGTAGGGTGATCATGAAAGAGATTTCCCTACACTTTTCACAGTTAGGGATCTGCAAATAAGTTAAAGTTAACAGTATGAACTTAAATTTTACCTAGAGAAGGGGATTTTTAAAAAAAGGGATTTTTCCATCTAACTATTCCTGAGGAACAGGTTTTCGATAATCAATGCGACTTCCTCATCTATATTGTAGATGTTAAAAAACTGTCCCATTTCCAGCTACTAAGGCCTGGAAGTAGTGACCCCTGGTAAGTCCCCTTGGCTTCATCCACATGCATGGAAAGCCACAGGGGGAGTTACGTGTCGGCCAAAATTAGCAGCGAGGAATTCCTGAGTCCTAGCACTATGCCTTGCACCTTGAAAACACACGCTTTCTTTGGTTTAGGCTGCCTTTGAACAGTTGTGCCCATGTAGACATGAGCAGAGGCACAGTTGTACACAAAGTTGGAAATTCCTAGGGCACATCAGTGTCAACAACATAACAGTCAGGAGATCTTGTCACGGGACTTCAAGCTGTCAGAGCACAGCTAGTTCAGGAAACGAACTAAAGAATTTGCCCCGGAAAACTTTGTCAGTGAGAGTTCCCTCAACACTCTGTTGCACTGAATCCGTTCATAGGCTCCCTGGGCAAGGACAACTGCCTCCCCAGTATGCACGGCTGGGAGATAGCAGAATAGCTTCCTGCAGCTGTGGGTTCCCCCTCACTGCTTTACAGCCTGAGCCTTTAAAGCAAGCTCTGCACATCCTCTTGCCCCTGCCCCACTGTCAGAGGATGCCCATATCAGCTTCCAGCCCTGCCCCATAGCTCCCTTCTAGGACTGGGGTGGAAGGAGGTACATGTCCTACAATGCCTACTCTGCCTGGCCAGGGTCTTATGTCCTTTCTTTTTGCCCAGTGCATGCTTTCTTCTTGTATCCCATGAGCCATTTTAGCAGGAATGCTGTGCCTATAAAGCTCTCTGGAGGCTCAAAGCCTGATACCAGCTGATCCAGCACTGAACTGTCAGTCTGCCTGGATGGACTGCTGTCATGGATTTTTGCAGTCTTTGTTGTAGTGAATTTTTGCTCTAACGAAACACACTCAAAGTTCAATAATATTTCTTTGTTCCACTGCAGGAATTCCAAGCTAAAATCTCCCATCTTAAAAAGACACCTTGGAAGGCAGGCTGTTGATGAAATAAAACTGTAATTTGATAGAGATGCATTAAAAGCACTCAGACTGAAACTGGGATTCATGGATTGTACACAGACGAGTCCTGTAAATGGTCCATCATCTGTAAAGATTATTATAGGTAAATCACTGGAAATGGAAACTCACATGAAACCCCACTCAGACACTTCAGCACACTAACTTATTGAAGTTGAAACCGACTGATTAAAACCATGTCCCACATTTATCTTCAGCTATCAGGCAGCACCCACTGCCAAATCACAGATATAAGAATCTTCCCCAGAAGTGGCACTCAAAATTCCTGCTAAGAGGTGTGGTAAGAAGCAAGTTCAGAGAACAGGTGGAGATCACGGGATTGCAAATGCCATCAGTAGTTTACTGACATGTCATTAAGGAGTTATGTGAGGATCTCGTCTAATGACTCTCTAAAGTTAAAAGGAAACACAGAAGAAATAAGCTACAGTAATGAAAACAACCAAATGAAAATACTAAACAGTAATTACGATGTCAAAGAGTTTGACGTTCCTAGGCAGATAAAGTAAGTGCTCTAAAGATTTCTACATCTACATCATTGGTGTCAATCATCATCATCATTCAATAATCTCAACCTTTTTCAAAAAAGTACCAGCTCGAAGTGTTTAGTAATTATAAATCTACAAAAAAATTGAAGTGTACCAGGACGTCTGTAAATTAATTCTCACAACACAGTTTAGTTGGTCTGATTATAAGCTTTTTGAACCATAGTCAAACAAAGCATTGAGAATTATTAAGGCATATTTGGCCTTTCAATGTATGAATCCAGGAAAAGAACATGAGCCTTGTGGTGTAGATCCTTGCCCTGTTAAATAAACTTTCCCCAATTTGTAAGGCAAATGAATGTTAACATTTTTTTAAAAGAGATCTCAATATGCTTACAAGTTAAATGAGACATTCCAGAAAAGAAAAGTTTATTTTAAAACACAAGAAAGGAAACTGAAAGAGTCTGTTTTCCAAAGAACAAAAATGCAAACCCAGCATAATGGAGAAAATCTGCACACATCCTAAACACACATTTATCTTAACCTTAGTAGCCACATGATTCCCAGAGACTTATGGATGGCTTTTATTATTAATATATGAAAAGCAATGAAACGGAGCCTTAGAGTAGTGGGTGGTTTGCAAGTAAAAACTTATAAAAAGTGTCTTATTCGCAAAATGGTCTTCTCATGAAACCACAAAAAATAGCAGCTACCTCCACACCTCAATCTGCAGGAGTGGTAAGAGCGGAAAAGAGAGAGACTACTATGTGGTTTACTAAGCATTCAGGTTTAAAGGTCATGGATTACTAGAACACTGTTCAGTGACAAGTAATATTTATTAACAATGATATAACAACTTTAATAGTGGTCAAATATTTCCATGGTCCAAAATAGAAATGGTTATAATAAACAAATAAAATTCCAGAAACTATGGCCTGGCTGGAAATGCAGAAATGTCTCTGCCTTTAAGATACCACTTCCAAATTTTGCAATCTCTCTATAGAAAATCCCAATCATTCTGCAAAAAATATATAATCTCATTAAAACATTCTAATGTTTACTGAAAATTTTGCAACATAAATTGTACTTCCTCTCCCTGCCTCTCAGCTCTCAGACCTATTCCTCACAGTTTTCCAGCCTGCTCTATAAACTTGTTGCTTTTGTAGAGCTGCTGCTGCTCTGTTCTGTGGAGCTCCTTATCCACTGCCAGTGAGCAACAGCAAGCTGGATGGCAGAGGTGAACAGACCTCTCTTTTGTTACTTCCTGAATCCCAGAAGGGCTCTATACATCCCCCTAGCCAGGGATACAAGCTCCTGCTCCAGCCTCAGTACAGTCACAGGAAAGACGTTTCAATCCTGGAGTCCCCTGCCCACCACCAACACTCCTAAATGGCATACTCCGTATTTAAATTACATCTTCCCCTTGCCTTCCCGCTCCCAAAAGAATAAAGCTTTCTGGAACAGAAGAGTAACTTTCATCCTTTTATCTATATTCATTCCCATTCAGCAAGTGGGTGGGAGGTTGCAGACAGCATGGTCGATTGATTCATGCCCTGCTGCAAGAAAAGGGAGGACAAGAGCGACAGCAGCCAGGCGTTTCAGCAATTCTGTGGCTCCCTGGAAGAGCAGCAGCCCTCCCTGCTGCTTCTCTCCCACCCACAGGTTGGGAGCCTTAAGAAAGGCTCACTGTACATTTATAGACAGCTCATTTATTATTGCAGTATAACTCACCCTTTTGTGCTGTCCAAACACAGAGCTGACCTTAAAACAAACCCAAAGCTATGGCTATACATTTGTGCTGTCTTAACGTGTGCAGTCCCAGTCAAACCGTGAAGCTCTGCAATCACCTGACAGTCTCCGTCCCAGCAAGTTTCTACAATGTAGCTGTAAGACAAGAACTGGATGCAAAGTACAGGTGGAGGAAACATGAGGCAGCAATGACATGTTATTCAGTGTCTTTCAGGTACTTGGGAACATGCTGAATGAAAGAAATTTATTAATGTTGCCAGCAGAAATCAGGCTGAAGTAGTGATGATGCAGATAAGAAAAAACATGCATCAGTGTATTTAACCCTGGCTTTGTGTATTTCCTGGGAAGTTAGTTTATAAACAGCTCCCTGTTCATGCCACAGCATAAGCAGATGCTTACACCATGTAAGTAGTTTATTAGGTTACTCCTGGTTGTCCACAACACATTATATTCCTACTGTACAGCTATAAACCTCTTTTTCCAAAGCCCAGAACCATTCCCATCCTGCCTAGCAAAACAAGATATGGGTTTTGCTTCTGTTTTTGTTAGGTGTCATTAAAGGGCATGTATGATGAGGAGCTTACAGCATATGTAGCTGGTAAAACACTTTTGTTCAAGATCCTGGAGTTCCAGAAACAACCTCATCTAAAACTATTTAAGACACAAACACAAAAACTAGTTTGTGTATACTCCATTACTTTAGGTTACTTGAGGATATTTAATATGGCTCACATGCAGGAAGGAAGAAGTCCGCAGGGAAAACTGAACCATCCCAGTGCATCAGAAGAAAGAAGTCTGATTTACTTTAGGTATTTCTGCAAGGGTAGCCAGAATAGCTGTTTACACCTGTCTGGTAACTTACCTTGTGGTATTCCTAACTTCCTCACTTCTCAGCAGTCTGCACTGTGGATTATGGTCCTGATTTATAAACAGCAACTCCAGAAACAAAACACAACTTCTGCTTATTCATTACAGATTTTTTAAGTGAAACATTTTTCTGCTCCGATTTATACTGCTGTAACCCTGTGTAAACTTCACAAACTTCGAGAAGGGCTCTTGGATATGTACTGAGATGCTTTGGTTTCAGCTGTCATATCTCAACATTACTGGAGAAAACTTCCCTTGCTTTTAAGCCAAGCTTTCCCTAAGGAGGTCAATCAGAATTTGACACTGCTCTTTCTTCATGGATGAAAAAAAAGCAGTGAGAAAGTTCAGCTCAAAAGTTTAACAAATACTAATCACAGTAAAACTTATCAGTGCTGCATAAAGATAAAAATAAAGCGTTGCATATTATGTTAATCAAAATATAATATTTGCTTTTCAGGTAATTTAAATTGTTCATCCAAATTATCACATGAAACTTATGTCAGCAATCCAAAGGTCTCTTTCTCAGGTATGCAAGTTAGCAGGCATAGACAAAGAGGTCACATATAGAAATTAACTATAATGTGGGAACACTATGGGATGCCTTAGCTATATTGGAATTCCCACCTTTTGAATCTACAAAGCCTTAACTTTCAGAGTTATATTATCCAGAAACCCAGTGCACAAGCAGCTTTGCTTTTACTAACACACCAAAAGTGACAGTGTGCACACTGCAGTCTTCAGAGCTGTCTTTTTAACTAACTGCTTAAAACACAAGAAGGAGACATCCTCTAACTGCAGCACCGGCAGACAGGAAGCTGGGAACAATAACATTCCGACACTGACTTCCCCTCAGAAGGGCTTCCCTTAATCATTGGTGCCCCAACACGTATCCACCTCAAACATCCAACATTTCCCCTTGCAAGGCTTACCCCCACCCTGCGAGGAGTCTATAGCTTCAACAGACGTGAACATTACCTCAGATGAAGCTTTGCATGCCAGAAACCTGCCTTCCTGATGAGTTGTTCTAGGAGTTTTCAGCAAAGCCATTCCCCCAGGGCTTTTTGAGAAAGAATGCCCTTTTTTGCTTGTGTTGAAAAATTTTGGTGACCTTTCCCTCAAGAAGACAAGCACCCCCAGGCTGACTAGCAGGGACATGAACCATATCCTCACATCTCAGGGAGGGACAGAAGCAGATTTGAGCATAATGGAGACTTTGTTTCTGAGAGTATGTCTTTTGCTGTCTTAATACAAATTCCACTATATTTGACCATATGGGGTGGGGGAGGGGAGGAGAAACCCCACAAATCCAAATATAGGAACTTTTAGGAGCGGTCCTTTGCAAGGTTCAGCTCAGGCTTCACAAGGTCTTAACCCACAACTGCCATTCTCAGGTGCCACCAGTGACATCTGGTTCAGATCAGATCCTCCGAAGCAAGAGCAGGGAAAAGGTTGTTCCTGTGTCTCAGTGACTCTCTGCAAACCATACAGCGTATGGAGAAGCATCCTGTGCAATTTCAGGGCAGAGGAGGCATAAAGGAATACTACAGAAAGATGGGAAGAAAAAAATGGGAACAAAGCTTGGTGGACACCCCTCTTAAGTTAACAGAGCTTAAGAGGGCAGAAAAATTAGGAATGGTGATTAAAATGTTGTCAGACCTGCCAAGACAATTATAGAGAGCTCTGGAGTCAGCAGAGACTAAGAACATGAGAAAGAAATACTAAGAAGTGAAAAATCACATAAGGAAATGAGACAATATGTACTGATGGGATGAGGATGGGAGTTACTGAGAGAAGACTTAGTACAGATAGGCAGGAAGATCCTAGGCAGAAGACTGTGCAGAGGACAATGGAACTTTTTCAAATGAGGAGTCTTAAGTATAAAAAAAGGGGGCTAGGGACAAAAGATCTGGAGAGGAGATAGGACAAAGACTTTAACTAGTCCAGTGGGGATGGTTTAAAAAAACCTATAAAGACATACTTGGAATGCAAGGGTAGAGGATCTAATTCACATAAATGAATACTCCCAGATTTTAGATGGAGTTCAAGATTCCTGAAGCTCGACCTCTGTTGGCATCAAACATTTGTGAAACACACTGACAATGCATGCTGTAGTCACCTCTAGTTATTCTACAGATACCAACGACATTTCACTTGTATTATTTTACTGATAGGGGTTCCTATATCAAGGCTGAGCTCATGCTGTGGATCTAAATGTTCTCAATGAGTTGGTCAGACTGTGAGTGTATTTAATGTAAAATGATGGATGCAAGTATTGTAACAGTGCATTTGCATAATTTCTCCATTTTGCAAAGGTAATACACAAATGTGAATGTCTTTCTACAGTTACAAGCATTTGTACACATTATGAATGTGGGCTTCTGACTCCTGTCAACTGCAAGGGCAAAACATAGATTTATTATAACTTCAGGGACGGCATTTTACTCAGGGCAAAAAAAAATTCACTTCAGTAAGTGGTCCTAATTGAAGTTTATGCCAATTCTAACTACATCGCTACTTGAAAAAGTCAGGCTAGGTACTGAAGAGGAAAAGGTTGGTGGGTTCTGTCCTGGCCAGTACACCTGTCAGCATGACACAAGCAGGAAGCAGAGGTATCCAATTTCTCATCACAAACTTGCCCAAAACAAGCTTCAAGCTGCACTCATTCAAAATTGTAATTATCCTTAACAGATCATCTGATAAAACATACCAAATGACGGAAAAGTTCACTCTATCTTTGTTGCAATGCTTGCCTGTGCAAGAATCACAGCAGCGTGCCTCAAAACAATCCTAACTCAACTGTCCTTCCAGGTCACAGGCAAAATGGCTGTACCAGCTAGAAAAGTAGTTGGGGTTTAAAGCTCATCCTGGAGCAAAGGGTGCCAAATACCACTTGTTTGGCCTCCTCTCACTCCTAAGCTTGCCAAATACTTCTTGTCAGCAGTTTAAAAGAAAACTGGAAAACCTCAGCAGGTCTCCAGTATTATTTAAAAATCACATTAACCACATCCCCTGAAGTCGATTTCTACTTCTGACTACCAGCTGGGCACTGTTAAGATCACCCAGACACTCAAAAGGTAACAGCAGTCATGACTTTTTAGTTTATTTTTATTTATTCACTTACCAATGACCTAACAGCATTAGGTCAATACAAGCATCAAAGAAGGTGAAATTCTATTTTGCCCCATTCATCCATAGTATTTTATTTCAAGCATGACAACTCCATGTTCTAAGGATAACATAGGTTGAAAGGACACTGACCAAAATACTGTGCTAGGCTAACTCTTATCAAGCTGACTTCTGATATTATGACTACTATCAGGATCCTACATGCAATTTCACATCATCCATGTTAATGGGACATTTGTGTACCGCTAGTCCTGGAAACCAATTCCAGGCACACTAAGGACAAGAAGGCAATCAAGAACATTCATCAGGGATTCACCAAGGGAAGTTTTAACCTTATACCTATGAAATGAATGACTGGCTTGGTAGATGAATGGAAAACATCTGCTTCTCCCCGCCCCCACAGCCCAAAAAAAAAAAAAGGCAAATATGCTTTGCTTTATATCAGAAATGTAGAGAGTAAATTTATGGATGTGAGTTTTGACACCCTCTCAGTTCCAGCTCTGAAACCTGTTTTGAAGTGCTGGAAACAACAGTGAGAACATGTTCTTTTTAAGTATGTTTCCACTGTCTACAGAGAATGTAGCATTAGCAAATCCCCTCTACCAGAGGACAAAAAGCATTAGACTAGATCTCTACTGACAGTTCTCAGCTGGGGGTAGCAGGTGATTAAAATAGTACGTATCAATTTCTCCCCTTTTGTTCTTATGCCATCCTCAGTCTGACATCTCTTCAGCTTTTTAGCTCTTTGTACACGGATTGCCTCCATTCTCTTTCTCCCTTCTTCTGTCAAAAAAATCCCACACTGAAACAAAAAACCCCAACCCTCCTTACTGTTTTTAGACTGTGTACATAAACTTCTGGGGGTCCTGGTGGACAACAAGCTTCCACGAGCCAGCAGTGTGCCCTGTGGCCAAAAGGGCCAATGGTATCCTGGGATACATTAGGAAGAGCATTGCCAGCAGATCGAGGCAGGTGATCCTGCCCCTCTACTCAGCCCTGGTGAGGCCACAGCTGGAATCTGTGTCCAGTTCTGGGCTCCTCAGCACAAGAGAGATACGGAGCTCCTGGAGTGGGTCCAGTGGAGGGCAGTGAAGACGATTAAGGGACTAAAACATCTCTCTAATGATGAAAGGTTGAGGGAGCTGGGCCTGTTCAGCTGTGACAAAAGGTGACAGAGGGGATCTTATCAATGAAGTACCGGAAGAGAGGGTGTCAAGAGGATGGAGCCAGGCTCTTCTCTGTGGTGCCAAGCACTAGGGGGAGAGGCAATGGGCAGAAACTGATGCTCGGGAAATTTCACCTGAACATGAGGAAGAACCACGTTACTGTGCAGGTGACCATGCATTAGAACAGGTTGCCCAGAGAGATTGTGGAGTCTCCCGCACTAGAGATATTTAAGGACCATCTGGACACAATTCTGTGCCATGTGCTCTAGGATGACCCTGCTTGAGCAGGAAGGTTGGATCAGATGACCCCACCAGTGGTTCTGTATTGAGAGTCAGCTGCAAACTCACTAGAGAGCTCCAGTTCAAACCAATCTTGTACTTTAAACTTCCCACTTCCCGGGTTTTACCTCATTTCTTCACATTGTTTTCCCTCTAACGATTTTCTCTCTCTCCACTTACCACTGGTTCACTTGCTTATGCTTTTCTCCACCAGCTCCCACCCTCACGTATCTCTTCAGTTCCCACACACTTCTTGGGCAGCAGTTGCCCTTTGACCTCTCTCCAGCTCCCCTTTTCCCATTCTCATCCCATTTTCTAACCAGCTGCCAAATCTGACCCATGTTTATCTGGAAAATAAGACAAATCAAACTGCTTCCCTTCATCTTAGTTTGGCTCAGCACCAGTTATCTGCCTGCCAAACTAAATGGCCTCAAGTCACAGAGGCCCAGATAATCAAGCTCTATAAGGTTACAGCACTCCTACAGATGTCTGTCAAGTCTTCCCAACCTTCTCACAACCCCCACCCTTGGGTAAATTACTGCAACATTGCTCAGGTAACTTGTTGAGAAAGGAATCCTGAGAAACATATAAAACAGGCTCCTCTGAAGAACTGTGCTTCCAGTCACCCTTCCCTTCCCTGAAACCAAGAGAAGAACATTCTGCACCGGCTGAGGCAGCTGGTTCCCCATTGTTGTCACCATCTGGGAAGCAGCTCCTTTGAAGCCCTTGGATCCTCAGCATCTAACTAAGAAAAGCCCTAATGCCAACCACTCCATCTCCCAAATAAGCTGTCTAGTGCCACACAAAGCTTTCTAGATTCATTATTACTTGCTGTAGGAAATTGGCCAGGGCATTTCACAGGTTCACAATTCTTCCAGTTCTTTCATAACTAAAAATGCATTTGCCTTATTTACTCTACATCTACTGCAGTGATGCTTGAAGTATTTTCTGGAAAGCATTTACTGGTCTTCCTGCTTGTAAATGGAAAATCTGTTACAAGTTCTTAACTACAGTTTTCAGTTTCTCAAGTTGCACAGTTCACAGCATAGGAGATGAATGAGGGCTAAGGTTTCCAAAACCATGGCATTCATGTCTAGTGAGTGGTTACCATACACAGAAGCTGACTTGGTTCTGCAGCATCTGACAATCTTAAACATTTCAAAATGAAACTAATGCAACAGTTGAATGTAGTGAAACATCACCAACTACGGAAACCAATGAAATCTTACAGAAAAAGCCACCTTTCTGAGAACTTTGGGGGGTGGGGTACTGGTGTTTAATCACAATGTGCATTTGAGTTATCAACGCCCTCACATTTTTTCCCTGCTATTGGGGGACCAGGCAGGTTGGAGCTGCAGGTGGGGAGAGTGGCTCCAGCTGGCTGATATTTCCTTTCTCACATGACCTCATACACCTACCTGGAGCTCTAAGTTCTACAAACAGTGCGTTAAACACAAGCCTCCCAAAAAAAACCTCTTTGTGGGTTAAGCACATAGACCACAAACAATAGTCAAGGGACTAAATTGTCATCTTCAAAAACACAAAGCAACACGATGCTGATGGCACAGATACGAGCACACAGAGCAAAAATAACAATCCACAGAAGGACTCATCTGTATTTTTTCCTGTACTAGAAAGGGGAAATGAAAGGTACTGAGGCTAGGGATTGGACAAGAGCTTCACTCCTGCTAATAAATGCTACACCCCGTTATTAGAAACATCAATTAAGAATTAGTATTGAAGAAAACATAATTCCTTCGTATTACAGCCAAACAATAGTATTTTCCAGCAAATACATATGCCATCTTCAACACTACAGTCTAGGAACACAGAAAGAACAGACTGCAGCTGTGAGCTGCATGAAAGGGATGGGGGAAAAGGAAGTAAAGAACTTGCAGGACTAGGACTTGGAGAGAGCAGGGAAAAATCACTAAGTAAGACCCTTCAGACAAAGCTTATAAAGGGGCATTTAAAGCTGTCTACTGTTTGCTTCTTGCTATACATTCTAGGACACCGAGCAATGTAATTTTTTTTAGTAGATATAAAAAAAGTTTTGTTACTGCAATGGGTTTATCACTCTTTGTTCACTACTGCTGCCAGCTGTAGGATGGTTTTTTTCTGTTATTTCTTCATGCACACATAGTAACAGCTTAGATTTATCTAATCAAATAAAAACTAGAAGGACACTAGAACAATGATGTTACACTAATTTATAAAGACCAGCAAATGCCAGTTCTATTGTCAGGTCCATCTGTCCTGCTGTGAAATCAAACAATGTAAAAAATGGCATTATGGAACAGTTAAAAGCATCTTAACCAAGATCCTTACCTTGACAATGCTTTTTAGATCCTGCACATACATCCTCTCTGTCTCCACAATCTCTTGGACGACTCTGTCTACGTAGAGGAGCTTTGGACTGGTGGGCTCTGTGACCAGGGACATCGCACAGTTTTTGCTTGCTCCTTTTGGTTCTGCTTTCCTTGGCATGCTTGGCCTTTTGTCAAGGCTCTCCTCAGGATCCTCTTGCTCCACAGCAGAGTTTTTGCGTGTCTTGTTGCTGGAAAATCGCCTGGCTGGGACCAGTTCTAGCTTGATGGCACCTGTTTCTTTATCCTGGTTGAACAAACCCAAGTGGCTGTTTGAAACCAAGGTCATTCTGCTTCCAAAGGAGCAGTGGCTGTCCCTGGAGGATGCAGAGGAGGAAGTGGAACTAAAGCTGACAGGACGGTCACTGTCTGACAGGTCCATGGTGGTTTTTTCACAGTAGTGGAAAGATCTGCTCTCCTTGTGCAAATCTTCCCCTTTCTTCTTGGAGTCAAGGGCCTCTGTCACAGCTGGTACATCAAGAGGTAAGTGGAATTCATCTAAACAAACAAACAAACAAAAGAAGCAGGTTTACTGTTGCTGCTCCACATAACACAAAAGTTGACAGCAGATGCTTTTAAAGCTTTTTGCATAGAAAACTGACAAAATTCTATTTAAACCAAAAGACAACCAGAACAACATTATTTAGGGGTCACTGTGACTCCAATGCTTTTTAGGTTGTGGGGATGCCCCACCAGGGGCTACAACAGAGGCACCACATTCCTCCTGCTTACATATCCTTCTTGTGCCAGTGTTCTTGGCTTGTTGCTAGCACATGCACTGCTCAGGCTTGGCACAGGAGAAAAACAGAACTCAAAACATTTCTCCTAAGATTAAAAAAGGACCCCCCAACTTTGTTGTGAGCAGTCCCTGCTATCTCCCAGCTGAGCACCGATCCCACTTTGGGAGGTTTGGAAAACTAAAGAAACACACAGTGATACCAGAAAGTGTCTTTCATTTCGAATCCTGTAAGGCCAACAGTCTTACAAAAACTAAAAGCAGTTATCAATTACCAGCTCTGTGGCTTGTACAAAAACACTAAAAGCAGAATGATTTCCCAATGAAAATAATGTAGTTTCTGAAGAAAGAGTCCCCACAGGAAAAGAGTGCTGCCAAATAATTTGGTTTTCTACTGGGAAAATTAGTAATTCTAAAACTGTTCTCCTCAAGCCCTGCTGAACTGACCCAAAGCTGTTTTTCAGATCAGTGGAACAACAAAATAAGATGTCTGTCTTCCTGACAGCATTTCAATTCTGCTTTATTTTCATTACCAAAATGGCCTGCAGGACACTGTCCACAATGCAACGCAGATTTGTCTCTGGACAACATGTGTGTGATGCAGCATGAGAATCTGCAATAGCAGCTGCAGGTAAATTCAGTCCTTCAAGGCTTCGTTTCAGTAAGAAGTATTCACCAAAAAAATCCTGCCTCAAACTCATAGAATTTCATAATGTCTGTGCTGTGAAAAAGGGAAACTTGTGACAATTTAGGCATGAAAGCAATACTGAAGCTATCCACAGAGCAGTAGCTCAGTCCTTATTTTAGTCCAGCGACAACCTCACTTTTCAAAAATTCATACCAACAATTACAGCTCTAGACAACAGTTTCAGTAAAGAAACCATAAAGCTGCAAATCAAACCCACCCAACCTTTAAGGTGGCCCTTCTTGAACTGAGGCAGACTTGCTATGCAATTACAGGCAGAAACCTCCCGGACACACAGCTCCTGCAGCTGCCAGAGCAGGGGGAGGATTTCATTCAAAGCTGAAAGCAACTCTCCCATTTTTCAAAATCAATCCAAAGCAAACAGAAATAAAATCCCAGAAAAGAATGTTTTGATTTATTTTGCCTATCTTGAATGCATAAGATTTTACTTGTAATTACTAGTGCCATTTCAGTGATGATGGTATTAGCTTTCTATTAAGGAGAAGTATTGCCCTCAAGGTGATGCATGGAATTAACACTGAGAGTAATTTGCTCATTACATGGGTTAGAAATTGGCCATTAGACTAAAAACCTAATTCTGTGCCTCTGTAACCCTGGTTTTACCTTGTAGTCTCAAAATCTATAGCCTTTCTTTGTGCCAGGTTCTTTTAGTTTTGCAGCATAGAAACACAATTTCTTACCCTTTTTGAATAAACCACATCAAGTACCAATTCCAAAATAAAATATAAAAGCAATAAACCAGGAAAAAATTTAAAACAGAAAAATGCAGTGAAGTTCTCATTTCTAAATGGGTACAGACAATGATGTGTGCCTTCCTATTGCTTGTGATAAGAAAGTATACATTTTTGATAAGAAAGAATGTGTTTTTGTTATCAGCTTTGGATCATTTTTCACATTCAAGTTAGAAAGCACAATGTTGCTGAATGAAAAATGCCCCCCTTGAAAAATGCACAGGATAAACAAGATAACAGGGGTACACTTCCGCTAACTGACTCCAAGATATTTTACTAAAATTACATGACAAAGAAACACCTGATTAGCCACATTTAGGAGGGAAATAATGTATTCCTGCTAAATTCTGTTACCCCACACTTTTCTTCCTGTTTCACTGATATGCAGTCTGTCTCTCAGATAATAACCTGAAGGCATTAATATGTTTGCTTCACAAACATTTCCATTAATATAAAAAATAAAAACAAAAACCAGTTCATGTCAATGCCATTGGAGCCAGAAAAAACGTTAAAAGTAGTTTTACATAAGATATACTTGTAGCCAGAAGCACTGGGAGATCTTAACATGTCTTAGAAAACCAACCAAAACAAACAAACCCAGTTATTTTCTTGTTTAATGTCATTGCTTATTAGAAAAAAACAAGGATTGGTTGTAATAGTTAAAATGGAATTGCTCTTTAACACCTGTATTCCCAGTGACCTTGGCAAACCCCCGGCACCTGCAAGGCATGGCTAATGAATTGCGTGCAACATGGTTGACTCAAGTTCCTCCCTTTTTTATACAAATTACTATTTCTGTGTGCTTCTATATAAATTACACCAAACTAAGTATTTGGTACTTGGTCTGTTTTGTCCTCCAAGCCTCATCCTGACCGTTAACCTCACAAGTTACTTTTTACTTCATTCTTACTCCTTTCCCAGCCAGGTGTAAATTGTTCATTTGGCTTCTCTGTGGAGAGTTTTTGTTACGATTTTGTCGTAACACAAACATTATGCATTCCGTCTCCCACAGCAAAACATGCTTCTCGGGGTGCACTCTGATGGCACAAAAGCCCAGTGTTCCTGCTGAGCAGCAGGTAGGCACCTAGGCAGCTGGCACGCCTGGCAGAAAGGCAGGGCACAGGGGACGGGGGATATCAGCATGGCACGGAACCAGGAAGCAGCTCCCTTTCCTCAGCTGGCAAGTCCTGTACCAAACACCCTGCCCACGGAAATCAGGGCTTGGGGACACACCCTGGCTCTGCCCACCTCTCAGTTTCTGCCTCAGGTACAGGTAGCTGTTACAAAACTACAGCCCTTCCCAATAACACAGGATCTGTAAATCTTCCAAGGCTTCACAGGTTTGTCTTCAGATACCCCTTTGAGCATTGTACAGGGCACTGGTGAAGCCACATTCTCCACATTGATTGGGCTCCTCACGACAAGAAAGACATTGAGGTGCTGGAGTGTGTCCAAAGAATGGCAATGGAGCTGGTGAAGGGTCTGGAGCACAAGTCTTAGAAGGAGCATCTGAGGGAGCAGGGGGTGTTGAGTTTGGAGAAAAGGAGGCTCAGGGAAGACCTTATCACTCTCTGCAACTGCCTGAAAGGAGGCTGCAGTGACAGGGGGGTTGGCCTCTTCTCCCAAATAACAAATGATAGGACAAGAGGAAACAGCCTCAAGTTGCACCAGGAGAGGTTTAGATTAGATATTAGGAAATATTTCTTTACCAAAAGGGCTGTCAAGCACTGGAACAGGCTGCCCAGGGAAATGGTGGAGTCACCATCTCTGGAGATACTTCAAAGATGTGTAGATGTGGCACTTGGTGACATGGTTTAGTGGTGGACTTGGCATAACCATTGGGTTAACAGTTGGACTTCATCATCGGAGATGGAAAATAACTTAGGCTGGAAAATAACCTCTACAATTGCCCTTGCTGTTACAATCAGGAACAGAGTTTTTAGTTGATTTCTGCAGTAACAAGTGCATCAGAAAAGGCAGCAGTCGGATGGAGTTCATTGCCACAACCACATGCCCATCCTCTTTTCTCTTGTCAGGGTCTGTACTTGGCTTTTCAGAACAGTTAGTTTCTGTAGTAAGCAGTTAGCTAGTATAGTTTTACTCTGCAGTTGTACCACAAAGTAACTTCACTCTTGCACCAGCTGCCCAAGGTCTGTACCAAGTGCTTGGTGAAAAAATCACAACTAAATTAATGAGAGTGAGGGGAGAGTAAACAGTCTCCCCCAGGATTGCTCTCTGTGAATCATAAATGACCCAGTGCCTTTGCAAACCCTGTAACCTTTTACAAATTTGTCTTTCATATAAAATTAATATAAAGAGCAAGTAATTTGTCCCATATCCTGTGGGACTGATGTACAAGCCCCCTTCCCCCATCCCCCAGCTTCAGCAGCAGCACCAGTGGGTAGGTGCATTCATCAAAACTCAGGCTGCAAACACTGTGTGAAATTGTAGGTACCCCCAGAGCCTGCAGAGGCACACGCTCTGAGCAAGTCTTGTATACCCTGACCCATGTCTGGCCTGGTTCACCGCTTTTTTTGTTAGGCTTTCTTTTGGTTACTGAACCTTTTCAAGGATGAACCAAAATAATATTGAGAACTTTTGTCACTTGTGAATAACAGTATTTAACTCAGTCTGGGGAGAAAAAAAGAGAAATCTTCAATTTGCATACTTTAATTAAGGAATAACAGTAATTACTTGTTAGTTCAGCCCTGAAAGGAGGATAATTACTACTTGTCCCTACTCACAAGGAAACACGCTCCCCAAACAAGGTCATTTCTTGTTTCTGCCTTCGCATTAATTCAGTTACTCTCTCCCCCTTCCCAGCCCCAGCAAACCTCCCTGCTCCTGCATCACACACACACACTGGCATGGCATGACCCCAGAGCACTCCCCAGCAAGAACAATGACATGTCCCTACTCTACAGACATGCAAGGGCAAGAAATACCAGCATTTCATCCCAACAGACAACTCTAATATTAGTTACAACACTGAAGGCACATGAGAAACAACCATCCTGCCATATCTCAGGTTTTCAGTGCAGAGTCACAAACAAGTTCTCACCAAAAATGCATAACCTTCTTCTATCACTTGCTTTTCTTTAACAAAAACCTCCTTCCTGTAATTATATTTATGGTAATGATAAATGGTTTTCCATTATCTCTGCAGCTTTGGCTGTGCTAGAACATTAGCATACAATGAGAGATAAAGTGCTTTGTATTTATATGTAAAATTGAGTTAAAAATCCCCAAGTCCTAGCTAAATATAGGTGTTTATTCCTCCAAGGTGTTTACTGCACATGA
Source organism: Ptilonorhynchus violaceus (assembly GCA_013397565.1). Lineage (NCBI taxonomy): Eukaryota > Metazoa > Chordata > Aves > Passeriformes > Ptilonorhynchidae > Ptilonorhynchus > Ptilonorhynchus violaceus. Next base: position 40,922 of record VZRJ01003728.1, read on the forward strand.
CATTTTAAGACATACTGCACAACTAAAAACCCACAAGTCAATTTATATTCATTATTGCTGCCTTTCTCCTGGCAAGAAAAAGAGCACCTCTAAAGGTGTTATCTACAAAGTCAGCATTACTAGAAATTACAGTCTTAGCATCCTCTGGAGTTTAGCTACAAAAAAGCAGTGAGACTACAATAAATATCTTTCCTGTTTTTTCCTTGAGATATCTTCATATTTCAAATAAAGCATTCATACCGTAGATACAATTAAGCAAACTAGTTTAGAACAATTTCTACATTCAGTATCAAATTCAAAATGCAACACTGGAATTGAGAAACAAAAATGTTCTACCACTTCCTGACTGAAAAGATTAAAATACGTTCACTACAAGAATCCCAAATGATCTTATATAAACTCCCTGTATCTTCTGCTCTGAATACTGTCCAAGTGAATGTCAGCACATTTTTAATCACTAAATTTTGTATATGAACACATATCAGTTCTAAAACTAACACCCTCTGTGAACAAAATCCCATTAGAGAACTACAATATTTGCAGGATTAGATCTCTAGTCTGGACTGTCACAAACGATATTCTGCCAAGTATTTTAACTGAACTTTGAGGAACAGAAATCCCATTTATTAGAAATCTCACACAAGGGAAAAAAGTCACCAGCTAGTGTGTTTCTATCAGTCCAATTACTGTCCTCCCACCCCCACTCCCTGCAGCACTTAAAGCAGAATAGCCTCTGTCACAACCAAGCACGCTAATACCCAAGAACATTATTGCAGGGGAAAATCCTCTGCGACAGTATCTCACCACTGAGGAATGTCTCTGGCTCCTCGCACCCGGGTTGAACAAGTCCTCCCTATTTTTCAATCCTCTCCGAAGAGCCCACGACCTACCTGTGCGGCAGAGGAGAGGCGCGGGCTCTGACTTCAGCTGTTCCCGAATTAGCTCATTGGGCACTCAGGTAAAATGAGAAGCTCTTACTAGTCTGTACAGCTCCTTCGCCAGAAATATTGCATGAGTCAGCTTTTATCTATCAAAACCCTAAACACAAAGGCTTTACAGAAACCTGATTCACAACTTTCTCATCGCCTTTTTCCCAGTGCACCGGCAGTCTTTGGCATCACTAAGAGCTTTAAATGACATATGACATCATGCAATTCAGGGACGGGACAATGGCCATCACTGTGGGTAACTTTAAAATGCACACTTCACTGAGCAACACCCACTAACTTCCATTTTTCCAGGCACAACACTGTGCAAACATCAAATAGAGCCCCCACTTCCACAGCATTTATTACGCTTTGCTTCTTGATTTGCAGACAATACTGATAAGCATGTAAAGCAAATAAATCACCTGCTGGTATTGTGAAATTTCTGTGTTTATGTTAGAAACTCCCATAAACTTGTAATATAATAGGACGATCCTGGGAAATAGATTCATTCTGGATCTTATTCTGCCCTAACAAAAAGGAACAGGCTTTTGCAGAGTGCTTGCAAAGCTTCAGTGGTTTTGGGTTTTTTAAGAGCATGAGGAATGAATTTCAGAAGAAAATATGAAAACCAAACCATCAAGTGCTCTGTGCTAAATCACAATGAAGAAAACTAAAAGGGAAGAAAGAAAAAAAATAAGAGAAAGGAGACAGTGAGAGGAGAAGCAGGAGAAAAGACAAAAAAACAGAAAAAGAGAAAAATGGATATAGGCTGGTGCTAACCCGTGAGAAAGCTGACATCTCCTTTGCCTGCGGAGGGGGTGGTGGCGTTTCCATCTTGGAGCTGGGAGGCAAAAGAAGTCAGAAGAGTTCCCAGCTGCTGGCACCGCTTTCCAGGTGTGCTCTCACAGCTGCATGCTCAAACCTAGCCCTCAAAGAGGTTTTTTATCTTTAAAATTATACTTAAAATTCACTACCTCTGTCCTTGTACATGACACGGCCTTGGCTTCATTCATAGTAAAGAGCACAGTCCTTAAACAACGCCTTTCAGCAGGAAACTGGAGGTAGAAAAGGAAGCAAAGACAGCCTGGAGACCATTGGCAAAGCTGTGAAACACTTTGATCTGAACGTCAGGGCTCTTGGGGTGAAAGTCCCTTTTACCCAGGCTAAAAGATCAGGTGTTTACAGCCTGCCACGCTGATACATCTCAGATCATTGAGATGCGCTCTCTTGTGTCCTCTGGATTCTTCTGCAGTTTCTGAGGAGTTTTTTAATGCTTACATATTTACATTAAAAAATCTTTTTGCAAGATCTGTGCAAAATAATTTAGACAGAGCTACCACGTATCTGTAAATCCTGGACACAGTCAAAGACAGAATGGCCAACACTGGTCCCAAAATTCTGAGTACATACACAGTGCAGCACTCAGGTATTCAAATCACTTGAATACAGCAAATCTACCATACATTTGCTACACTCCACATTCACACATAATTCTGTCAGGAGCTAATGATTCACTCCTCTGGACTTTTGCTTCCTCACACCTTGTGCCCACCTTGCCTACAGAGCTTTTATCACCTCCAAGTCACGTTTTAACTAATTCGTGGACAGACCATGTCAACCAGACACAGGGCGCTGCTCAGTCAATTCTGTGAAGCCCTATGACATACAAATAGTATCAGCAGGTTCGTCATTTAGTGATGACAAAGCTCCTGAACTCTGAGGACTCAGTGACAGAGAGCATCCTACATCTGTTTCACTGGGATGGGTAAAAGCAGGGGCTGCAGCACTGCAGCGCGAGCTTCAGCCACTGGCCTGAACTGGCACAGCGAGCTCTCGTGAGCATTCCTGTGGGGGGAGGGAAGAGGGAAACAGAGCTGAGGTCCTTCCTTTGCTCTGCCTTGCTCTTTCATCTCTGCACACCCACATCTGACCTTAGCTCTCCTTTCCATCCCCATGTAGAAGTCAGCAGAAGTTTCTCCCATACATAAGAATTTCCCCAAGAACAACCCCTCACCCTCCATCCCTTTAAACACGCACAGCGCTGAGAGCTGTCAGGGTAGAAGACTGGAAACTGAAAAGCCTTCAGTCTTACTAACATGCATCACAAATGAAACAGTACACAGATGTGCCAGAAAAACAATGGGCTGCCCCCATTTCTCATTTTCTGGCATTTCATGTATTTTGCTTATCTGCATTATATTTTAGGAGTTGCATACCTTTCTCTGCCCAATCTCCTGCTCCCTTCTGTTGAATGCATAGTGGCATAAGACCACATTTTTAGTGTATCAGGATTAAGATTTGAGAAGGGTGACCTGTTTTTATTTTGGAACAAGGTTTTGATTTTTCTAAACTTGAACAATAAGTGAAGTTTATAGAGGTTAAGAATGATATTGTTCTATAGTTCCCAACTGGCTAAGGATTTACTGAAGAGGTAAATTATCCTCAGCAAAATTTTAAAAAACCACCCATAACTCAACCACAAGGTACATTCAGGCTAAAGGACACACTGACATCTTCCCTGGAAGTGCAATGTAATGTATTAATAACTCTCTGCAATGCAGTAGCTATTTAATCTGTATACAGTACTGCAGAGACACCTAACAAAAGGAACAAGCCATCACATGCTGCTGATGTACTGCAACACAAACAGAGCATATGGATCCAATCCTCCATTTATAGGCCTTTTAAAAGAATTGTTTTCCATCTGCTTGTGAATTTTGAAGGTTTGCTTCTCTCCTCTTTAAAAAGAATTTAAAAAAGGCACAGTTCTATCATTTTCTAAATCAGAGCAAATGAAAATTCAGTGAAGACTTGTAGATATGAATGCATATGGAGGAATAATACCCTAGATGACAAGGAGGAGTAATAGCCTAGGTGACAAGCAATCAAAGCTTTTACATCCTTTTCTTCTCTGCCCATACTGGTGTTTACTGAAGAACCATAAAAAGTTAGTGTTTAACATGATCCTGCTTGAACCTTTTAGTACCTTTATCCTCAAACTTCAGTGCCAGAATGAAAATCCACATGTAATCTTCTTCCCACCCAGCACCATAGAGGATCAGGCCTTGCTGCTGGCACATTACTAGTGTCTTTCCATGCTGCACTATATCACTGTAACAGTGCTTGGACATCAGGTCTGGTTTCTGCTTCTTCCTGGACTAACCTACTGCTCTGAGCAAATGTCCTGTCAGGCCAACATGTAACATATTTCTGTTCTCAACTTCATCTAACCCAACTAAAGTTGCTGCTGAAGTCCACAACCTTTCAAAGCCCACTGCAGCACGAGCACACGGGAGGTTCTTGGCTATGCAGCCAACACAGCACACAACGTTTGTTGCTTTACCAAGAACACTGGGAGGTTTCTAAGACTAAAAATTGTTAACTGTCTCTCACTGTAAAGTAGGCAAAATAAACTTTAGAGAGTGATACATAGTTTCAGAAGATGAAAACATGGCATCTAGGAATCATTCTTGCTAGTTAGAGTGAAAAATTTAATTGTGTGACCCTAAAGATGGCATCCTTGTACAACTCATCTCTTTCAATTTAACAACAACTTGTAACTACAGTATCCAGCACAAACAGATCAGTTCTTTTAAACTCATTTTAACAGTCTGTTGTTTGCTTCTGCCTCTGAATTTTCTGTTGACTTACAAATCTTTCCAGTGAAAATCCTGCATGAAACAAAACACATTTTGTAAAAGCCAGTTCCCTGAAACAGCTGACAATGTTAGATGCCAAATAGAAGTGAGTTTCAGGAGCTTTAAATAATTGATGTTTTTCTTTAAATACAGCTAAATGATCTCTCCCATTTGGTTTTGAACTAAAGAGACTTACTGGAACCTCCTCTGCACCTCAGGAAGTTTGGCAACCAGAAGTTTGAAACAGAACTGAAATAGTAACAGCAGACTCCTCCTAACAGATGTTCACGTTTACAATAAAATGAAAACTTTCTTCTGTGTTTCCTCTCTTGAATAAAAATATAAGCTGCAGAAAGCAGTATTCGTTTACATCTTGGGGAGAAGAATCCTTAAATTCTACACAGGTTGGAACTAAGACATACTGATGGTCTGGCTGCACCACAGACTGGCTCTGGCATTTCAAGTCAGTTGTTTTCTTTCCCTCCTTAAAGGGAACATTAGGTCTTATTTTTAAGGTGGCATTACAACAGTAAGCTAGTAGCTCTCTCAAAATCCCAGTTCAATAGGAACGTATTCAATGACAGCTAAAGGACTCTGGATTTAATAAATGATTGCTACAATTTTTTACAGCATACAATAATCACTATTTTGACATCTCACAACCCTTTAAAAGAATATAAATTTTAAAAAGCCAAGCAGGTGTTCAAGTTCAAAGGAGTTCAGCATACACCATGCCTTCTCACTATACTGCTTCTACAGCTGTATGGAATTTTACATAAATAAGGTCAAGAAGACTAAGACTGCCAAATGGCAGCAAAATAACTGGTCACAGCAGAAAAATCAAAGGTGTCTTATTGCTGCCACATAGAACAGATCCTTAAAAATGCAGTCACCCCAAATCTTCATTTTTTATTTTCTACTGATGACCCTATCACATCAGGACTGCTGCTCACCTTGGTTTGGTCTTTCCAAATCGCTGCTTGGAGCATGGAGGGAACATCTGTACTTTTAAAATATGGGCATCACGTTTTGAGCCTTTCCTTTTTAATGTCCTGAACCTGTTGCAGTACAGAGAAAATACAGTGCCACAAGAAAATGAAGCTTCACTTTCTTGTCATTCCCTTCCCTTCCCTTCCTTGTAATCAAGCTTTTCAGGCATGTCTATGAAAGCCACTCCAATAGATCCATGTTTGTGATGAAGAAGCGGTTTCACAATGATTTCAGAGTTTTTTTAAGGCCCTTCTGCAGCATTTGCAATACTTCCTACTATGTTTTTGCTGTTATTTCATGAACACAAACCATTGAGAGCAAAATACCTATCTCCAACAGGCCATACTTTCCTTAGAGTTTTTGTATGCAAGAAGCAAAGTATGAATTGAGGTTGATATTGCTGCAGTGTCAGTGTACAGAGCATTGTAGCCTCTGCACCCATATGCAGATGCTGTTAATGCCTGCAACACTTATTGACATATCAGTATTCATGATTAACAGTGACAACAGTCACACTTTAGAAGCCACAGGGCAAGAAGCAAATAGATTAGAGGCCTAGACTTGGTTACAGTGAACATTTGGTGCATAATTCACAGCAACCAACTTCGTCAGTCATAAGCCTTTCTCTGTACTTTCTTATCAGAACAATAAAAAGCTTAATTTGAACCAGACAGTCATTTTGTGAGAGCTACATTGCAGAGTCCCTACGCCTTCTTTACCAACAGCTTCAGAAACATAATCCTATAGACTTAAAAGTATTAAAATTCTCTAACATTCAGAGGTATTTTAATTTAATTTTATACACATGTAACACCATACAAAGAAAGTCAGTTAAAAAAAAGGATCTTCCAATTTCTTCCGACCATTGGATTTATTATGCAATTTTTTGTCAATCTGGAGGAAAAAAACCCTGACAAATACAAACAAGAGAGGGACATGAAACCTCATTCTTAAAAATGTACCACTTTGTGGTTCACAGCAAGGTAGCAGAAATTTAAAACATTCGTGAAAAGACATCAGATGACAACTGTCTGCTACCATCCTTCTGCTTTCCTGACTTTTATAGTCAGCACCATATTACTTCTCTTTTGCAGCCTTCAAACACTTCTACATTGGCTGTTTTTCAGATTTCTTGTTAACTATAATAAACAACATGTAAACCCACTGGTATTCAGTAAAAACTCAGATGAACCTTCTCACTGTTTAGATCAGAGACAGGGAAAACAGAATCTTAAACTCCTATTTAAATGCAGTCAGTACAGCTAAAGGAGTTGTTTTTCTCAGATTTTTCCTTCGCACTGTGTCCTTCTTCCAGATAGGGAATTTGATTCCACCACTTTGCTTGTTTGGGTATTCCACTTGCTTGTTTTCTGTGACAAAGGAGTAGCAAATCCTTCCTTTTTAAAATATTAGAGGTAGCATCCAAATCGAATTCTCAAATCCAAAACACACAGCCTGGATTTGGAGAAACTTGGCCACAAATGCCAATTTTGCAGTCTAAAGCAAGTGAGAGTGGGGGCTGAGGAGGGGAGGATGTATTAACTCCGTGGTGGAACTACAGGGTTTTCCCAACAAGCCATACTAAAAACCAATTTCTTTTGTTGTCCCTGTTTATAGAGAGAACATCGAAGCTTTCTCAACTCTGTACCCTACACACATGGGTACTTACAAGGTAATTCACTTAAGAGCCATTCTCACGACTTATCCAGTCTCAGTTTATTTTAAAAAAAACAAACCACACAGTAAAACATTTATTTTCTTCAAAAACCTGTGATCAGATTTAAACCATTAAGCTGTAAATCCTCAATGAAATAACTTCTGCTATGTCCATGCTTCTCCTTAAATTCAAATGTCACCTTCTAACTTCCCTCAGGGAAAGCTTTCACTTAACATTCAACCATGAAACTCATCACGGGGGAAAAAAATCCTTCCCCTCTCTCTCGTCCTGTCCCACAGGCGCACTGCTGAGCTGTAGATCCCTGCAGGGGACTCGCCACATACAAGCACGGGGCTGGTAGAGCAGAGGAGCCGTGAGGAATGGCCAGCCTCCCCCAGGCTTCTCCCTGCCCTCTTACAAGGAGGCTACAAGCTGAAAATCAGTTTCCCTCGGTCTGCCCTGACATCTCAAGAGCTCCCAGACTTTTCACAGCTGAACAATGCTGCGCATTCACTATTGAGCCCTGAGGCGCAGAGACGCACCGAGAGGCCACTACATCGGTATTATTCCACCGCGTTCAGCCTGTTACCACAGCTATTAGCTGGCGTGCTCACTTTTCAAATCCTCATCTCTTTGGAAACCCTGACTACCATTATTTTATTACAAAGAGGCACAGGTTAAAAGAAGTTTAGCTGGGCAATTCCTTACTCTTCCCCCTTTGGCATTACCTATAATGTATGACTCACGTAGGCAGAATTTCATTAAGAAGCATTCACTTTTACATTTATATAGAAATTCTGTCACTATTGAAGGGTTTCATTAACAAAGGTTGTGCAAGAGATTTGTGAAGCTCGTGTCATTAAATCAGTAAGAGAATGCAAACAGATAACCAGCCATAACAATTTAGTAAGGTGATGAAATTATTTGCAAGCTGATTCAGTTCAAGCAAAAGAGAAGGAAGGTGGGTTTACTGCATTTTTTCTTCTTTTGCATTAATTTCTATAAACACACATGGATGAAATCAACTATAATTATTTCTATATTCAAAAGCATCTATCTCAATACCACAGGCCATAAGAATGGCTATATTCTTCACCAGGCCAAGTACCATAAGAGTAAAAGAAGTCTCTTTTGCAATTGATCAGCATCACTTAACAGAGGACCAAAAGATATTAAAATTTCCACTCCAATGATTTTTCAATTAATACATGTGCTTTATAATGTAAAACTAACGGACTTGAAACACTTTAAACCTTTAAACTATGTACAGACCCTGCCAATTATAAATTCATTGCAAAATATTTTGAAGGTTAGAAAAACAATCTGGGAGAAACATTCCTCTCCTGATGAAATTAGAGCAAAGTTCTTAAAAAACAGTGACAAAGGCATCTTGTACTGAAGGCCTGAACACTTCATAGCAAGAATAATCAAACTGACTGTAGTCATATTGCTGCCTTTTGCATGGCAATTGTTATAGCTAATCTTGACTCAGAAAAATGCAACATCAAAAACTGAGAGTGCCACAGCTAAACTGTGACATGAACGTGTACATTGATGGACAGAAGAGAAGCTGCCAATGGATCACCACGGGTGATCTTCAATGGCAAAATTACCAGAGACTGGTAAAAAGCATCTCCCAACAAGCACAGCACAGATCCACTGAAATTATCAAGAAGAGGCTTCAATATCCGTAATCCCCTTTGGCCTTTAAGGTGCAATAATATAAAGCCATTTTTAGGATTTGATGAACAGCGTTGATACAAATTGTTTCTAGAAGTAAGGCATTTAGCGTGCCAGAAGATTGTACAAAATGTAACCCGGTTTGATCATTACCTTTAACATATATTGATATATGTTATAAATGTAATTTATTTAAAACTTATTCATACCCATGGAAAAAAATATTTTCTGTGTTAGAATAACGTTCAAGAAGAAAATCCTCATACAGCTGATAATTTGTTGATAATATTTTTGCAACTGCCAATAACTCTACAACAGAAGAATAGTGCATGGGGAAAAACATGAGAGGATGAAAGCCTAGGAAAGCAAGAATGAAATGCCTAGCCACTCCATATTCTTAACCAGTCGCCACTGCCAGTTTGTAAGATTTTGAGATATGGTCTTCCATTTCAGCGATTTTCTTAGCAGTCACACTAACACTGACACACAGGGATGGGAGCAAAATAGGTATCATAGGGATTTCCCAGATTTGTTAGAGGAGGAACCATGAGGTTTTTTCATTATCAAGTTCTATTTATCTTTTGAAAGGATAGTTCAAAATCGAAGCCTCACTATGTCAGCACTATCTCTCACATCCAGAGGTGGCAAGAAGCATATTTAACATAAAAGACCTGATAACCACCATTAGCAAACAGGAAAACAATTATGCAGTATGCACTGAGTGTGTTATACTGGAGCCCACTATTTTCCCCCTGTATTGACATTCCTTTCTCTTCTGTTTGCTTTTCTCTTTTCAGACTAACATAGTTGGTTTAGGAATATATCGCTGATACCGGTGGTTCTGCTTTGAGCCTGTAATATTACTCTGCACATAGTGATGTAGCTAGGAATCCCTCCTTAGCACTCCCACTTGCCCCTTTCATTTATCCCCTTTGTTACAGAGATGAATGGGTGTGGGCAGTGACAGCTTATATCATGTTCAAATAAAGGTAACTCACTATTCAACTCCACATTCTCATCTGAAATAGATTCATTTTAAGGAGAAAGGGAAAAGAAGAAAAAGCCTTCACACTCCCCAAAGCAGTACAGAAGGGATGCGCATGCGGCATGTCAAGGTTTTCAAATTTCCAAAGTGCTTAGCCATGGACTTTTTCCATGTGAGTTTTAAGGAAACATTTATTGTATTTAAATCAGAAGCTAGAATAGCCACCCTACTAAAATGGAAAAGAAAATAATCAAACTTCTCATCACTAATTAGTTATCAGTAGCCCAAGAGAATAATTTTTTACGCACGTAAAAGACAAGCTGTCCTTGTCAGCACAGGCCAGAGGTGATGCTGCAGTGTCTGCCATCAGCCCTGAGCCAGGGCACAGCTGGCTCTCCTTTACCACGGATGCCCAGTCCCACTGGCAACAGAAGCCTCAGATGGTGCATCTGTAGGGTCCAGAACAGGATTATGCCCATTCTGATATTTGTGCTGCTGTAGATGGATACTTAACTGTTCCTAAGTTTAGTGCAGAAGCCATTTCACACTTGCTTATAGGACATGTAATCACTGTGGTGTCCTTCACTATTGCAACACATTCAGATACAATTTTTATGACACAAGGAGAGAAAAAAAAAACCACCTTTCAACTTCGTATTATTTATATTATGCATAAATATATGCATAATAATAATCTGTTGCCAGATGAAACAACTTATTTTGAGAAAGAAAGACAAAGCTTGACCTGTTGTAACTATTATAACCCTCCACTTTTACTGGAAAAAATACAGGCAAGGTTAAGTAGTTTTGATATAATGTTATGCTTTCCAAGTGTGATAAAAGTAGTACTGGCGTTAAGTTGCTGAAGCCTGAAGGTTTGATGGATATAGTACCCTGAGTCAGAAGACAGATAGAACTACTTCTTTCTTCAGCACCTACATGCACCAGTGACTTGGGACACTCCTGAGCCCGGGGTCAGCCATCAGAAAACACTTAGTGTGCAGATCCTGTAAACTGATTCCTCTCTGTATGCTTTAAACTCCCGCATTTCCCCGCTTGTTACAATGGCAAGGGCATCTTAGCGACTTCACTCAGGGCTCCGTGGTCTCGACTTTTCAGACCTGTCTCGCTTGCCACAAGAACAGAAGGCAAATATAGTTGCAGCTTCGCTGAGTCTGCTTTCACAGTGGAGAATCAGTAGTCTAACCAATTGCAAGTCAATTTTACAATCATATGTCTAAGAGATGCAAATAAAACTTTTAAAAATTCATCTTTTATTACACCACATGAAAATTTAACACACAAGCATGTGAAGGAAGAGGAAGGTCTCTTTTTTTTCCCTAGTGTGCAAAAATCTTATGTAAGCATACTCCCCCCTCGTTGCATTAGGCTCAGTTTACACTCTGATCATAACAAGAGATGTTTCCTTCTGTAGTTGTTACTCTATACTTCAATCCCCCATCACAAACAGCTGGGCTTGTAAAAACAGACATGTCAAAAGGTTAAGAAATGAACAAATAGATTTTCTCCAGCTGTAGGAAAGCAGCTGACAAACTCAAACTTCTGGATCACAAGAGAAAAGTATTACTAAACCAAATGTCTGGTATTGATTTGAAATGGAAATAAAGGAGGGGATTAAATTAATCTAGCAAAAAAGTTAGTAACTGTGTGAAGAAATACTTTCAGTTTCAGAAAACTAGATGATCTCTAAGTAGGAAGAAAAGCATCTTAAGAGATACATGGTCTGGCGTATACATTATTAATCCAAATCAAAATCCATTATAATAAATACCGAGTTTAAGTGAGCATTATTGAAATATTAAATAGAGTATATTAGTAATAGTCATGTATCAGGATAGAGGTTCTTCAGCAGGCACTACAAACATTTTATAAATCTCACATACTCATCTATTACAGAGGTTGTATCAAATTTGTAATGCTCCTAAATATTTGATACTTTGCTTTCAACATTTGGCTTTTATGAAGAATGCAAAATTATCTGTATTTTTCCTCTGCTTACAGCCTTTAAACCCAAACAAGACTTAAGCAGAAAGTTACCTTCTTTTGCAGGGTGGGGAAAGGGATTTCCTAAAGCCTTTCTTTTCTCCTCTTTCCTCCCCACCCTCCAGTGAATGAAATTAAAGGTCAGCAAGTATTCAGGGCAGTGGAAAGCCCCAGGTTACAAAAATAAATGAATTACAAAAGCTATCCAAGATTGCAATAACTGGACATGTACTCTAGACTATTCCCAAAACCCAGACACAGTTGTGGAAATGCATTAAGTATCCTGACATTACTAGCAAACATGATTAAAGTATATTTATATGCATTGCAATCAAACCCACGCCAGACACAGGCAAAACATACCTCCTCAAATTTTTGCTCTTGTCATTCAAAAGATTAGTCCCTGAAGGAAAAAATAATCCAATGCATTTTCCATCTGCTGTTTTTGTCTGTACTCTAAAGGCATAGGAAAAATGTATCTTTAAAAAATATTTTCTTAATAAACAGTTTTTAAATATATTCTTACTCCTTTTGACAGGGTGCAATAAAATACTTATCTGTTTTGTATGCTAATTAAAATCCTTGGAAGAGGATTAAATGCTAATATAAGGATATAATAGACAGTAAGAAAAATACATGTATGATGTTAATTTTCAGACCAGTTCGGTCTCAGAGGACTCTGAGGGAGTCACTTTAAATCCCTGTTAAGCCCACTGGTGGGCTTGCCTCTCTCCTCTCACTCTGGATCACACACCCTCAAGCCCACTAAGTGCTTGCCACAGCAGTAATGGTCCTGTGGGCACTCAGCTCCCTTTTCACCTGCATCAGATTCTGCTCAAGCTGGGCAGCTGCACGACTGTTCCTGCCACAGGGAGGGAGTGGTCAGAGTACATCGCCCAGGGGGCTACAGGGGGACGAGGGTCATCCCCTCTGTCACTGCACTAGTGTTTGGAAACCTGTGGGAGAACAAAGGTACCTGCACTCTGGAGCTGCACAAACCACTGGGCTGAGCTGTCCGGAGGACTGGACAGCTGGTTTTTGCAGGTTCAACTTGAATACACACCCGTGCCCTTACCTATCAAAGGACCTTTGGGGAGGTCTTGTGGGTTATTAAAAAGCATAAGAACCTGATGACAGACAGGCAGACTGACAGACCATATCCTCTTTACATCCTCATTTACATAAAGACTTCAGCTTGAGCCACGCAGTTTCATTGATTAAACTGGAATTATGAAATCTAACAACGTGTGTGTGTGTGTGTGTGTGTGTGTGTGTGCGCGCGCAGAAATGCCCACGTGGCACATTAGTTTCTGGATAGACATCACTTCGTGTCAGCTAATTCAAACAAAACTGAGTTGCAGTAAGCCTCAGTGACTTCAGATGTACATTTTGGGAATTCCTATCTCCTTTTAGAGCTAGTTCCTTTGGGCAGTGTTAAATGTACCCTTTTCCTTTCTTCCCACACTCTCCCACAACAAGTACAATTTCACTTCAACCCATCTTCTGTAGAGCACTTGCATGGATGCCAGGACATACAAGTGACTTATTTTGAACCATAGAAAGGCAAAGTATTGAACTTGGTTTTCCCTGAAAGTCAACAAGCTAAAGGCAAAATGCTTCTGGAAAGGATTTAGTAAAATTAATCAGTAACTTTTTTCCTATAGCTAGCAACTTTTAAAGAGGGAAAATCTTCCAATCCCAAAATGAAACTAGAATGGTATGCAAGACCATGATCTTCTTGATCTTTAATTAAAGACAAAAACTACTTATGCTATCACATGTCTGTGCAGCACACTTCTGCAAATCAATCTCTAGAGATAAAACATTAGCAGTGACAGGAATAGGATATTATACTGACAAACAAAATAAAAAAGACTTTGCACTTCTATGCTTCATGTATAAACACATCATAAAACATCTCTGAAACACTCAAACTCTGCAGTTTCTCTCTATATTTTCTGCTTTTTCCCCCCCATCTCAAAGAGAAATGGCAAATGTAATATCCAGAAATAACATATTTAGTGTTGTAACACAGCTTTTCATTCTTATACAGTTATGTCAAGCCGTATAAAATGCAATTACCAAGACGATCAAATCAGCCCCACAGCATTTAATATTTGTCATGCAGGTAGTCAATTTAAAGACATTTGGGAACTTGATTGAGATGACAGAACACATGCACACAGAGATGGACAAGCTTCAATGGCCACAGTGACTGATCATGCCAGCGATGCTTGACTCAATGACCAGTTTAGGAAAGACCCTGTTCTGAAAATTTTGGCATGAAAATACAAGGTGTCAGTATTTGTCATTTTTCTTGCTATTTTATTCTTGGAAATTAAGTTACCTTAGAAATTAAATGAAGTACCACAATAAATTTTCTATTTTAAATGACTCGACAGTCAGTGATTACTGCATTACATTATATAGGTGGTACCTGAAAAAAATGATAAACAAACAAAAAAGCCATATATAGCTTTACAGAACAGCATTACCAGGATTTTTAGAAAATATTCTGGTTTTAAGATCTTATAGGAACTCTAAATATTGGTGACAGCTTTTAGAGGAAGCAGGCACAAGAGAGAAAGATGGAAAAGGTAAAAGAAAAGGAAAGGCTTACCCCAAAAAACTCTTCCTACAGCAAATGCAGATTCATTTTCACTGGAGGAATAACTCTATATACACCATACTGCCCAATTTAGCCAACAAATAGCAGATAATTAGGTACTGCGGTTCTCAAACATCCTAGAAATGTTATTGTCCAGAAACATACTTGCAGAGGGAGCCCCCTGCCCCACCCCGCCGTGATTACTTGTGCACTTGTGAAGCTGTGTAACTCGTTACTCTCCTGGAGACCTTCAGCACAGGATAAACGAGTGGCTAAGAGCCATCCTTTCATTCCAATTTTGAAACCGCAGTTTTGATACCGAGCTGGACACCTGCCATCACTGCAGGCCTCAAAGAGGAATATGGCTAAAAAAAAAAAAAAAAAGAAAAGCGTCTTTCGGGAAAGTTCTTTTTCCCTGTCTGCTGCTCTGCAGCATCTTCAGCCTCCTCAGGGAGTGCGTTTATTCCACTGCCAGTTTTACATTCCAGTTCCAGAAAGCTGCAGGCACAGCAAGCAGTATCTTTCAGTTATTTAAGTTTGGGAGTCTTCCAGAATTGCTTTCCACAAGCTGTCTGGGAAATGCTGCTTGATAAATTTGCACTATGTCTAGGACTCAAACTCCTTGTAAAGACTACAGACAAAACTGGTGGAAAAGACTTTCTTAAAATAGTAACATCCCCACCACACACACACACACTGCATCACTAACCTAGACTGACATAATCTGACAAGTGAAACAGGAGGAAAAGTTCTATTTTCTGTCCAAAAAAATTAGTTGTATATTAAATATTAATTATAATAACTCAAGAACAAACCCAAAACCTTCTCAAACTTCTGAAATGCACATATTTACATATACAACATCTTTTTCTTTATTCTCTCTTCTAGACACATGGTTAAATTACTGAAGTTACCAAGTAGCATCAAAACCACAGAAGCCACAAACATGGCCATCACTTTACTAAAAACGGAGTAAAATGTATCAGCCTAACATCTTTCCTCATGGTGTGCATGAATACCAAATTTTCTTTTCTTCAAACACAAGTCATGAAGGGACAGAGAGTTGTTTTCCATTTCGTTTGTTTTGGGGGTTTTAATTATTAATTTTTTAAGTACTCTTTTTTCCTAATCCAAAACTGAAAGCTTGCAAATCTTTAGAAAGAGCAGAAACAACAGGAAAAGAGAGAAAACACAACCTCTGTGCAGCTATGTAAGCAAGGAAGACTCGTGTTCTTTTTTCTAACATTACTTTGAACAAAAACATTGAAATATGAGCCTAAATCTTGAGCAATTAGTTAAATCTGTAACAAAACCGGGATCTAAATTAACTGAGGAGCTCCCAACAGTATATGGTACTACTTGCTAGCAAAGCCATGCTCATGCTCATTGCATGAGGTCAGTTTCAGACATATATAATGCTAATAGATAAGCCAAGGGTAGAGCACCCTGCATAATAAGGAACCAGCGCTGACATTTAAACAATTCAGCCTTTAAAGAGTACAAGAGTTTAGGTCCTAGAAGTATCAATTAGCTGTTCAAAGGGCAGGGCACACCAGATGTGCAATTACCACATATTCTAAAACACCTATTATTGCTCACTATCACTGGCTGTGTTCACTACAGCTTATATTATCAGTAGTACCATGCATACCTCAGTAAAGTATTCATAAAGAGTCAAAATATTACTTGAAATTATCTTAGCATTAAGAGATAAGTTCTAGCTATATTGAGGGCAATGCATACACTGAAAAAGTGCTAAGCTGAATAACAACTACAATTTAGTGCTCCATCAATGTTTGTCAAACAGCTATGTTGTTCCGTGCATGCCAAGCAGTAAATTTAAAAGAAAGGTTCTGGAAAATACAGTGAACTAACTTCAGCAGCTATCAACATCAGCAGCTACATACTTCCCAGCATTTATCAAAATACACCCCACAAACCTAAGTAAAATACTTCATGGGTGGGGGCCAGCACCCCATTCAAGGAAACCACCTGTCCCTCCTTTCATGTGTTCTGATCAAATTTTGCAACAAGGAAGCTGCAAATGGAAAAAGACTAATTAACACAGGTTTTTCATTAATTCTTTTTAAACTTCAGCTGTGTGAATTAAAGTATGTTTACTCCCTGGAAATCATATTAAAGTATGAAGTGAGTCAGGGCCCCTAGAGAGATAAGGAAATCATGTCTTTAGATAGGCATTACAAAGCTCAATTTTAAATTGAAAAGACTGACAAATCCTGAAATTTAATTAGTCCTGGCAGGTCTGGACTGCAGGGAACATTTCCATAATTTCAATCATCAAAGTAATTATTGAAGGTTTTAGGGCTGGATGCAGGAGAAAGGAGATGGGATAGCAAAGAGGAAGGAGCAAAGGAGGCAGCTTGTTTCTCACCACAGCATAGCAATTTTTAACTTTGCAGTTCTGCACCTAACTTTGATCAAAAAAGAAAAATAAACTCAACCCAGTGATAACACTTGAAGCCTCTGAACGAACAAACAAACAGAAAACTAATTTAATCATCTTCCAGCTCCCTGCCTCAGGCAGCACTAAGCAAATGAGCTACATCTTCCTGAACAAAAATTCACAAGTAATACAGTGTTTGTCTTTTCAGCTCTTTTCTGTATGACCAGGAACAGATTTGTTCCTTTGATTACTGTGGTATCCAAGAATTTGGAGATTTTATATCACACTTGTTCAAAAATGAAGTTATTTGACATATTTCGTTCACCCTTCTAATACATATGAAGAATTAGGGGAAAGCAGGGTTTGATTTTCAGCTGCATATGTCAAAAAGGAAACCACCCCTGTCAGGTAATACCTGATCCAATTCCAAGTTTCCCATTTTTACAGTCTTGGCTTTGGCCACCACATTCAAATATTAATAGTAGCCCCATTTCACCAAACAGCAATGTGCACTTTTATCCTTATCACACATGCTTAACTTTGTTCTTCTGAGCAAGGAATGAAGGTCAGAGCAATCTCACTTGTCTTATTAAGCAGAGTTCCTCACTTAAATATTAAACATATCTTAATTACAAGTTATATGTCCATGAGGTCACTCAAAACATTTCTAAAAGCTCTCCATCACAACTACACGACTTGGCTAGACTGTGATGATATCACAGCTCTATTGTGAAGTGTATTATCCCACAGAGAAATTTTAGTTCTTTTTGTAAGTATGCATTTTTACAGAGCAACGTTACAGTAAAAATACAAAAGGGATTCCCTCAAACAAATAGAAAGGCCAGAGACCAACACATTTAAGGCAGCACTTATAGACATACAAAGGAAAAGACAGATACAGTCCTATGACCAGCTTAACCGTTGATTTCTGAGCAGGCACTGACAACATCCTGGTGTAAATGTAGCAGCAGAAGGGTTACCAGCTCTCTTAACATTACTCATCTTAAAGGAGGAACAGCCATGGGACCACTAAGTCCCCACCATCATTGTTGGATTATATTTAATGCTAAATTAAACCTATACTGTCAATATAGTCTAGATATAGAAGTATACAATATAGGTTATTTGCTGCCTTGATAGTATGAATAGAAGCCTTTTCACAAAGATAGGATCAAATGCTAAGCAAGGCTTTGCATTTTAGTTCACTTGCTATATTGATTAGAAACACCTCATGTTACCTCACGATTTATTCTTACATAGACCCAGCAAGTGTAAATATATGAAAGATAGTTCGTGTTGTATATGGACTATAAATACAGTCATTATATCAAGCTGACATGCAGAGAAGCTCAATGATTTTGTAAAGAAAGCGGCAAGTCTTGAATTTTAAGCACTTACAACATTTTCAATTTTCTGTAAGTTAGGCATTTATCTATTACTGTTTGCCTTATATAACCTAGAGGAGTAGAAACACACAGAAACTGCAGTAGATATATCCTTGTAAACAATGTCTTTGTAATCTTAGATTAAGAACTAGTTCAGACTAATGACAGTAACACAAAATAAAACATATTCCCCGACTTCCTCATAGCTTTTATCTGCCAAAAGCAATTAAGAGTACTGCACATTTGGGGAGTCATGAGGAAGGGAGGGAATGCTTGAAGAGGTTATGATCCTTTCTCTGATAAAAAACAAAGATCTCCGACTCCTTTCCTCAAGAGACTGGATACCGAAAACTATTATGCTTTCGATTTTGGCCTGGAATTGGTTCATTCTTAAGTCTTACAGCAGGATCTGCATTACATTCAGATGTGCAGATTGTTACATTCTTAAAAGAAAAAAAAAATTAAAAAGTTGATCTCTCAAAATCTGAACAAGTCTTTTGGTTGAGTTCCCCCTTTGATCTGAAGAAGTCAACCCTGAATTCTGAGTTACGAGCCTCTGAGCAGGCATACTCTGTACCACCGTTACATCTTAAACTTGCAGCAGAAATAACATATTCATGAGCACTTGCTTTTATTGGGTCTAAAGCAGCATTCTTCTTGCACTCTTCTGCCAGCTGAAGCCTGGGTGATTACTTTCAGTTCAAACACCTGTGTCCATGGCCATGACACCTGCTTGAGGGTCCATTCCCACTAACTCCCCCTAAAGCTCAAAAAAGTCTTCAGTTATGGGCATATATAATCCTTCCTTCATAGTCTAAATGCAAGGAGTATTAGAGAAAAAACAGAGGCAAACACCCTCCGTTGCACAAGGGAGATGCATCATCTTAGTTTAGCCCAGCTTACTCCATTATACACTAACAGCAAAATTGCTATTGCTGCAGTATCTTGAATAAGAGTAACAAACTCAAACCAGTTCAGAATTTATTTTCTTCTCATAGAGAAGGCCTACACCATGATCTAATCTGAAATGGCAAACTAGCTGGCTCTTGGGGGAAAAACAAAAGAATAGGAAGGCAGCTTTTTCAGGTATGATGTCCACAAGCCTCTTTTACCATGCAGAGTATAGTTAAGCCAAAATTATGATTTCTTTACTTCTGGCTGATTCAACTTCCCTACATGACTACCTTTCTCTCAATATGGGACAGGAGAAAGCATTAACTTCTGCCATACTCCTTGTTCTCCTCCTATGATAGGATACTCTCAATTAACCAGTTGTCAGTGCAATCATATACTATTATAAAACCAGAAACCTGAGAAACGGAACACAATGGTTTTACAGATTTTCTTTTTCAGGCACCACTATCAGGATTCTCTAGGATTACCTTTAATCCTGTAATCAGAAAGACCATTTCACAATGGGCCTAAGAATTTACCAAAACCAAACTAAAATGATACCTTTTTTTGCCAAGGGAGTAAAGCTGAGCAAGTTCCATCATCGTAGAATGGAAATAGGCTCCCATTTTGTCCATGCTGAATGGTAGAATACACTGTGATATCAGCTTGCTTTAGACGAATAGATCCAACTGCCCACTAGGATTTCACATTCCGATTGCTATCGCAAATTAGCCATTGTCATTTAACAATTCCCTTCTTTTGAGCACTGAAAATATAGCCCTGGACATTTGATTAACAAATTCAGTCCTCCCATGCATAAACACAAGAAAAAGATTCCTTTGTAAAACGGTACAACAAAAGGTAACAAACCATTTCACAGGAATAAGCATGTCACTGGCACTCTTTCCGAGGTTAATCACAGGCATCCAACCTGCCACCAGTGAGATGAAACTTACATTCATTAATTTGTTTACTGGCAACCTCACTCTTTACCTGACAATCTGTTCACTTCCCATTTATGCTGGGAGAGGTTACAAAAAGGCATTTCAAGGGAAATTCCAAAGCTCAGCATAAATAAAGGATTAGTTGGTGGACACTACTTTCAAGATAAGGAGGTGTATGCCAGCAGTAAAGGCACCTGAGCTAATTAAGCCCTTCTAACCACAGAATGTTTACTCTGTACAAAAATTGGCTTCAAATGTTTTCAATGTGACTCTAGCTACAGAGCAGCCAACAAAAGTACTACCTGTTTGCACAAAACAAAATGAAAACGGGATGACAAAAAAACCTTGTCTAGGTTTGAAACTCCAACTTGTTTGATTTCAGCATTAAGTTACTCAGTTATGAATGAGGGATGAAACAATGGTAGCCAGACAGAACATGCCCAAGTAAGCAAAAAACCTCCAGCTTTTAAACAGGATTATACCAACCACTGAGCAAATGTAAAAAAAATTAAAACCCACCAAGGATATACCTTAAAATCAGAGCTCCCGTTTGCTCTCCTTCAGACAGATTAGAGATTTGGGGAGCATAGATCATAATCACAGGCTTTATTTAATTATCAGTGTACAAAAAATAAGCTAGTCTGGGCATTGCATTCTAAATACAACCAAGTAATTATACCAAATCATTGGTAAATACAATCCCAGGACTTTGAAAATTAGCACTTACTCTTGGAAATCCCAGACATTTGTGGGGTATTTTACAGGCAAATCCATTTTTTTACGTCATTTCCCAATCCTTAAAGTAAGGATAGGGTCTCCTTTAATCCACCCTTAAGAGATGCAGTTTCAGAGGAAACTCCCCGATACTTTTTTATTCTTTTTGGTGTTTATGTGCACATTGACTCTTCCAAACTGGGACAGTTTCATCTGTCAGTAAAATGACACTTGCATTTCTCCTGCCCATGACACTGAGATTTTTTGTTTTTTTAAAGAGTATATTTCATGCTTTTTGTTTTGAATTGAAATCTGCAGCTCAGCAGAGATCCTCCTGGATTCTAGTACCATGATGCTTCTTCTCTTTAATTTGAAAGGAAGAGACCTGTGAGAGCTTGAGAGCTGTAGTATCCAACTATCACTGTAAAAATACTTTTAAGATTATATTTGTATATGGCGACCAACTTTTGTAAATCCATAACCAAAGAGTAACTATCATCGTCATTTAATATCTCAACAAAATCTGCCAACTCTTTTACAAACTCATTGTGTTACAGTGTGGGTGAAGCTTCACCTGAAAAAGAGCCAGACACTAAGCCTCAGTTTTCTGTCCTAGTCAGAACTTACCTCCTTCCAGCTGCAAACAACTATCTCCTGTAACTAAACAAGCAGTAGGCATTGAAGAGCCTTACTAAAGAGCCTTACGACAGGGGATAGTTACTGCTTTATACAGATATGATTGTCAGCAGCATCTTTTTTGCCTTAGGATAAGATCTGGGAGATAGGAACAAAGAAGGGTGGTAGGCAGAGTGAAACATTATTAAGTACTAACCATGGAGGAGAAAAAGAAAATTCCGCAGAGATGACAGGTTAAATTCTTCCCTTCGGGTTGCCTAGAACACTCAAGTTCCTATCAGGTTCCTTAGGCAAGTCAGGGACTTGTTTAAGTATTACAGGCAAGGAAATAAACAGACCCAGATTTCAAAGTCTCGTCCCAGAGCCAACAAAAACGCCACTTTCCCTCTGCAAGCTGTGCCTGTTGCTCTGTGTAAAGCTATCAATTACATCCTTTCCCAACTTGGCATTAAAAGTATCAAATTGCCCTGGCTGGATGAGAAACAGTCTCTCATCTGCTTCAGAGGCAAAGTATGTTTTTATTGCTTGAGTCCAGAAGTTCCATTATTTCATTAGCACAGAGTTAACACCACAGAGAAGGGAAAATGAGTTACAGGCACTTTTTCAGCATGCATGAAGCAGAACATCTTACTAAGGCCTGAATAATCTTGAATTAAGCCTTCACATTTAATAAAGTTGGGTAAATCCACTGCACAAACTATGATTTACCCTGCAAAGTATTTAAAACCAACATGGATGATTAGCAGCAAAGCCCAACGGTAAGTGGGCTCAGGGATAGCTAATCAGACACAAAACAAACCCTCAAACAAATTTAAAAAAAAAAAACTAAGGAAAAAGAAATTACATTCCTGCTGGTCTTGCTCCTGAAACATTATGGTCTGCATGCTGGCTGAGAGCAAGCAGAGGTAAGTGAATATATAACTAGACAGAGGATGAGACTGTTCTTTCTTACGGTACTACTGATAAATCTGCTTACTTGTATCATGGAATCATAGCTCTTTTCCTGCAAGGTGGAAATTTTAACATGAGTACTTAGCCATGAGCATGCCAACCTCTCCATATTCATGAATCCTTCATTAATTTAAAGTACTCACTTGCTTAAATGTCTTGTTCTGAGAACTTTTTTGTACTGAGTCCAAATATGCTGATTTCTGACAATAAGCACTTTAAAATTATGTTTTTTCTATGCTAACATTAGGATTGCTGCTATTGGCAGCATAGTTTACAGGAGGTGTTTCAAAACTAACTTATTTTGGTTTTTAAGCAGAGGAATGGCATTCAAAGTACATGTACATTTTTTGGACATTGCATCCCCACACCTGATTTAAATACAAAATATTGCTATAACATCTTGACATGAAGATCTCAAAGTATCTTAAACACACTGAATAAGCTTCAGAAGACTATTCCGTGATACTAACCACAATTATTCTAATAAGCTAAAAGGACACAGCACAGTAGCTTGGACTAACTGTGAGCCAACCATGTATGACCCAAAATAGAAAACAAATAAATTTCGTGTGTGTGTGTCTGTGTATTTGCTCCAGGACACAGTTTCTTCAGGGATTTTTTTTGTTGTTCTTAAAGTTGGTGGTCCACAAATCAGCCTAAATCAGTCACCTCCCCACAACATACTCGTGTTTCAAAAAGGACATATTTTGAGCAGAAAAGTAGCATTAAATGCAGCATCCTTAGAACTTTTAACCATAACCTGTGTATCAGTTTATTTACCACAGTGGTAAATAAAGCCAGTGAATCACCGTACATTTCAATTTCTATTGCATCAGGCTGTTTAATGCTATACTGTTTTCAGCATCCAATACTGACAAAGAGGAGCCTTGGCATTTTAGCACAAATAATCTCTTGGGAGAATCTGGAGAGGTGACAAGGGATTTTTCAGTAATATAAGTCATAATTAGGACCAAGCCAACAAGCAAATTTATGAGTCATTATTTTGATCACCAAGTGACATGCACAAGGTTAGTAGACATAATATGCAAAAACACACTCAAGTACTTTGAAGAAGCAGGTAATATTTTGTGTACATATATAGATAACTAAGCAACTATTCAACATCACAGAAGTGGTAGGAGGTTTTTTGTATTTCTGAAAACAGAGTTCTCTTATACGACTTTGAGGAAATCCTTCACTGATGATTTCTGAGCCTAAATTTCAAAATCCCACTTTTTTTTAAACAAATTCATTTCACTTTTGAATGAGTTTTATAACGTTCTTATGGTAGGAAAAAAAAAGGAAAGACAAAAACCACAAAACCCCAACATTCAGGGTTGTATTACACACAGGAACTAAGCATGTATTTCCTATTTGTTCAGTAAGTAGGCCACAGATTTCTTTTTTTAAATTCTGAAACCCCTTCAAGTTAAAAATCTGAGCTCTTTTTCAAGCTTTGATTAGTATTTAGATTTCAGTGGCACATATACAAAACCACCCTGGAGCCCTCCCTTGCATTTGTATTAATATTTGCAATACAACACATACAAAGAAAGAAAGGTAGGCACCTAGCTAAGAGAGAGACCAGCCCCTAGCTTCCTTCCAGTCTACTTAAGCAACACCACCTCTCAATCAGGAGGTGCTTCTTTGGTAAGGAGCTACAAAAAGTAATCCCAATCCTTCACTCCTTTCTAACTCTCAGCCAATCTGATTATCAGGGTTTTCAAGTACTCTGCCAAGGTACTGAGAAAAGATCACAGGATAAAGTCTAACAGCTACAACTGTGTGATTTAAGAACGAAAGTGACTTTAAGTCATCAGTCCAGTACTGTTTCCTCTAATTACTGGATCATTTCCTATCTGGACATTTATAGTTTCTGATTATACAGCTGCTAAGATACCTGTGATCACAGATGACTGCTATATTCAACAGCATCCAAAGTTCAAGGCAACAAAGCGAGCTCAAAGTAGTTTTTATCTTCCTTTCCGCTTAACCCTTCCAACACGCTGAGCTGTTATATGGTAATGTAAGGTACTGCTTCTCTGCAAACTGACAAGGCCAGGGTGGGCAGGGAGGAACACTACAAAAAAATCCTCTGGATTTAAAAATTATCTGCAAAAAGGGCTCTGTTATTTAGTAGTTTAGCATAGTTTTACCCTGTAATCTGCATTCCATTCAAAACTTTTATAAACACTTTGGACCAGCTCAGAGATTTAAATGAGGGATTGCTCCCTTTTCCCTACTAGGAGAAAAAAAAAAAAAAAAAAATGGAAAAAAAGAAAAAAAAATAAAAAAAAAATTAAAAAAAAAAAAAAGAAAAAGAATGTGCATTAATTACAAGGTACTGACTGACCTGGATTAGCCTTTATTCCATGTCAGCAGAAAAGAATTCCTGACATCTGCATCAATTACAAGGACTGCTGTTCCAAGTGGATTTCTTGTGAGAAATAAATGAAGAAAATCAACTTTTGGCTTATTTGTGTGCCTAAATTTAACCCTAATGACACATTACCTTTCTTTTAAAGTCTTTCAAGTTACTTTAGGAACATAGCAATATTCCATCTCATCAAGTTTCTGCCTGTGCACTTTAATTCTAAATGATTGGGACATCAGTTTTCCCCTATTTACAAATAATCCTAAGCACCTTAATCAAGTGGGAACAGGGAAAAAGATGCCTAATTCTAGACAAATAAAATGATGTGTAGGATTTCAATGCAGTCAAGCTCTAGCTCTTGCATTTCAAAAAGAACATCCAAGAATTGTAAAGACTGCAAAATAAGGCATGAGAAACATGCTGTCAGAAACCCTACATTATAACAACAGGCAAAAGAAGCTCAATCTGTTCAATTTACACAGTCAAGAGGTACCTGTCTGAGGGTCACAACCATTTCTTCAAACAAAAATTTAATGGTGCAAGCTAAACACACAGACATGTTCAGTCTAGAAACAGGATTGAACTGACGGCATAATTAGGGATAAAAATCTTTTTGTCATGGTTGATTCTACAATATAAGTTCTTGCTTTAAAGACTAAATCTCTTTCTAAACAGTATGATGTATCAGAAACAAAACCTTTGCAATTCAGGTCTTCAGCTTCCAAAGACCACATTTTGCAGGGGATGGGCTCACACACCTACTGCAGTAGTTCCAGGCTTTAGACACCTCTCCAACAGGTGCAGATTTACTGTTTATTCCTTTTATCAGGAAGTCCAGTTATTTTCCTCAGCTAAAACAAAACTCATTTGAAGACAAAAATCCTCACTTTTCTTCATCCACCAAATCCAATAGGTAATATTCATACTGACAAGCAGAATTACTGCTGAAATCAGCACTGGACTTGGAAGAAAGACCAGTTAACATATACTATCAAACCATACAGTTTTGATTACTTTTACTTTTATCATTTTAAATTTTAGCTTTACACAAGGTACAAAACTATCAAAGGTATTCAAATACAGAAGGTCTCATATGTAATGATTTTGCAGTTCTTCACGAACTCAAAGTTAAGACAACGAAGATGTCATCTCTGCAGGGACAGACTGTGCATTAAAGCCAGATGAAACACCTCGAAGCCAAGACATGGAAGACATTGCTAATTTGAAAAAAGGTGGAAAAAAGTTAGTGACTTGCCAAATGTTACTATACCTTGTTGAGTAGAAAGAGCACATATTCTGTAAAACTATAAAGTGTTTCAGATAAAATATATAGTAGCAGAACTTGCTTAAGTGGAAAATGTACTTCCAAATACATAACGTACTGGTAGAAAAATTATATCTGATGTATAAAGTGAAATATCAATTAGTTGTGCTTCTTGACAGATTGTAAAAACAACTATAGGCTGAAATGTTTGAACTGGGATTTTCATATATCTTTACAAAGTAACAAACTAAGTCAGCCAAATACAGTACTTGAATACATCCAGACTTGAGGAAGCTTGCCAGAATGTCTAACTTGGCAGAAAAAGATTAAGCAGGATCAAGTCTGGTCAACAGGCAGTATTTTCAGCTCTGCAAGACTCAGGGGTTTTTTGGTTGCTTGGTTGGTTGGTTGTTTTGTTAGTTTTCTGGTTTTTTTTTTTCCCCTGTCTTTTTAATACACATTCAATTTTAGAAGAATTATAAAGGCTCAAATACAGAACCAAGAAGCCTCCCTGTATAACAGTGTTTACAAACACATTTGTTGGCTTATGTCAAAGGCAACCTATGTTTCTTTTCTTTAAATTCAAAATTTAAAAAAGGGAATAGAAGTAAACCCAGTATTTTTTCCCTCCATACATTATCTTCAGTGTGATTTTTCCTGCCCCCCAAGCTTCCCTCCTCCCCATGTTCTCTGTATTTCACATGAAAGATTTCCTGGTATGACATTATCAGTGTGGCCTTTCCAGCTCTTTTATTCACATGCTGAGAAGGGTGTGGGTAACTTATAAAAGTAGCTGCTAAGTAAATATGCCTATAAACTCTGACAATTTTATAAAAGGCAGTTATTTGTCTGTATTCAGAAGTGACAACAACGCAGTGAAATTTTCCCACAATAGATAAGTGCAAACCTGGTTTTGGGTATCGTACACTTCAGTCACAGAAGTAATTCCATGACTTTTAAATTTGTGAACTCAAAAAGTTTGTGCAACAATTTTTATTCTTAGCGAGACTTTGATTTCCCCACCTCTCAAGGCAAGAGTCCACAGAAACCAGTTATTCAGATAGCCCAGCTATCTTCCAAGAATGTGAAAATCTAAATACAGGCTCAGCACCCACAAAGAAGTTAAAAATAAAAAACCAAAAAACAACCCCAAAAATATTTCATTTAAAAACACTACATTCTTAAAACACCAAGAAAATGCATGAAGCTGAGTCAGATCCTCCCCAGCAGGGCTCATGGAAAAAAAAAAAAAAAAGCCAAAGCAATCAAGCTGGGGAGAGCACAGACAGGAAGAATTTACCTCTATCCAAACAAAGTCTCAACCACTATCTTCAGGCTGTTCACAAAAAGGAGGGCTCAGCACTTAAAAATGCGTGGCAATTCTGGTGGTTTTGGCTCACTCTCCCGCAGCCTGATTACACAAACACAGCCCCAGCTGTGGCCGAAGCTGCCTCTGATAGAGTTGTACCATTCCTCCCCGGTGGCCAGGAGCGCTCGGCGTAGCACAGGGCACAGGAACACACTGGGACAGTTGGATTTAGACCACAACACTACTCCAAAGGCATGATCTGAATCATATCCACATGTCTCCATCTGTCTGAAAGATGTGTGGCAAAATGGACTGGAGCTGCTGTATTAATAACATGGATTCCAGCCAGGCCTGAAGTGATGGGCAAGTTGTGGTCTGTGATGAATGCACAGCATCCATGTATGTTACAAAAGTTCAAATCACAATAAAAGACTGCAGAGGCCCAGCTGCATGAAGAATCAGTTGATCTGATTCTAAAGCAGAAAGTCTAGCTTTCTGACTCAACGTACAAGTTTCTGGAAGCAGTGTACAGAGCAATTTCCCCAGAAGCACAAAGCACTGTGAGTTCCCATTGCTGCTTCTCCAAATCAAATGAAGCTTGTCATATCATCGTGAGCCCTTTAGCTTTGGGTGTTGGCCAAAAAACCAGTACTGTCAGTACACTTGCAGCCTTGAAGAGAAGACAAACTCTACTTTTAGAAAACCTTAGGCATAAACGTAAGACCTGTTCAAAAGCCATCAGTCCCCTGCTACCTTGGTTGTAGCCAGATCTTGCAGTAAGAGCTGAAGAACTGTGACAAATACAGGAACTCAGGTTCTCAACAGCATTAGATTTCTTCACCATATGAAATGCAGGCATTATTTTCCTTCAGCATTTCTCTTATGAAACACTTAAAATATTTCTGAGCACTTCATTAAATGCACAACATTGACAAGAAATATGCAACGAGCCAAAAAATTTTATTTGTAGATCCTAAAATTACCATTTCAAGATGTAACTCGTAACCTCAGTCCTGCAACACAACCATATAGCTCCTTGTACCCACCTAGTACTCTGTAATTACAAGAACCCACCTCCTTCCAGGATTGTAGCACAGTGCTCTTTTAAGATTGAAGTCTTGAGAAGTGTACATAAGAACATGCAGGTGTGAGTTTTTTCTTTCAAGAGGTTGAAATCAGAGGGGATGGCAAGTAGCAGGACTAACCAATTACGTTTAATAATGAATATGGATTTAAAATAAAATTAGGACATTCTTCATCAATATTTCTGAGGAGAGAAATGAGCAACTAGTTCATGATAGACTTCACATTCAAGATCTTCTGTCATGTCTCCTTTCTATCACAAGGATTTCCTAGCTAGCAGCTGTCCGTGGAACAGGTCTCTAAATACTTTGCCTGTTTTAGCAGGTCACAAAATATTTGTGTGGTCAGGTTGAGGAGGGCAGTTTTGGGGCTCCTTCAATTTCCTATTTGAGTACCAAATGCTGTAAGATTAGACCAGTGCCTCTAGTTAATACTGCCACTTCTTTGAAGGTGGAAAGCCTATGATCTTCAAAACCTTTAGATAGTCTTTAAACAAAAACAATGTATTTTACTACTACTCAATTGCAAAAATAAAAATCACTAAAGACACGAGGACAATTCCATTTATACATATCATACTTACAGTCTGAAGAAGGCTCTCTGTGTCTCATTTTGAGTGACTACATACCTCCTAGGGCTGGGATCTAATATCCAGACTCTCACAGGGTAGGGATCCTAACTGGGGACAAACCTTGAATGCAGCCATTTATTTTCTGGGAGAGTTGTAGCAGAGTCATATCTTCCTAAAGGATTTCCTGTTGCATATAGAAAAAACCCTAACATTCACGATAGGACATCCCATCTTTAGAAACACTGGCTTACTTCATATAACCAGACAGAACCATCTCCTGGCCGAACATCAGGCAAAATTCCCTAACAATTAGCCTCATACATAACTTGTTTCTTCAAATATTGCTTTCCATTGTGAAAGATATACCCTCTCATGAGATAAGATTTAACCATGAACATGAAATTTTTATACAGTGAAAAGTATAAATATATAAACTGATAACCACCCTTCTTAGCAAACAGACATTGAGAGGAAGCATGTGGTTTATAACTATCTTGACAGAAACTAGACATAACAGAACCCAAATAACTTGGATTGCCTGGCTTTCCTGAACCAGAAAAGTCCAGATCTGCTAGGATGGAGGTTAAACCCAAATTGTTACCACCTCAACCATTTTTTTTGGTCATTCCATCATTTGAAGCGCAGACTACATTGTGTGCATATGGGAAAACAAGTGTTTACTGCACCTGGAAGCTGTGTCCATTTTAAATTATTCCACAATATATATGTTGCAGGAATTACTGCCAAGACGTGTGTAATGGAATTTATTTTAAGACCCACTCCACAAAACCCACAACTAAGAACAGACACTATTTTCAAAGAACTTGGTAATTTTTAATGTCTTGAACTGCACAATTGGTTTTGCAGTATGTTCTGACCAAAGAGACGACCAGAACCTAATGTGGATATAATTTAAAAGAATTAAAGTATCCTGTGTGCTCTTTTTCCTGCACCACTAATGGACCTGGATATAGCACAACTGAAGCAGCCTCCCACCTTTCCTCCCCTTCCCTGCTCTCTTCAGCTTGCTGACTCTTCAAGAAGTTGACTTCAAGAGTTTGACATATTGCTTCAAAATTTTTTATTTCTCATAAAACATGAAAGCTACCTCCCCTTCTGGTTTATCAGCAAACAGCATTTCCTCCCTTTTTTAAGTTAAATAAAACTACAGGGAGCCAATTAAAAAAGCAAAACACAACAACTAAGCTTTCCTCTGTATATATTAATCTCTCAGATTTAAATTGGAGATATCAAGGCCTCTCAGCCCACTTCTAACGTCAGTGGCATAGTTTGAAATTACTGGTAGACATATAACTGGGTAACTAAAGAACAAAATAATGATGATACTTACTATTGGCAGGTTTACATTTGCTAACTATATAGCACCTGTCAAAATTCTTCAGAATCAGGTGGTAAATAACTGGGAGGTACCTGTGCTGCTGCAACTCAAACAGCAAAATCTCTTTTTATCTTTATTTTTACTACTTTGGATCCTTTGGTTTTAAGGATGTGGTCAGCCCAAGATGAAAGAATGTAACCTTGACAATCTCATTTATCTTAAGAGCTGCAGCTCACTTTAACTGGTAGCAAGTAATCCATTTTTGTCTTTTATCCTTCAATGTCCTTTAAGTTGCTTTGGAAGAAATATGGCTCAGAGGAGGAGAAATCAATGAATCTCAAAAAACAAATTTCTGGCATGTCACTCGAATAAAGCAGCAAGACAAAATATGGCAGAAATTCCAAATGGGGGGAAAAGCACAGTTGTTGGAATAAAAGCCGATTTACATTTAAGAAACTGTTGACTTTACAGTACTTCAAGGTATTTTACACCCTATTACGGTAAGTAAAATCCAATATTAACACTGACAGAAAGATTAACTATTACTTTTCCTCATTTTCTGTATATTAACCCTGTGCAGTTGCTAGCAATCTGGATTGTGTTTCCACACAATAACATGGAATGTATGATAATAAAGAAAAACACCTCAAAACACCACCACCAATAAAAAAAACCAAACAAACCCATGACGAAACCAGCAAAGGAAGCTACATTAAATCATCATTTCTAACATGACAATTTTCATTATAGCTGTGTCTTTTTAGGCTGTTCTAAGTATTGCAGAACAGCAATTTAACACATAGTAGTTGCCTTAACTACAACAACTGTTCTGTTTGGTGACAAAGTCTCCCCATTAAAAAAAAAATCTCAAGAGAAGCAATGGTTATCATTCCCAACCTAGAAAGAGCAGATGCAAAGCACACTGCTAACATTTGTAGTCACAGAATAGTACTTTTATATTTCTACCCCAGGTCACACACAGCTAAGGCTGCACTATTAGAGAGTGTAACCTCTGGCTGGGATCTTTTCCAAAAACTATTATGGTACTCAAATTATTTTTAAACAGAAAAAGAGAATTTAAACCTGCAATAGCTTTTTTAGGATCAGCAGCACATTTCTGACATGGTAAGCAAGACGGATGCTAAGCATGACACAAAAATAAAAAATGCCATTTATGAAGGACTGTTCAATCAATCATTTTTTTTCAAGCATTTTATATACACAGTAAAGATCAAAATAATTAATAAATTCAATAATTAAGACACTGTTTATCATTCCTGATAGGGAGAGGAATTTTTACACTTCAATATGCTGAAAATTAGTATACCAATTCTTTCTTTTCTTTAGCAAGGAACCTTTGCTCCTCCAGGAATGTTTGAATTGTTTTAGATTTCTCTCAGTTTGGAAGATCAATTTAGAAATAAATTAAGACCATTAGGATTCAGAAGGGCTTTAAAAAACTAGCTGGTTTTCATCAAGATTCATCACATTTGACTGCTTCATGCAAGCCACATTTAGCCTACCTATTTCAAACTACCCCCAACTGGTTATTTAATATGTGCACAATATTAGTAAAACATGATACACATAATTTTATATCATGTGCAATTTATTGATATAAAAGCAAACTATCCATCAAACTCAACACTTCTTAATTGCTTGAGAACCAAGAATTAGTTACCATTGAAACAGAAAAGCAAAAGTAATTCTTCGAAAATGGGATCATCGATATCAAAAAAAGCCCTCCATAGTTTTCCAAACCTGAAGTTTAAGCAGTTCAGGCCACACAAACTTTTTATAATTCATGGATGACTGGAACACTGTTCTTTGGCAGGATACCAGCCAGTCAGGACACCAGGGAAAGTGCTTGGCATTTGAAGAACAAGTTATTCTACTTGTTAATAGTCCAACCTTTGTAATCAGTGACTTAATCACCATTACATTACATCAACTGCATCTTCACTTCTGATAAGGAGCAGGCTTTACTGTACTCAAACATTTCACAACGTCCAGAACAGTCTACCTCTCACTGCACTTCACTGCCCTAGATCAAGAGAGCCACCTCCTCCTCCTCCTTCTCTTCACTGAGCTGAGGAAGTTTAGAAGCCCATCCAGCTTACAGCCTGTTTGCAACTGAGAAAGAAAGTGGGACCCAACCAGCGTGGCCAAGTGACTAAAGCAGTTCATCAAAGTGCTTTCAGAAAAACAGCCAGTGGATTCAAGGTTGTGGTTTAATGCCTCCTGCACTACCAGGGAATGTGAGCTGTGCTGCACAGCACAGGGGCTGCACACAGACTGGTTGTAGCAAAGCAACTCGCTTTGGCTGCTGCTGGTCCTTAACTTCAGTGGACTGGAGGCTAGCCCAAATTTCCAGAGTTATGACAACAGTCTTTATGCGTTATGACTACAGCCTCCAACCCGTTTTTTAAAGAAAAATGTGCCACTCTTTCGCAGTGTGCATAGGGAGGCCAACAATTTAGCCAGGAGTCAGAAAGACAATATCCAATTTCATCACCCTTCCACTTTCCATTTCTCCCATTTCCAGTAAGATTTCAAATCTACTTTGGCTTCATCACCTCCTTTTATAAACACTCAGGTTAAGAATTTCAGATACTGTCTTTACACAGACACCTCCACCTCCATCAAGATATGATTTTGGGGTGATTAAAAGCTGCTGCAAAATGAGGTTATGAATAGTAACTAAAGAATAACAACTTGGCATAGGAAGATTATATTACCAGGGACAGTGAGAATATAAAAAACATGTACTATGTTTTCCCCAGCGTTCTTCTAGCTTCCAACCATTTTCAGCTAAAGGCATTTCCTTGGTTGGCAGTGGCTTATTTATTTGGAGCTGTCTTCTCTGGTCTCCCCTTCAACTCACATGATTTTTTAAAATTCACAATATCCTCTGGCAGGGAAGCCCACAACATCCACCACCTTCTGCATAAATAGCCAAGGCCTTTTATGTTCCATCTTACTCATCCAGTGTCAGCACACAGAATTTTTTTGTGCCCATCTCAGCCCAGTGATGTACCATTAAGCCTACAAGTGCACTATTACCATAGTTGCCTATGACTTCACATGCATATAAGATTTGAAAAAGCTTTAATAAGATGCTTAATTTTCCCACCAACTTTTGTGTTTCTTTAAAAGGGGTGTATTAATAACAAAGTGTAACAACAACTTTCTCCACAAACACGACACGCTGAAAGCCCACACAGCACTGGGACAAAAGGCAGCACGGCAGCATTTACTAACCTATATGATCACACCCTGGCATTCCTGCCATGAAAGAATCAGCCTTAGCAGAATTTGGAGGTAGTAATACTGATGCTATTTTCTTCACTTCATTTGAAGAGTATGATCCATTGGGCTGCGCTTGCACGTTTTTCCTGTGCAGTGTTAGGTATTACAGCAGAAATAGCAGGCAAACGTAAGTCAGAGAGGTTACAAAACGGAATAAGTCTCATCACAACAGCAACAGAAACAGCTGGTAGGCTCCCACTAGTGCCATCAGGTACACAATGCAAGGAAAACCACTGCTTGTCATTATAGGATACTTTACAATGACATAAGCTTGTTGTCCACAGGGATTTGTCAGTGGCTGTTTATAAAGTCCAGGTGTAACATTTGTTTCCTTCAGGATGCAAGTGTGAACCATGAAGTCAGTAGCAAAGGATCCAGCTGTGGGAAGTCATGGCTCTTGCTTAATGAAAAAAGATGTTGGGGGAAGAGGGAAAGGAAGAAGAGTTTGTGGCAGTTTAACTTCCTCACATCTTCAAATATGTCTGCTTTTAAGGCACAGAAAAACAGCCACTCAAGCTGACTGGAGAAACCTAACAAAGGTTCCCACAACCATATATATTTTCTAAGTGTTTTGCATAAAGCTACTACTAAGGTAGCATTTGACTGATACCCCAAAAACTTTTGAGTCTGGGAATCTTCCAAATGGATACTAAGACAGACCCCATCTGGTTTCCTTGGAACAAGGCTACCTATGTTATGAACAGCTGTTTGCAGGTATCATGACAAAAAAAATAATCAACTAACCACAGAATGAAACACTTGTGTCTTATGAAAAATATTCAGCATCATCAAAATTTTGTTAAGCTATCAAAAAAAAAAGTTTTCATCCTAGAAGATAGACAATTTTTAATGAAAAAAGTCAACAATGACTCCCCTCAATTTTTTGCCCAGCTCCAGACACCACCATGAGTAGCCGCTGTGAATCACAGCAGCCTCTCTGCAGGTGAGAGGAGGAATTTGTGCAGTGGGTCGGGTGCTCCTGTCACAGCCTAATTTCCAGTGGTTAACTATACTAGAAGTTTAAGAGTCACTTTTCAGCAAACACAAGCAGAACAAATGCTAATTCCTTTGCAAGCTAAAACAGAAATACACTCAATCCACTTCCTGGTATTGACATAGTACATTGTTCTAAATGCATCCATTGTAAATAGAATATAATAGCTTTGCCAAAGGAAAACAGTTAAGAAATAGTTATACGGGGATCACGGTTGGAGTTTTTTGTTTTAATTTGTTTGCCTACCACTCCTTGATAGCTACACAAGCTTCTCAAAAAATATTTTTCCCTGTGTGATATGCACACACTTCCATCTGTGCAACAACCAAATCTCTGGGTCCTGGGTTTTTTCTCCCGACAGCACAAAGCAAGCAGTGACATTTATAAATATAACTGTTGACTCTAAAAGGGTTGACAGAAGAGGTGGCAGAAAAGCAAATAGTCTGCCCACCCACTGGGGACCCTCGAGTCAAGGACCAAGTTACAGTAACTTAATTACAGGAAACTCCTTTCTCAATTGTCTGCTCCTGTGTGCTTCGTGGCTTAACTGGAGTATATGGAGCAGTGGGTCAGTGGGTGAGGGGCAGGGAGGGGCACAGCTAGGTTAAAGCAACACTGGCTTTTTCAGAGTTTCCAGATAATCAGTTACTTGCCAACACTTTGCTCAACCCAACTTGACCCTGATAAATAGAAAAGGTTAATTGTTAGAAATTTGTAAAAACAAATACACCTTTTTCTTTTCTTTTCCTTTTTTGTAACCAATCATTGCAAGAATATTTCTTTGGAAGAAAACCAAGTAGTAATAAGATGAAAAGACTTCTGGAAATAATTACAAAAGTTCACATAAATGTTTATGCACATAAGGAGCACTGATATTTTAATCATGAGAAATGAAACACCCACTTCTCAAGTCTGACTCAGTCGTACCAGGGAAATATTTCTACATACTAGTTATAAGTGTATAAATGCTAGTAAATAGAGATGTATAGGATGTATATGATCAAAGACTAATTATGGAAGTTGATCTTGTAAATCCATGCTACAGCAGCCACTGGCATGTATGTGGCCATATATGACAATTTTTTTCAGTAAACATTATCATAACATTTTTGAAAGTATGACAATAAACCAACAAAAACTCTTGTTAACTTACAGCACTGATGATTTTGTATCATTAGAAGACACTAGTATGTTTTATCTATAGTAGAGCATTTTCACCTAGATGTAAAACAAGTCTCTAAATGAAGATTCATTTTTATTCATTATTTCACCCTTTTTTTTAATGTCTAAAAAAGCTGTGACCTTGGCATTATTAGCACCCAGCTCTAACCAACCGAGCAAGGATATTTTATACAAGCCCTGGGATAACTTCACGAGCTCTTATTGCAACAGAATAGGATGATAACTGCACTTTGAAAATGAAGATTCAGAACAATCTCATAATTTTAGTTAGCTATATTTTATTGTAGGCTTTTGCTCTAAGTGGACTCTCCACAATGCTTTTAGCATAAATGTTTATTTATAAGGGCGACACAAAGCATGTGAATCAAAGAGAGCTCAGTCTTTAAAAGACTAGCTGCAATTGTTTCTCCTCTTGTACTCAAAGTTCTCCTAATAACATGTGTTAAGCTTTACAGTAAACTCCAAAAAGGCTTTCTGCAGTTAAGCATAACTTAATACCCTTTCCATTGAGAGAAATGCCTTCCTCTGCTATTATTGATGCACTTCTTGAAATTATTATTGCAGCATGTTTCTCCATGCCTTTCAAATGTCAAAACTGAGATTCAAAAGCCACAAAAATATTTAAAACTAAATTTTGAGATGTCTGTCTTGAGGCATAGAATAAACCATCCTGAGCAGTAAGCTTTAGTCAAACTAAACCACACATTTTAATTAATACAGTCCTTGTGTGAAGACAGCAATGATCTAGAAAGCAAGGATTTACAAGAGCTACTATAGGTTTTGACACAATACTGTCAGAAACACCTCACAATCTTCACATGAAGCAGAAAATTTTTATAAAATATTTTAATGACACATCCAGCAGCAATTCTGAGGAAGGAATCAAATTAGCAGGATTACAATTGTTTTCAAAGAATGAGTTTTCCCTGAAACCTTCAGATGTAGGAATTTAAAGCTAATAGACCTTGAAAAGAAAAAAATGGTCTTACCGAGCATTTCAAAATTTCACTGATTTTAGTGAAAATCACGCATAGACAATTCCTCCTCGTATCAATCATCCCACATCTTAAATGACAGCTTTGGTTCTGTGAGACTCAAGTATTCCCTATGAAATACTGGCCTCAGTTAACAAGATCACTTTAGCAAATGGGACAAAACATCTTCTCCAATGCTGAAATCCTCACAGTACATTGGTCCTTCCCCCTCATTATAGATTGTAGCATGGATGATGGGCTTCAGAGGGATGGAAATGTTACACAAAAATAAACGAAAATTTCCTGCTATCTAGATAAACATGCACATATAATACTAATTCAGCTCTCCCTTAAATTTAAGGCCAGTAAGGGAAACTCAATTTTTAACTTGAAAAATTCTTCACAGAATCCTCATGCTTCTTTTTTTTTTCAGTAGTCAAAAAAATGGAAGAAAGCTACTGACCTTCACTTCTGGGCACAGGCTCTGTACCACCCGGTGTTTTATCTGGCATCTCTGCAGACACAGGCTTAGTAAAACCTAATGGACAGAAAGCAAAGAAAGTGTTCTTCATCAAAACCAATATGTTTTGGTAAGGCACTCCCCTGCTCCACGGCCCCTGTGAAGGATGGATTTTCAGCTTTCATCATTTCTGTGTTTGTATGTAAGAAGCGTAAACAGGCAAAACTCCCTAGGGATTAACTGCAATACCATTCAGTAGACTCTCACCTGGGTGTACTGCCAGGTAGGCAGGCAGAAAAGGACCCTTTAATACCTGAAAGCACTTATTGTATCTGGTGAACTCCTGTCTTTGATTTTGTTAATTTTCCCCCCTCAGTTAATTTCTAGTGAGAGGTGTATGAGCTGGGAAGGAAGAGCTACTTACACTCACGGACTGACCATCCGGAGGGTCACATTAACAGAAAACATTAAACAGAAAACATTAAACAGAAAACCTGCATTAAACAGAAAATCCCACTAACTGAAAGCTCTACTACACTGTAGAGCACCAATATTTCTTCCAGCACAGCAGTGGGCAGAGAAGAAAGGGCTTCTCAGGAAGGCAGTGAGCCCATCTCCTCTTACAGCAACCTTATGTACCCTCTGTGGTACTGGCTGATGGTCAACATGTGGCCATCACACACTAACTGGGATT
This sequence comes from Ptilonorhynchus violaceus, assembly GCA_013397565.1. Classification (NCBI taxonomy): domain Eukaryota; kingdom Metazoa; phylum Chordata; class Aves; order Passeriformes; family Ptilonorhynchidae; genus Ptilonorhynchus; species Ptilonorhynchus violaceus. Next base: position 78,894 of record VZRJ01003728.1, read on the forward strand.
TTGTATCCTCCTTTTCAGCAGCTTTGAATATTTTCCCATCACCAGCTACATTGACACTCCATTTTACATAACGAAAGCCTCAAGATCAGATAGGATGCACCAAGAAAAGACAAATCAGAAAGAGGAGGATTCTCTCCCTGAAGGAGTCTGTGTGCCAAGTGGGGCAGGGACTTCACCCCTGCTGACAATTCACACAGCTCAGTGCTGTGTACAGCACTGTACAGAGTGCACAGCATTAGAAGTATTCACAGTACAGCCTTAAATCCTAACGAAGGAATCATCTAATTTCTAACAATGCTGAGGCAAAGAGCTGATTTGCCATGCAGATTTCAAGACAGCCATCAGATCCAGCGTTATAGGAGACCTCCCTGGATGACCCTGCAGCAGAACTGAGACTGAACTTCAATAAATGGCCTTTTTTCCCCCCTTAAACTATTTTGCTTTCAAATTCATATGGCTTGTTTTGAATTCTATCACCAGACATGAAACGAAAACATTTCTGCCCTAGCATCCAATAAAAGGCTTAGGTTTACATTACAACCAAACTATACAAAATTCATAGGATTTCTTAAGCAGTTTAAGTCACAAAACAGTATTTCAGGTGTGTTATCCAGGGCAAGTATATTTGTAACAGTTAATTCACATATATGTAAAGTACTTAGAAATATTAGACACATGTGAGGCTACAATCCACTTGCACATCTTAGGGTAGAAATTAGTTTCTATTTAGCTGATGGAAATTCTACTACATATGTTTTTCTAGATTAGCCAATCCATCTCAAGATAAAATCTACCAGGTCCTACTCAGGAATTACTTTGTTCTTAACACAGATGTTTTATCCACACAACAGCACATATACTGAAGACTGTGAGCTAGCTAAACATCTTCTCAAACTCCTCAAAATTAATAGTTATAATGCTTATCCATCTGAAGGTCTGGGTTATGAGTTCATAAACCACAGCTGGACAGTGCCACAAACTGAACAAACAAGTGTGCCAGCAACAGAGGTTTAAACAACTATAAACACCTAGGAGTCTTCAAAATCCTTTATAAATCTGCTGTAAAACAGAACCCACTCTCCAGAAGACAATTAAAAAAATAAATTGGTTCTTCAAACAGATTACTCAAATTTAATTATCTATGCTTATCATCACTAAACAGTTGGCTAGAATAAATACACCAACTAATTCTAAAATTTGGCAGGCTCACTTCTAACCCTCTGCATTCAATGATGCACTACATATTGTCTGAACATTGCACCAGCTTATAAATCAAATTCCAGTTATCCAGTCATTTACTAGTAAAGGTGATAGGGACTAGTTAATCACACAGTGTATTTGAACCAAGAAATTACATCAGTAGATACTATATTTACTTTCTGTGATTAATTTTAAAATGAAAAAAAAATGTTTTCTGTAAATTTTACATTTTAAATAAATCATTTCATATCACTCATTCAGGAAACTATATGTTTAAAATGGGAAAACATGGATATCCACGTATTTTCTTGGTCGTTTGGTTGGAGTTGTGTAGAATTGAAATAAATATGTAAGTAAACTTTACCATGAAAACACTGTTACAGAGTCACTCACTGACATGTTAATGACAAAAAAATTGGTTGTCTCAGAAATAATTTTGGGCTTCTTTACTGATATTTTGTAGAGTTACTAAATATAAACAAGACAAAAAGACTTTTTTTCTTGACTCTTCTGGCCTAATTTTTATTTGCATAAATCCAATTTTTTCTCGTCTAAAGTAGGCCAGCATTTTCTACTTCACTTTCTAAGGAAATGATGGTCTTGCTTTTGTGTTATCAGAACTCAGTACCAGAAAGTACTTTTACTGCAAGTAAGACACGCCCCAACAGAAATTTTCTCCACATTTAATGGAGTTCCTGTGCTCATCCCTCTCTATGGAGCATGACTTGTCATTCCCAGCACAAAACCAAGTGGTATTCAAATGGGCGTTGAATGACCTTGTCATTTTTAATAATGGAATAGTAACTTGAAAGCTGGATCATTCAACTACTGCACACAAACCAAGGTATTTATTGAACAAGCTCAGACCTGCCACAGCTACAACAACTCTGTTTCAAGAGCTCATTTGGATAATCCATGGCAATTTTAAACACTACTGTCCCACTAGTAGTTTTCTACAGTTACCAGTTTAGCAGCTCTGCATTACAAAAAGTGATTGCAAGGGAGGCTTAACATAGTTACAACAGGTTGAGGAAAGTCAGCCTCTGTGCCTAGAAAAGTGCATCTTCAGAACACTGTTTAGAAACTATTAAACCTCTAAGATCACCGAGTCCAGCTGTTAACCCGACACTGACAAGCCCACAAGTGTCTCATCTACATGTCTTTTAAATACCTCCATGGATGGTGACTCCACCTCTTCCCTGGACAGCCTGTTCCAGCACTCCACAACCCTTCCAGTGAAGAAATTTTTCCAAACATTCTTATCATTCTGTTATGGTTTTCAGCAACGAAAAAGCCTGAAATTGCTGTTTTCCTAGCTTTTTCTAAATCACGCAGGAGATTAGTGGTACCAGAATAGCATAACAAGATGCAAATATGGCACAGTCTTCAACATTTTCACATTTCATTTTCAATTAAAAACATTACACCTAAAAACTGAGGTCCAGTAACGTGGCACAGAACACACTTTATGACTTCTTTAGAAAGCACACAAATCCATATATTTTAAAATCTAAAAAGTATGCTTTTCCCCTTCTGTCTCATTAATGCAAACCAGTTCCACACTGTTGCTAGAAATTGCAGAATATACCAAAAAACTTTAAAAAAAATACAGAATACAGAACTCTGCTCTTATTTTCTGTAACACACCAAGTTTTGAATTATTCAAAAACCAGAAGTCAATATTTAGCATTCCTTTATTTATAAATAAAGTTCCTCATTTTAACCTAGGAAGGAACTCTCTGACAAATAATATTCATCGGACTAGGAAACTAAATCTCTCTGCCTACAGCAAGGCCAAGCAGGCCTCATGTCAAATCCAGCAGAGAAGCAGCATTTGGGGTACAAGCTTGCTAGTAAATGTAAAAGGAAGTCATGCTTGCTCACTTTTTATAGAAATAGTTTCCACTTATCCAGACAATCTTATTAGTAGTAGTATCCCAATATTTGTAATAATTTCAAGATAATCAAATAAAGTACCTTATAAAAAGATTCCTGTTAGACCCTTCCAAACACTCTTGCAATATAATTACCGAAATACCTTTAATTGTCTCTGAATTACAGGCTCAGCTATTCTAGTAGCCCATGGGGTACTTTATATTTTTTAACTCATCAAAGCTGCTACCTATTGCTTAGTCAGAGAACTTCTTCGCTGAACATCCTAGTAAGAGAACTTGAAATACATATGCATTGATAATTTATGAATAAACACAGCTATACTGTTTACAGTTCTCAGTTAAGCAAAACTCTTTAACAGTAACCAAAAACATTCAGATGTATGACCACGCATTTTCACAGGCCATAATCAGCTAGGGCCACCCAAACAGACATACTGGGAGGTCCTAGTTCAAGAAATTTGTTGTTCCTTCCAGTAGATTGATTTGCCTTTAAAATCCTGAGCTGCTAAAACCTGAAAATCAGCTTTAACATTATGAAAATTTTAAGATCTTTGAAATACAGCATCTAAACCAATAGTGTGCTAAAGGTGAATTAGTAAAATATTCAAATTCATAGCACAAGCGGCTAAAAAATACTTTAAAAAAAAGCACGCTCACAAAAAATATGGATGACGTGTGTTTCACAGACAAATATAGTCCTTGTCTCTAATTAATTGTACTTCGAAAAAAAACCAAAAAAAAACCAAAAAAAGAAAACCACCAGTAAGGGTTTCCAATGGTTCAAAATCCCTGTTAATTGAAGTATCCCAAATTTTACACTTTGAAAGTTTCATGGATAAATTTTCATTAGAGAGAAGACTACTGTTCCATTTTTGTTCTTTTGGCCATTGATTGCTGTATTCTCAAAAAAGCATGAAGCAGCTTGAAAGATACTATGGTTCATCATAGGACTGTTTGCAGTTGTAACTATGGAGTCCAACTATGTATTTATGTTGAACAACAACCATCACTAACCAAAATCTAACCTGAACCTCCTCCTTTGTGTCAAACCCCTGGCCCCTAGTCTGCATTTGTTCCAAATTGTTGACAGTGATCATATTCAAGAAAGTTGATTGGATTTCTTCAAAAACTTGTCAAATACAGTGCCTTAGACAAACACTGCATTTCTCCCCCATCTTCCAAAGGCACAATTAGCATTAATATTAAGATTCTGCTGTGGCTACTTTATTAACAATCAAAATATATGTTCCCTTACCACACTGTATTACAATTTGAAGTGCAGCCTTTTACAGATTAAACTGTCTGCGCTCTACACATACAGACCAATACATGAAAAACAACTGAAGTCCTGAAGTTCTACATTACGTGCTGTTAACAGTAAAGCTATCTGCCGGTTCATTTTTAAACAGTATTTGGATGAGCTCTTCCTGCTGCAATCAAAAAAAGGTGCAAGAGGGGTAGGAAGAAAATGGATATCAGTAGGTTTTTTGACCCGAAATATTGTGTAAACAAATAAGGACAATGGATGCCCAGAGACAGCCTGCACAGACGACCACCCTTCTTGGATGAATGGTACTGGATATTGCATTTCTGAATGCAAAACAACCCACAGAACCCCAACACTTGTACTCACATTCTCAGGTTTCAGGATGAACACCAAACTCAAGGGTAGTTATGGTAAAATTCATACACACATCAGCATGACCAGACTTTGATAGCTGCTTGTTAAACATTTCATATGTCTTTGTCAATAAGGACATCTGTCCCTGATCTAGTTTTTGCCATTTGTTTGCCTACAAAATCCCTTCTGGAGCAGATGCATTGCTGCTCTAAACCCTGCAAGAATAGCTTTGATCCCAGGTCACATAAACCATAAAAGCAAGTTTATACACTAACACTAACAACAATTCTTTCGTATGAACCAAGAAGTGACACTGAAAGAAGCCCAAAATAACAGTGACAGAAAGGATAGAAGTTATGAGGACATAACCAAGCGTCACTGCTGCTCCTATTCACCACCACCCCTGAGCCTTTCTAAGTAATACGGCAGTAGCTGTTTAAGATTCAAGTGTTATTTCAAGTTAATACTTATTCCTTCAAAATTGCACAGAATTCTAATAGCTCCTTTCATTCCCTTCCAGCAGCACTCTGGATGTGGGTGTGAGTTACAGCTTCCCTTCTCCAATAATCCTCTCCTTCAAAGTCCCACAAAAATCTTCCAGTCTTTTTTCCCCCACACATCAATGAACACCAAAATGTTCCAACTTTGGGGACTTTGTTGGAGCTTGGGTTTTGTGGGGGTATTTGCTACATATTTTGCTGATTTTCTCAAACCAGGTCACCCTTTCACTTTCTTTTCCACAGAAAGGCAGTAACAGTGGCACTTAAGACAAATGCAGCAAGAGATGAGCTGGTCCAAATAAGATCATCTGATCTATATTGGCAAGAAGGAGCAAAACCTCCTTTACACACTTGCCCATTGATAAAAGTCATTAACATCAGTCTCGCTCCTGCCCACTTCAAAACATTAAATCTACAGCATCCTCTGCCTAGCTTCTGGAGCTAATCATTCATACTGCAGCTGCAATCCAAAAAACATAACTTTTTGCCAGCAGGCAAAGACAAAATCATAGAATCCCTTTGTCACTTTCATTCTGGTTTACTGTAATTCACCATGTTTGGATGTGAAAAACTTCCCAAATGTTCTAATATAAGGAATGAGCTGTCTGGCTCCTCTGTGGTTTAACTGCTACACATATGTCTTCTCCCTCCTCCCGTCTCTCCAATAGTTCTGAATCCATTCCCAGTGCTATTCCAAGGCTTTGGTCATGGTTTTCCAAACCCACTAAAAGATGAAGTTCAGAAGCTAATCACCGTGTTTCAATCTGCAAGTCAAGACGGTGTATTTTTTACAAAGTAACACAGGATATGAGGTCTAGAAGGGAATGTGACACAATATTTTCTCCTACAAACTTTGTGTAGAATGAACTTCTTGAAAAGATGAGCCATACTCAACGTTTGGTCAGCGTCCAACCACGCTGCAAGGCTCCTTACTTAACACCAAATGCTGCTACTATGCCAAGTGAAACAAAGAGGAAACCTTCCTCACAGGGTCTCCTGGGAGGAGGAGGGATCAAAACCTTGACTGACACTCCCCAAATACCCTTGTGAAGCACAAGTTCAAAGCCTAAGCAGAAAGACGTCAGCTTTAATGCACTTCCTGCATGTATGTATTAACGCTGTGCTGATCACTGCAGTTTCTCAGCTCAGCAGAAGTGCTTTCAAACTCAAGTCATTTCAGTGCAGCTGGTAGGAAATTCCTTAGTATAATCAACCCCTGCTATTTCTCTTTCTGTAAAAATGAATACCTTAATGGGTATTTTTGAAAATACTTTTTGGCACGTTCCCTTTCGTGCGCGCAGCTTTGCTCTAGACCGGCCCTGCACCGCATGTGACCACGCTGCGCTACAGAAAGCTGACAGAAAACAACCTAACGCCTCCCCTCCTCCTGCGGCGCCGGGAAACCGGGACAGCGCTTTCCCGGGATGGTGCCTCCCGGAGCCGTACAGGCACCGGTTCCAGCAGAGCTCCCGCAGGTGGCACTCGCTGCTGCTCCGCGTGGTGCCACACGCTGCTCCGCTGGCAGACTAAACTCAGTGCTTGCAGCAGGATCTGTCTCTCCTCCCGGCCAGCGCGTCGGGCAAGGGCTATAAATCCTTCTAACTTCCAGGAATCTGAATTTGTCCTGCTTATGGCTCGAGTCTGGATTTGGGTAGCCTGACAGCTAAGCTGCTCTACCACCTTTTGCTTATTTCAGAACTCCTTGTAACCAGAAGGAACAGAATTATTTTGTAAAGCACTGGGCATTTTTCTAATTATATACATATATTGCTTCTCTCATGCCTTTGTATAGTGCAGTTAATCTCGGCAGCCCTCCCAGGTCTTCACTAAAGTTAAAAAAACCCCCACATGAACAAAGAAAAAAAAAAATCCATCAAAAGATCATGTTTCACTTACATACAGAAGGTCTGTCACTTCAGACACTTTCTTTTGAATCTAAACTAGAGAAAATAGACAGACTTGGGTAAGGTGGCTCAGCACAGGACATGCCTGATATACACTGATGAAAAACAAGGAAAAGCAGGATAAGCAGGTCAGTCCCAAGATATTTAAGGACTTAGAGGCAAGTCTCAGCACAGGCTGTTGTGAGTACAGCAGTAGCAAGTCATAGCTGCCAAGAACAGCTATCATTATCACAAAATACTGTTGTCATCTACTCAAAGAAATCTGCTACTCAACAAGCATACAGTGAAGCACACAATGTATTTTACGCAAACCATTTTCTGAGCAAATTAAGAAAGAATCCCACGTAATGCATCACATGTAGTTACTCTGCAAAAACCAAACAAGAGCATAGTTGTCATTGTTGACAGTTACAAAGATAGAGATAAAACATCTTACTTGAGCTACCCTCACATTGTTTTCTGATTTCATTTTTTAGATCATACTAGTTCTACTGTTAAGTGCTAATTAAGGCCACACAAAGAAAACTGAGTTTGAAACAAACACATTTAGAAAGAGAACCAAATGCCTCAGCATAGACAAGAATACACAGTTCAATATTTTCTTTATTACAAGAGCTTATTTCCAGTACCATTAAGTTGTGACTCTTCAGTAATGCACATACCAAGTGCAGAAATACCACAAAAAGCGCTATGCACACACGCCAGCTACAGCACTAAAGAGACTACAGGATTTTAGAGTACAAGTCCTCACATTGTGGTAACAGTCAAACCCATGGCCAGAACCCTGACAGTTGCCAGAAGAGAATACAAGAATTTTCCCTCAACAAATTCTCTGATACTGTTAGAATTTACACAGTCATTTTATCATGTCACCCTAAATACAGTCTCTGGACTTCTGCCTTGCTCACCATTCACCCCTCCAACTACACACTCTCAGTAAGTGTTCAGACTTGGCGGGAAGAAAATTAAAAGTATTTTTTTATAAATATACATTTGGTATTCTGACTGGTCACTAGCATCCCCTCTTCTTACATCTTTCTCATGAGACAAAACAACTACAGATGCATTAGGTCTTGTCTCTTTGGTGGAGCAAGTCCAGATGAGGGCCACCAAGTTGATTAGAGGGATGGAGCACCTCTTCTATGAAGAAAGGCTGAGACAATTGGGATTGTTCAGCCTGGAGAAGAGAAGGCTTCAGGGTGACCTGATTGTGGCCTTCCAGTACCTGACGGGAGCCTACAAGAAAGCTTGAGAGGAATTTTTTTGCAAGAGCGTGTAGTAACAGGACAAGAGAGAGTGGTTTCAAACTGAAAGAGGGTAGTCTAGATTAGATATGAGGAAAAAATTCTTTTCTGTGAGGATGGTGAGGCACGGGATTAGGTTGCCCTGAGAAGTGGTGGATGCCCTATCCCTAGAAGTGTTTAAGTTCAGCTTGGATGGAGATGCAACCTGATCTAGTGGAAGGTGTCCCTGCTTATGGCAGGGAGGTTGGAACTAGATCATCCTTAAGATCCCTTCCAACCCAAGCCATTCTATGATTTCATTCTAGCGAGGTGCACAGCTTAAACACCACTATTGGGCCGAAAGTTCTGGCTTAATAAATGAAGAAAAAAAAATCCAAAATATTATACAGCTGGATATAAACCTGGCAAACTTCTTCAACAGCAAAGGTTTCTTTATAGTGCACATGGTTAAGAAAAGGAAACTGAAGAGGAAAGAATTTCAGCATTGTTTATCTCAGAATTACTCAAATTCCTTTCAAAGCTCTGAACTTTGGTACAATTAGGAGAGATGCTGATTTGGCTAATAAACAAACACACAGATGCACAGACACAAAGTGTCCCTCTTTAGGCTTTTTCACATTCTGTCCCTCTTTAGTCTTTTACACATTCAAGTCTCTGGTGCTCAGCAACTACAGTTTCAAGATTCTTGGTTAAGGGCAAGGGCTGCTGCTGTTGTTCCACGCTGCTCACGGATATTAAAAAAACCCAACCAAGCAAACAAGTGCCATAACCCAGCTAGCATCCTGACAGTCAACTTTTATTCCCATTTCTCTCTTATACAGGAAAAAACAAGCAAAACAAACAAAAAACTCCCCAGACTTGAATCTGGCATACATAATAAAGAGCCCCTGGTACCTGCTTTCGCAAGCTGTAAGTCTTCTTCAAATTCTTTTTTTTATTACAGATACTGTGTAGCACTTAAAAAGACATTTCTCTTTTTGTTTAATGCCTGTGCTTTGGGTATCACTAAACATCATCTTGCAAAAGACCACTGATGTGCAAATTCATCATTTCACTGAAGGCTCAAGTCATGGAGGAAATAAAATCAAAACAGGCTGCGAGGAAGCAAAGCTGTTGTTGGAGCACAAGGAATCCAATTACAGCAAACAAGTCAAAAAACAGTCAAAATAAACTATAATAAAAAAAGCCTTACACAAATTTGAATCCAGTCCTATGTGCTGAATAAATATCATAGTGATGGATAACATACCAATGAATTCCAATACGTCTGAAGAATTTGGTAATGATGGTAGAAACAACCTTACTGCGACACTTTTTGCATTTTCATTCCTGTTTCACAAAATTTCTTGACACCCAACTAAAGTTCACTAACTTTGTCACACTTACTCGTCAGAAAAAAAGGAACAACCTTGCCATCTGCTTAGTAAGGACATCAGGCTGCGTCTATTACGCAGAGAAGTCTCCCTTGAAATCACAGGGCTGTGATAATAATGAAGGCTTTCCTGGGGTTTGTTTTGTTTTAAATGAAAACTTTATAGCCCTCTTACAGAGAAATTATTGATATTTTAAGGTCAGTAAAAAGCTGTTATCTATGGGAAGAAGGAAATTCGTATGTATCGTAACTCTATGTAGGGCCAAAGTCAAGGCACTGAGATAGGGAATGACATCTTCCTAAACTCGCACAGAAGTATGCAATGTAAACTTTGAAACCACATTCACAGACAACTTCACAGAGATAAGATGCATTCAAAAGCAAATATTCAGACTACAGAACAGCCCAATCCTTTTCAAGAGTATAAACACAGAAAAGTCCTATTCAAGGTCAGATGCTTCAGGGATGTATCTTCACTTAAACACATTTCTGAAAGCTCCCTAAAAAAACCAACCAACCAACCCCACAAAACGGTGCTCTGCATCAAATTAAAATCACAAGTTTATTCTCTCATATGCATATTTTTTCAAAGCACTGCTATTTTTCTTCCAATCTGGCTAACAATAGGGAAATTAGTATGCATCAACTCCAATTAGGCTGATACTCCTCTTCTGTAAAATACTTGTAATATGTTTGGCTTCACTATGTATTTTCAAAGAAATAACTTCAGAGCTCATTTGTAGAAGAAAACCACAGAACTTTCAAAATAAGGTCATACTGATGAAAGACAAAAATATCAGGACTGTCCAGAAGGTCCACTTATTTTCTTAAAAATTTTCCTAAACAATGTTAATTCCAAGTAAAGAAGAGAGAATGGTATTTTTCCCCTCAACTGTAAACTCTTTTGGAGAGCTACAAAGAGGGGAGGAGGGGGGAAAGATACAAAGGAATGTTTGGTTTGGCAGTGCTGACAAGGGGAATGTTCAAGAAGGGGAAACCTACTTAAAACCAGAATAATGGATAATTATTGCTTTATATGTGGATTCTTCATTAGTTTTGTCTCCATAACACAGTCACACCATTACATTTATAAGGAAAGACTCAGATACAGATTCACCGTGAGGAGAATGGGCTCCTACAAAGCCCATCTGTGTGTTTCCTTCAACTGCAATTGCCTGAGTACGACTTTACTGCTGAAATGAGAGGTTTAGACATGGACTTCATAATTATTAGACAAGTAATACTCAAGTTGGCTTTTCCAGACACTGTCATTTGAGGGGCTTGCCAAAGTACAGCCACGCACAACAAAGCTACTTATGCATGCCCTGTGAAACACGTTTGTTTGGGTTTTTTTACCCACAGCCATCACAAAAAGTCCATCTAACTTTCTGACAACGGTAAAGTATCATTAATGAAAATTTTGGGGGTTTGTTTTCATCACAGAGTATGTAACATTAGGAAACAACACAGCAAATTACATAAGAATCAACAGTTAAAGCTTTCTGAGCCCTGACATGATCCAGGCTCCGAATGCTGCCGAACCTGGCAGCCCCTCAGCCCTGGCTCAGGCAGCTGACTGTAGGACCCTTTCACATTCTTCCAGCTTTTCCTTCTCCCTACTTTGAGAATACATACATCTGTGCGTACATATGTGTATGTATTTATATACACACTGCGCACACATGTTAAAAAAGAGGAAATTAATAACAGACAAACGAGCAGCACTGTGTACATTCCCTTGCAATTTATCCAAATGAATGGCCTCATAACTCAGATTGGGACATTTCCTGTAAAAACACTCCACTATTTATCAAGCCACTCCAGAGTGCAACTGTTGAAGCGTGGCTGCAAACAACATGCTTTCTAGAGCCAGAGTGTGCAGTTACCCACAGAACACTGTAACGAGTTTTGGTGGAGAAGCCAGAGCCCTCCTGCTGCACATCAGCTTTGAAAAACGTGTCCCCAGTTCAGAGTTCTGTAACTGCAAGCATAGTCCAACTGGCTTTTGTGGCACTGAAATGCATATGCAGAGCATAGAGAAACTACACAGTTTCAAATTACATTCATGCTTAATCACTGACAGAACACAGGTTTTCTATACACATACATAAACACATGCATACATACATTCATTAAATATATGCATTATAAAGAACTGTGAATGTTAGATGAAATAGGACTAGAAATGGAAAGGAAATTATTTCATTCACCTCTGATCAAGACAAGGATAGAGTCTAGGAGACTAAAACTGGTAAAAGGGAACCTACTCATGGTAACAATTTTTAACCTGCCACAATTTCCAAACGCATTTGAATGACCACTTTGACAGAAGCAGCTGACAAGCTGTTGAATAACCATTTCTTTTGGGTTAAACTGCAGTATTCTCCAGACATGGAAACTCTTTCTATATAAATACACAAAGCTTCTTATCTCCAGTATTCTTTCTCAGAAGGTCTGGATTTCTTACTAAACATTGCATGGCCAAATGCAGACCTTCACTGGCCCCAGACAAAAGTCCTAGTTACATTCAGAAGAAACACACAGGGGAAAAATAACATGACTTGCAAATGTTATCGTTGGAAAGGTGATTTCCTTCAGCTGAATGTTTTTCTCCTTTCTACATCAGTATAAGAGACATGGTTTGATCAAGTCAGTTGTTTATAAGCAATTCTCAACAACTGCATGGAGCCTGAGCCGTTGTGCACTTTGATAGGAGTTCATTCACCTTCTCAGAAAATATAAAAATAACTTAGACTTATCTTTCAAACACAGGAACAAAGAAATACTTATTTTGTACTAATATAACAAAAATCCAGCTACAGGAATACCACTGACAACTCCAGAAGAACCTATTTTTAAGAAAACAGCTTTATATTTCATTGACCATTTCATCTAGTACTGGAAACCAACAAAAATAAGGACAGGGTGTGAGAGGGAATTTCTAAATAGTCTTGATTAAAGTAAATATTCAAAGGGATATTACTCAAGTCAGCACCAAGAGCTTCAGCCAGTTTCCAAAGCCTTTTGAATTCTCAGAGCTAAGCCCGGTGAATTCAGATGAAAGTTCCTTTTCTTCCAGTTTTAAGGGAAGAAATAACTTATGTGAACTTTCTGCAAAACAGCCTTCTGAGTTTAGTAATTGGGGAACAAACCTAAAGCACTGCCAAGACACACAACTAACCATTTATAAACCTTAGTGTTTCATTCAAATATTAAGTATTGATGTACTGAAACAACACAGAGGTATTCCAATAATGCTGTTTCAAGTTACGTAATACTGTCCTCAGTACATAAAAATCCCAGCTCCTCCATTCTTGCTGCCTAGCCCCCAGTTTGTCCTCTGAGGAACACAGGCACACGGGGTGCATACTAACAACACCAAGTTCCCACTGAACCCAGCGAGAGGCACGGCAGGGCGAGGACACCACCTGGCTCTGCCTCTCTCTGAGATTATGTCAGCCTATTCGGGGGGGGCAACAGGAAAAAAAGAAAAAGTCCCTGTTGTATTTCAAACACACGCAAAGAGCTACGTATATTGCCACAAAAAGCAGGAAACCACTATATCTGATCAGCAAATGAGATTCTACAGCCCTCCAAGCCTTACTGCATTTAGGCAAGAGGAGTAGGTAGAAGATGCATTTGCTCCCTTTAAATTTGATGACAGTTACTCCATCTTCTCCTCATCCCATCACTGTTCCCACAGCCTGTGCAGTGTTCCCGAAGGTGTCACCAAGCTACTGTTACTTTTTGCCCAATGGTCGCCACTATGTGCTCACCCACCAGGGCATGTCAATTTAACCAGTGCCAAGTCAGTTCCAAACTCTTCTGTTTCCTCTCCCAGTTCCAAACTCCTCCATTTCTCTCTACAAAACAAACAATTCAGAAATTCACTTTGAAATAAACAATAGCAATTCTGTAGAGCAAACTTACCCCAAGCAAGGGATTAAAAATTCTGCAGAGAAGTGCTGACTGAGGAGAAGATGTGCTCACATCAAACAAAAAGTGAGCCTTGATTTTCCCCACAGCGAAGACAGTCACAGGATTTTTGGACCAACCTGCAGATTCTCTAATGATGAATAAATGCTGAGTTCACACTGCAGGGTTTCATCATTGGAAAAATGAAGGCAATTCTTAAATTAATTAGATGTGCCCCAAAAGTGCTCCTGGGTGCAAAAGCAAGTTGGGACAGAACAACACACATCTGTGGTAATGAATATTCTTAGTCTCCAAAACAGGGGGCATAAAAGCCCCCTCTCAAGAGTGATGGCTGAACTGGACTAGAGACTGAGTCATGCCTGGAAACTGTCTGTGGAGAAGGCTATCATTTCCCAACATCACACCAGCAAACTTGACCATCACAGACCATCTTCTTCCAGGCTAGGGAACATTCTTAGGCCCATCTGAATTTTATGCAGGTGTAACCTTACAGAACTCCTCTCTCAGGCCACCTATGCCCATAAACCTTTGCTGACACATAGTTTCAAACAATTTTTTCTTAATTGACTTTCATTACACACTTCAAAGATTTAAAGAACTCTGAATGGAGACAGGGACAGACAAACACACACTGGCATAAAAGCAGAACAGGGAGAGAAGAAAGGAAAAAAGACAACCATACTCTCTTGAGAGCAGAAAGTATAATTACATTCAGTTGAACTACTCTTCCCTTATGCATATGCCACTGGCAGGGTCAGAGTTGGTTTCTACCTTTGAGTCCTGACCTTTTAAACAGACTAGATACAAACCTTTCAAAAAGGAGCATCACTTTCTGTACCTGCAGACACCCTTCTCTGCAACTTCTCAGCTCCTGTGTATCCAACAAATGGTGGATACCTCCTTCTACTGTGTCAGAGCAAGAGATTTTTCCACAAGGAGAGTTCAGAGGCAGTCGCCCAGCTCTCCTGTAGCAAGAAAAGTCCTCTTGTGGCTGTTCCATAAAGAAGTCTGAAATTTGGGCATCCCTGTGACACTAGCAGGCTTATGCCAGCATGAAATGTAAAGCAGATCCTTAATGAAGGGAATTTTTTGTGGTGTCAGGGATTGGGGTTTTCTTTTTAAATCCAACTCTAATACAGTTTAAGCAAAAACTATTAAAGTTTGGGAAGAAGCTGCAATGAATCATAGTTACAAAACAAAGGCCAAACTTTTAAAAATGGTTTAGTCATTTTAGCATCTACCCCAATTTGTGGAAAACAGGAACCCAGGATACTTAAAACTAACAACAGTGTAGGTTAAGGCAACTAACAAACTTCAAAATTGTGTATTATTTTTGACAGCTTTGAGTCTTACACCCCAATGTAAGAAAAGTTTGATCTATTTTAAAACATGTCCACATGGTGTTTCTTTCAAATTGTTCTTATTATATGGCTTTATTTGCAAAATAGATACGGGGGGGAAAAACGAGCAAAAAAATAAACCAAAACTACAAAACTAAGGAACAAGGCTTGAATCATGTAAACCCCGGAGGGTTGAAGCAACATAACCTTTATAGTATGTCTAGAATTATTTTGTCCTTTTCCAGAGTTCAATGTTTGCAAAATTTACACAGAAATGCAACTATTTGATTAATTAGTTTGCTATAAAAATTATTAGTTAAAACAGATTACCTGTAACTACCAGCCTCAAATCTCTGAAGCTGAAGATTCAGCATATTTCTCTAAGGAAGTAAGAGAACTGCTCCACTTTGAGAAGTAATTGCAAAAACATAATTTTCCTTTTCCAATTTAAGCATGTATTAAAATTGAAATAGACAATAAAGTCCATTTCAATCACATACATGTTCTGTGGGCTTTTATTTAAGTTTTGCTCTCTTTTCCCCCCTGCAAGAACTCTACTAAAGACCTACTTTAACTGATGCAGAAGAGTGCTTGCACTCTGCCTATTTCCAAGTGTGAGCCTGCTACTGTAGACTGCAGTGAAAACCCTATATCCAAACAGCCTGAATTGAGCACTAACACTTCATACAGAGTACGAAATACACTTTGGAAATGTTCCACACAATCATATCAAGACACCATGGACACTGTCATCTTCAAGATACCTACCATGAGCAGCATTTTTAGAAGTAGAGGTTTGCAATCCTAGATTAACATATAAGAATAATCAAGGAAAAATTATTTACTTACTTTTAGTGATAAAGATCAATGGTAGGAAGCACGATACCATAGAGATATTAAGATATCTGTATGATGCCTATTTATAAATAGATGTATGTTTACATTTGCTTTCCACAAACACAGAAAGAAGCATGCATTTTTCTACCAGTACTGCCAATTCATTTTATTAATTTTAAAGAAAAACCCAGCTACTAATCTCATTTCCAGCAAGCATGCAACAGCTTATGTCACTCACCTTGAAGACTAATATCCAAGAAAGAAGGGAAGGAAATTACTTGTGCCGGGGAATTTCATGCCTCCCTCATTTATACAGTTGTCTACACTACAGAATTTACTCAAGTATCCATATCCTTATATCTCAGGATAACACAAAACATGATTTGACAATCTCAAGAAACATACACCACCCTCAGTGCTGAAGGGCTGTTAAACAGACTTATGAGAATTAGTGTTTCAGGCAGTTAAACTCCATCTTGGGGTTCTGCCTAGGTACGTGGAATGAGCAACAACAGGGATGAAGAACTGGTGACTCATATGTTTATCACATATGCACAGTTGCACCACAGGAGATGAAGCACAACAGCAGTCGTGTGGGGCTCCTCCAGTCCCCAGAGTAAAAAGCATTTGGGTTTTTTGCCTCTCATCTCTCCTGGGAGGTGGGGGAATCAAATCAAGCTGTTCTCAGGGATGGAGAATAATAGTAAGCTTCCACCCCTGGAAGACAGTCCTCTCACACACACAAAAATGACTTGAATTTTATAGTTTCATCCATCTTTTGTTTCCTTGTTCTATGCATATTAACAATACAGATATTAAGGTTTGCACAAGCATGTTACCACAGGCGTCACTCTGTCTCTTAAAGTCTGCTGGACATCAACCCAGCAGATGGTCATTACTTCAGATTCCCCACCCTCCATCATCATTAATTCAGGAGCAAACTCATTTCAATGGGCTAGCCCCAATTCATAAAGAACTCATTGTCTTGACCAAATTAATAGCTTTAGATCTTGCATTACCAGATGTGCTTCAGAGGCACAGTAACATTTTATATTATAATGTGCTGTTTAAAGTCCATTTAAATGTCATTTCTCATAAATATTTCTGTACAAGGCAAACGTACAACTATGAGCCTATTCCCAAAATAAACACAAAAACTCTGTATTTTTGGTTTATATCCTAGACAGATTTGGCACAAGCGTCCTCAATTATCCTGCAACCCGCTTGATCAAAAGCTGTCTACTCTGATAGCACAGTCTTTTGAAAGGCTTTACTTCACCCTGAAGATTAATAAACCCTCGACATTGGCACATCCAATAAAGAGACAGGCATTTGTGGTGCCTATTACATAAGCAACACAATTTAGACCAATAAAATAGCAAATGGGACAAATCAAATTTATATGAATTTGGAGTAGGTCTTCACTGATAAGTTACCAGCAGATTTTTGATACATGTCAAATGGGGAATTAAAAGGAATAGAGGGAATCATTTGTCATGCCTTATGTCATGTCTGCCATTTGTCAGAAAGTTTCCATTAAAACAACAGAAGAATCTTTTCCATAGGAACAGTTTCCAAAAATGAACATCAGTAGACTAGAAACAACTGGCAAGCTATCTTTCCAACTTACGGAAAAATAAAAAGTAGAATTTTGAAAATAGCCATGTTCCTCGTGACAAAGACATAGAGATCATTGAAGGATTGTAATTCAAATAAAAAATATAATTAAAATAGAGACAGAACTTTCCAGAGAGATAGCATTCACTTCAGTTTTAAGTTACATTGTTATTTTTCCATGGAACTGAAACATATTTTCTCACAATCCTGTATCTGAAAAACTTCTCTTGCTGATAGTTTTGTTGAAAACTGCTTGTGTTAAAGGTTTTGTTTTCGATAAATTGTTATTTTCCAACAAAATATTCTTGGCTGAAAAATTTCTAACGGGCTTCACTTGTAAAATCATTTCTCAAGTGTAACATTTCATTAAGTCCAATGCCTTTCTTTAGTTAAAAGGCTGCATTGTGTATTTTAAAAGATATCCACTCACTCTCATACTGGCACAAAACAAGCAAGATTTGTGTTTAAACCTGTTATGCATGGAGGGCATTTTTCCTAAGTAATCTATTTCCACATAGAAGAAACAAATGTAACAACTACAATATTAAGGTCTTTTCTATTTTACCTTGGAAACAAGATTAGAAGCTACATCTCCAATAAACTTTAACCTCTATTTGATCACAGTCAAAACATACAACTATCTTTACTAAGTAACTTTACATATTTACATTGTTTGGTAAACAAATATAATTCAGGTGGATTTACCCTGGAAGTACAGTTTACAGCCACAGCTGAAAGAAAGGAGTGAGGGCTGAAATGTCTGTGGCGTGACAAACGCACTTTTGGGAGTGCGTCACAAGGGAGAAGAAGGAATGTTTTCCAAGAAAGAAAGACAGAAAGAAAGACAGAAAGAAAGACAGAAAGAAAGACAGAAAGAAAGACAGAAAGAAAGACAGAAAGAAAGACAGAAAGAAAGACAGAAAGAAAGACAGAAAGAAAGACAGAAAGAAAGACAGAAAGAAAGGTCATAGTTATGCCTCTTATCAAATCCCATACTGGTATAATTTTTAATTACAATAGAAACTCATGAATCAAGAACAAAAGATCATTTGATATAATGCACTTCTGTAATTGAAGCTAAATATGCAAAGGTTTGGGGGGTTTTTAATGTATTAAGTATTTTTTTCAAATTCCTACATAATGTAACTAATAAAAATATTTACTTTTACAAGGGGTCAAGTGGACAGAACATAATTCTCCCAGAAGGAAACCAGATGTTTAGTATCTTCAAAGCGATGTCCGTGCTGATAAAAGCAGTAGCTAATCTTTCTTTTAGAGGTTGAAGGTCTTGTTGAAGTTTCTTTTACTGAACAGCTATGTATCAAGCTTTAATGAATATCTGCCTCAATGGAACAAGTATTTTTAATTTTTAATAGGATTTTGGTTTCTGTGTATAGCCATCAATGCATATGTGCTCAAAGAGCTGTCTCTGAAAATTTTGTAAAACAATTTATAGTCCTGCTCATGTATTTAATCTTTAACTCATGACAAAAGAAGTCACATCTGTTCCCAAAGCCAGGATTCCATAATAAAAACATCTTAGCAAGCTCCTATGTAGCAATTTAAATACATTAAGCCACACAAATTTCAAGTGTTTCTCACAAGTAATTCAAGAGGTGCAGAATAATATATCAATGTAGTGCTTAGAATTGCAAAAAGCTCAAATTAAGAATTTACCATATTTCTTAAAACTTATGATGCAAAGTTTATAAAGCTCAATGTATAAAGAGATCCATAAAATGGAATTTACAAAGACTTGAACAAATAAGTTTTAAATTATTCTGTGGCTTTTTCCTGTATTACTTGGCTTTTGCCATGACTAATATTTAGCTACAACATAATGCTTGCCAACAGATGCAAGATAATTCTGAAATCCTGTGGGGATAGGCTAAATGTTTAAAAGGCTTTGGAGGCATGAACAGGGTCTCTGTATCTCACTCAGAAAGCAAAAGGATTATTTAGTTCCTTAAATTACACTTAGATAAGCCTTCAGGAAAAAAAACCAGTTTTATCACTAGGCAGAAGAAAAAAAACCTCACCCAATTTAAATTTAAATTTGGGGTAATGTCACCTGCTTTTTTATTTTCTGAAGTTTGTTCTGATCAAGGAATGAGAAAAGTTTAACCTCATCTATGCTGGGTAACTATGCAGTTGAATACTCCACATTGTCTGCAGATTTGGAGCACAGATGAAAGTCAAGTCAAAGGAAGGGCCACAGTTCTGATGCCCATTCTACCAACAGCACAAGGGCATATGTAGCCCTGGGACATTAAATGCAGCATGATTCACTTACAGCATCATGAATTTTGCATTCAGCCATGTTGATGTTCACCTACAGCACAGTATGCTCTTGCTCACTTTTCCCACCTCTTGTGGCCATCTGTTATTTGAAAAACCTGTTTAGCTTAAGGAAGGCTGTAAGCTTCCAGCTAAACAGCGTCTTATGGATAGAAAGTTGTACATCTCAACACACACTTTGTTAAGGGTTCCTCTCTTAAGAGGGCAGGGACAGAGCAGCTCTTGGGATTGCAAGTGACAAGAAAGGGCTGAAAAAAACTCCAGTTCTATCCAATATACATCAGAAACTCCCAAGAAAGAGGGCAGCACTACCTAGCCCAACGACTTTAGTTGACCAGCTTCATCCAAGCCAGACATAAACTCTATTAGTTTAGGTACCAATATACTTAGTCTGTGCAAAAGCAGACTACTGGCACCTTGCTTATGAGAAATCGTGCAATTAAATAGGATAAAAGCAAAAGGAAGGAACAAAGAACAATAAAGTAAATGGTAAGGATTCAGACTTACAGAGCTCTTCCAATGGATGGTTTTTCAAGCACTTTGCATGGCAAGAGAGAACAAAGAGGTCCCCTGTCAAGACACACTCAGGGTTTGCATTAAGTGCATACAACTTTTACATCCTTGACAAGAGTCAAAAAGAAAAAATATTGTGGAAAAATTGTGGCTGGTGTCATGGAAGGGACAAGCTGTGGTACACTGCACTACCATATCCTACTTCACCCAGCTGCTTTACTGGTGTCCCTCAATCATTTACATCTGTCTTCCCCAGCTCCAAATCCCACTGTTCTTTCAGGCCAGACACTTACTGATAGTTCCCCATTCATCTGTCCCCAAAACTTCCTTCCCTGTCATCTGTAAAGCCAGGCAAGGAGCTCCATCTATCCCCAGCCCCCTCTCCAGGAGAGCAGGAGCACACCACAGAGCTCCCCAGTTTGTTTCCCAGCACTTCCGAGAGCTATGCTGCAACACTTCAAGCAGAAGACGCTGAAGCAGAAGTTTGACAATGGTATCACAGACTTAGAAATTGTAGCCAAAGCTGTATGAATGGTTCAGCTTTTGGGTCCTTTGGATGAATGCTATTTTATTTCTCCCCTTCCCCAGAGGAAGCCATTTCCAATTTGATTTTGGAGTGTTAAAATCTACAATGCAGTGACTGTACTATGAAGACAGGACTCAACATGAAACCAATACATAGCACATCCCTGAAGTCTTTGTAAGACTTTTTGTGTGTGTGTAAAGTACACTTATTTGAAAAACAAGTTATTTTCTTACAGTGTGCAATTTATTATTTGTTTTTCTGCTTTGGCTACAAATGTGACAAAAAAACAATACTGTCACATGTCACCTGTACCCCTTCTATTAACTAGTCCTGAACAGGACAAAAAAAAAAAAAAGTAGTCTTCAAGACAGTTTCATTGCTGTACAGGATGCTCACCAGAAAACAACAGATGTGCTATAATCACTAGTGCCCATTCATTTCCTTTCTGTCAGAAAGAAAGCAGCAGTCATCAATTAAGAACTCCTATCTACAGGACACAAAAGGAAGTATACACTTTTCCTTGGTCATTTGACCGCAACAATAGGAGATGGCAGCGGGAAAGGACTGACCACTCTGAGCAAGTAAGGCAGGCGGGAAAGAAGATAGGGGTGAGTGAACTTGTCTTTTTCAATTTTTTTTTTAAATAAGGATAAGAATTTTTGTTCAACACTTTAATATACAAACGTTTAAAAAATAAATAATTTTGTCTACAAATTATACAAAATCCTAATTATATTATTCCTGAATTTGTCCAGACAATTCGTTTAATCTTTTTCACAGCAGAAAATCCCAAACATGTGAACTGACAAGAGAATTAAGAAGCATCTGGAAAAGCTGTTTTATCAATTAACAAAGCCTTTTCTCTAACGGTTATCACAATTTTGATAAAAACATTAGTCTAAATGTACTACGTGTTTAGAATTTCAATATGTCACTGGCATAAGTTATTTGAAGTAATACTTTTAAGAAGTCTAGTTAGATCCGTGGATCCTTCGGCGAAAGATTACATTTGCTGGTCAGCTTCATCACTCTGAAATAGAATGACAGCTTTCATAAAACTGCCAACAACAGAAAACCCTAGAGGTGGGCTTTATATTATGTCTGTTCCACGACTGTAGTCAGCCACAAAGGGTTTGGGGGAAACTTATTAAAAAATGTTAGCCTTAATTAAGGTATTAGGCCCTAATCTTGCATGCTAAATTAAACCCCAAATATTCCCATGGACACTAATGCAACTGCTCTAAGAGCTTGGTAAGAGCTTCCCACAACAGGAAAGCTTTTACAGGCCTTCACACTGCAACTGAACCCCTGTTTTTGCCCTGTACCTCTCCTTCATCACATACCATAAATAGACCCGACTTACAGAAAAGCTCACACGTGGGCATAGAGTCATTCCTCTCCACCCCCACACAGATTTGCAAGCCCTCATACCATTAAAGGCACGACCTAAACAAAGCATTCAGTGATGCACAGATGCTCGAGGAATTTTTTTAATGTATTGACTTTTCACATAAGCAAACTGCATATTAAAACTCATGCGGAATTGTCAGAACAAAGTATATTGATCTGATGTTTCCTTCTCTTCCACAACATATGTTATGATTTTAATAGCTGCTGAAGCCCATTTTAATTCCTTCTAAAGATACTCTAACCACCAATTTATAGAAACAATTAAAAACAGACAATGTCTTTAAAGAAGTCAAATGAATAATAGCAAAACATGAACAAATTTCATAAAATATTTCCCCCACCACCTCCAAAAGTTTTTCAGAATGAAAATATTCTTGAAAGATCCAGATTTAAGCCTGACATGTAACGCAAATTTGGCAAAATTACTGGTGGTTATTTGGTAAAATTCAGCATCCATCCCTCAAAGCTGTATCTGCCTAAACCATTAAGCTATTCTTTTTACAGAACACCAGTCCTTATACGTTGTGTTTCTTCCTTTTTCCCATGAAATTAATTCCTTAGTATATGCACTTCATCTAGTCCTTGAATGCCTTATCCTGTTAGTTGATACATTCCCACACGCTCCAGTTTTGTTGATACAACAACTTTTTGAAGCTCTTCACAGTGAATGCTTCTCTGCCATGAATCCCAGAGAATCTTAGGAAATCCTCTGCATCTTAGGCCACAGGCACAATCCATTTTATCTCAGCTTTCAGTACAGAGGTTATTTGAGTCTGAAGGTCTGGTTTAGCTTTTCTGTTCATCATAAAAACACAATAAAATCACTGCAACTCAAAACCGAGGCGAAGCAGCACATTTGAAATGAAATGGAAATCAGGGAAGGGGGGAGTTTGTGCAAATAATTCACTCTAAGGTCACTAGGCAAATACTTCGCATGCATTTGGATATGCACAAATTTCAAGCTAAATAAATAAAATTATTTCCTGTGTGGAAGCTGGGAATATACAGCCCCTTCACATTTGTGGATGAAAAAGTATGCTAGTAATTAACTATCAGCAAATAACACAGAGAACTAGTGTACTGAATTTAGGTCATGCCAATTATTTTTCTCTATTGCATGTTAAAACATGCAACCTTATTCAAATATTGCTATTTTTGGAAAACACTGAAGAGGAATTTCTGGTCTTTCCTCTTGCAGCCTCCACAAAATGTTTTTCTACTTACAGAGACTGTTCTCCCTTGGATCCAAAGGAAAGTAAGATCTCACTTATGTTTTTCAGATGTAAGCTTCAATGTAGTGCTATGCAGTCCTGCAAGTGTCTCTATTACAGTTATGCAATCACAAAGCATTGGAGTCAAAATAAAGTTGCCATTCCCCTAAGATTTTATTAACATTTGAACATGGATCATAAATACATACTACAAAATTATATTATAAGCCCTACTATCAGCAGGGTAAAAGAATAAATATTATTAATTAGTGGTCTAATACAGCATACTAGTATTCCCTCTGCAGGTCACAAAAGCCAGAGTGGCAATCAACATAATACACCTTTTTTTTTTTTTTAATTATAAACTAATCCATGTTATATTGGTTTCAACATTAGCACTGGAAGGAGTAAAGTAGGTTACTCATAACGCATGAAGTTTTTCCAAATAGCAGTGCCTGCACTGTTACCCACTGAATGTCTGCTTTTTTCAGAGAGAAAAAAAGATTCCTTTAGGTTGGCACCAGGAATCTTCCTCCTTGAGGAGGAAAGGAGGAGGAGGGGAACTTTCCTAAAGCTCTCTTATTTAATATTTTCTGGAGAGTCTCCTGCCAGCACTACCATTAAGTCTTCTGGAAGGTCGATTTGTTTCAGACAATCAAATGAGTGAAATCGGTTATTACAATCAGGTTACATTTCCATGGCATCTAAACCTGCTTTTCCTATGTTCTCAAGTTCCCTAGGTCCCCCAAGGCTTCCAGGCAGTGAGATTATACAAACAAAATTAAATCCCTAAAAAATAAACTAAGAAAAGTCAATTTCTTCTTAAAATTACATACAGTAGCACAGGAAATCTCAGAAGAACAAAGTCATCCCAGATCTCCCCATGGAGAGACCATTGTTTCTCCACAAAAGTGGCATTTGTAATTCCAAAGGGACAGAATCAAACAACCAAACAAAACTTCAGATCTTTCGCAAAACCTCAGTTTCAGAAATGAGGGCTAAAACTGAAGACTTAACCTTCCCTAACTGCTTAGGTGCCCCCCAAGACTTGATTTAATTAGCCCAAAACCCCCGTAGCGCGCACATGAGGAACACCGACAGCCTCGGCTAACCCACACGTCAGGCCCGTGCAGCACAGTGACCTAACTGTGGATTTGCACACCGAGCAGCCTCATGGTTAACCTGGGGCACGTTCACTCTACACCAGTGCTAATCCTCTAAGTCAGAGGCACAACGAACGTGATCTTGTATTTCAAATAAAATAATTTTTTAAAAGTTAATAGCAAAAAAGTTTACCTGGCAGAGCACTCACCAAATATATCACCGTTAGGTTAGGCAAAATGAAGTCACTTCCTCTCCTCCGTTGAATCTCTGGCAATCTGCAGAAAGGAGAGTAGAAATGACAGAATTAGAGAAAGGATAAAAGGGAGCACAGCTGCACAGCTCAGCAGGGGTCTGGGCTCACCTCGGTTTATACCCCCTAAGTCACGCTCGCCCTACGTACGCCTTCCCGTTCCGTCTTAAAGAGCAGCTGAATAAAACATAGCACGGGCTGAATCCAGTTCAGACAAGCTAAAGAGTCAGATTTTGAATAGGAATTAGACACTAATGTGATTCTGAAAATCCCATTAAGAGCCTTTACCACCTCTGCCTACCTACACATCTTTAAAAATCTAGATCAGACAGCTTGCCCATGGTCGTGCTGTACGTCTGTGCTGAAGCGAGGAAGTACTGCTGGGTTCCCAAGCTCCAAACCCCAAGGGCTTCAGGCCACACTCCTCCTGGAAATTGTTAGAGCTGATTTTCAACTTCATTATCTTTAACGCCTGGAAACCTCTATCCAAATGAGTCCTCACTTTCCTGGTAAGCAATATCAGTGGCCTTTAAAGTACATCAGAGACATGGGTCACTGAGATCAGTCTGGTACCTCCATCAGATCCAGGTATTTTCACAAGGTCAACAAAGCATGATAAGTATCCAAACAGAAAAGATGTTTCTTCTACCACTTCACAAAAACCAGCTGTTTAGATAGAATTGTGGTGCAGCTTTTTCTGGCAAAATCTATTAGCCTGCCTTGAAGCCTAAAAAATGGAGGATTCTTGATTTAACAAGGGAAAGAACTCATTTCCTCTGCTAAACTTGTAACCCCTCCCAGCTTCAGAATATCAACTGGAACTGAACAAGGATAGCTTCTTAAAATTATTTCAATTTCTCTAAGACATTGCTTTATGTTTCCTTGTTCTAGAGGACCTAAGATTAATTCACCTCTCCTTCTTTGTTATTTCTGTGCCATGGACTGAACCAAAGGTGACAGGGAAGAATCCACAGAAACTGAACATCAAATGTTCCTGTTCTGAACTTTCAAGAAACTATTTAATTTCTTTCTTCTTTTTTTATATCATCATAAGGCCTGTTTATATACTTGGAGTGGAAACAGTGCACATTCAGCTGCAATTGATTTCCTGTATGGCAAAATACCTCAGGCATTCAGCTGGCTGGGAACACCATGGAGGCCTCTTACCATCACCAGCTTTTTGAGATCAGGAAGCTCTGCCCAATGCTTGTTCCTATGCCAGAATAAATGAGTCCCTGCTAAGTGTCCAAGTTCATTTGGTCTAGGCAAACCAAATCATAAACAGGCAAAATTTTATATTTCAAAAATCCATTAAAAATTATTGGTCTATTTTTGACTTCAACAGTAATACCATCAATTCAATCTTGCTAACGGGGGATAATGTTCATCTACAGATGTTTTTTAAATACAAAAAACTACTCCAGCTGAAATTTTCTTTTAATGAAATATCAATACATTTTCCCTCTCCATGCTATCTTTACAGCAATAAATTAATACTACAGGCAATTTCACAGACTAAAAGAGTATATTTTTCTTCTTTTCATATCACTGAATGACAACTATAGCAACAATTTTATTTACTTCACTTCGATTTTTCTATTCATAACTGAATACACAGAATAGCCTCCACTAACATTTCTATGAATCTGAAGATGGAAATACATGAGTAGTCTCATTGGGTTCCTGTGATCAGACTGGAACAGCTGTAACATTCAAATGCCGAACCACCTGACTGTACTTCAGATTGTAAATTAAGCAAAACAAAAATACAAAGTGATCTGTAATTAGCATCCTACTTTCCATTTAGTTCATGCAAGTTTCCCTAGCTGCAAATCCTCCAGAGTCAAAGGACTCAATTTCAACTGCTTGAGAACTCGAATGCTAGAAAGAAACAGACTGGCAATAAAACCACAACCATTTAAATATACACACATCCGTATGTGTATATAAATATATATATATGCATATGTATATATATATATATATATATAAAAATACATGCCTACATAGTCACATTATAGATCAATAAATGAAAATCAGGAACCTAAACAACCCTGAAGAAACCTAAGCATTTTACAGGGGCACTCTTGTTTGACAATAGTTTCATCAATAATAGTTTCTTAGAGTAAAATTATTGGCTAAAAGCTGAGATATTCCCTAACCCCCAGAGGACACTATGGCCTTACAAAACCTTTCAATTGATCATTTGAGACAGGGTCCTACAGTCACATCCAAATTGATTAAAGTACAGACTCTTGGATGCTACAGAGTGTTCTTCTATCAACCTTCTTTAACTTTTCCAATAAGGTTTTCTACAGATCTTGGTATTATCATACTAAATAAGAGAACAATCTGTAAGGAAAATGAATTTTTCATCCTGGGAGTTTTCTTATCAATTCAGTGGTTTATTTCCCAAATGTGAGTATAAGGAAATTGAACACTTTTGTACTAGAAAAACTATCAATAAGATGTGCACATTCCTTTCAAGAAATCAAGTAACAAATATACTGTAATTTGTCCTATAAGTTGTTCCATCTTTAAGAAGTTTGCATGTTTTAAAATAGTCATTCTAGAAATATATCACAGTTATTAATAAAAAGCTTTGCCTTCTCAATCACTTTTAGAAAATATACAGAATTAAAGCATCAAGCAAGTAGCAGCTTAAGAAGCAAAACCACCAAAACCTGCATTCAGATATTTAAACTGACTTGAACCATCATGTCTGGCTGTCCTGTGAACAACACTTTGGCACTTGGAGTTCACACTATAATGTTAAATGAAAAGCCCAGAAACTTGAAAACTATCTTTGGCTGTCCTGTGAAAAAAACTTTGGCACTCGGAGTCCACACTAAAATGAAAAGCCCAGAAACTTGAAAACTCTCTCCCAAAATGCAGTAAAATTAAGGTGCTCCTTTCAGATATACTCTGCATGGGAGGCAACCAAAATACTTCTTAGTAAGAGAATGGGTGCTTTACTTCAGTCTCTTCGAAGTCATTGAGATTATCTTCACCTCAGTTTTCCTAAAAAGCATAAATGACACACAAGCCTTCAGTGCTACACACTCCGTCCCTCAGTGTGGTGAAAAGCTAACATGGTCACTTTTGTCCAATAAACTGGTTCCCACAAACCATGAGGTTTGACCTTTGAAATCTCTGCTTCTAAAGAATTTCTATATCCTTTTTCAGCTTGGGTAAAAGAGCAAAGTAAGCCAGAGCCACCCAAATACATGTAATTGTGTTCCACAAACATACAAGTGGGAATTTTTTTAAATTTCAAGTAGGATATCAAGACACTTATTCCATTCATTGTCATCCCTGCTCTCACCTAGTCTCCAACCACACCTCACATACAGACAACTCCATCCTTACAACTTGGATTAGATTGTGTATTGGACATAGTAAAATTATGTCAACATATACTGTAGAATTTTAAAACAAATACTCTTGCCAAACAATTCCACATACTGATCCTCTAAGAAAAGCTCAGAATAAAATTCTTTGTACAAGTTCACATGTGTTAGACAGCAAAACACTGTGCAAGTTTAATCACCAGTGAGGAGGACTAAAGTAAAAATTTATTTGACATGACTTTTACTGAGCTATGTGCCAGTTCTTAAAGCCCAACGTCCCTGGCCAAGGAATGCAGCTTGCTTTTACAGGAAGGCCACAAAGTGTAGCACCTTCTCATTGCACGACATAACCGATTAACAGACGGAAAATGTGCCGCATCCCAAGCAAATGGATTTATTCCACATGCAATCAGCTGAGAGCTTTCCCAGACGTATTAAGCTAATTTCACGGACTAAGTACATGCAGCACTCCTGAAGTTTCTTTCACTCTGCTGATTCACAACAGTGAACAGCACAAAGGTGAGTTGCATGACAAGGTCAAAAGCTGAAGTGATGTTTGCCAGAACTCCTCCCGACCATCCCTGGTATGACCTCAAACCTCCACCAGGAAAGAAGTCAGTATTGGGCAAGTACAGGCACAGACCAATAACTCTGATCCAAGTACCAGAACTAATCACCTCCTGAAACTACTCAATATTTATAACTAACAAATAAAAGGAACCAACCCAGTACATTCTTCTGAAATCATCAGAAGATGGGCATCACTGATCCCCTATCAAATATTGAAAGAACTCTTTGTGCAGCGCTGACATTGATTTAAAGAAGAGCAAAAGGGAAAAAGCCCCACAACATATAGTGGGCAGGGTCCTCATCACTACAGGACAGCGGCAATGAAGAATCATTCAAATGGCCCTAGCAGCCTGAGCCCTCTGGAAGCTCAAATAGCTGCATGATGCACACAGCCAGGGTGGGCAGGTACATCTGTCAGGTATGTACGTCAGCACTGTCCTCTTGAGATGAGAGACTCACAAGCAACAGATCTTCAGTGACAAAGGCTGATGACCAGCTTTTCTTCTGAAGACAGCAAATGAGATCATCATGGTTTTGTTTTGTCAGAATTCTTCCTTGAAAAGCAGACACAGCTCCTATCCTATCCAAACAACATGCAGTGGTTTGTGGTGTGTGGAAGAAATGCTTTCTCCTCCATACCTCACCTGTGCATATCAGAGGTCCCATCACATCAATGCTTCACCAAAAAAGGGCAGACAAAAAATATCACCTATTTTCCTTGCTTTGACCTTGTGGGACTCTGAGTCAGTGCCTATGCTCTGCTTTGGATGAACAAAGTGCTTTGAAGGGGCCTGAGGAGTGCAAGAGCCAAATTTGTGTTTGATAATCGGGGTTGCAGAGAGATCCTCTTCAGCGAGGTTCCTCTCGCATCTGCACTGTGCATGGCAGCAGCAGGACAGATTAGCTCTAAGACGGAAGAACTCAAGTGGCACTGTCAGCATGCACAGCCACGAGTGAGGAAGCACACCTGTGTTGGTAACAGGCCACAGCGCCAAGGAGAGCACTGCTGCAGGTAAAGCGGCAAAGCACAAACTGTGGTAACCGAGATCACCAGGACGAGTCGCCACGCAGGAAATCAGCTCTAAAATGTGCCCAGCACCCCCTCTGCCTTGGCGAATCACTCTGTCCTTCACATCAAGAGAAAAGTGGGGTTCTTTGAATGCTCTAGTCTGCATTTCCCTGCTGGTAAGCTCCATGAAAGAGGAAACGATTCCCGAAGGTCTACAGAAGACCTGGTCCTTCTAATCTGAGAAATCTGCCTAGCACTGACTCTCCTAGCACAGACATCTCTGATACCAATTTAGGAATCACATCATCTAAAGCACTGGAGGACCACAAGCATGCCAAGATACTGCCCTACATATCAGAAAGAAACCTTGGAGATTAAATGGTCATTACTGCCCTCAGAAATTACGTACTTTCATTTAATAACAGATTGCAGTATTCTACAGTGGCTTACCAAAATGCCTACACTGTGCCTGATGCTTGGTACTGGAGGCAGATGTTAAGAAAATAAAATAGCATCTTTCCCTTAGAAATCTGGGAAAAACTCAGAAGATTAAATGAGTTCAAGCTCAGGAGAAGGAGATGCTGGAGAGGACACCCTCATACCACAAGACAGAAGAGCCTTCACAGCACAACCAACCTGGTAAGGCAAAGATTCTAAGACGCTATATCCTTTGAGGAGTGTGCTAAGTGAGCCTGTCTGCCTGCAGGACAGACAAAACAACCTCTTCAAGACAGTAGGAGCACAAAATGACTAAGATAAGGGAAATAAGAGACTTATGAGTTCAGACTGAACCAACATAAGAGAGACCAACAATTATCAGAGAAGACTGACAGAAAGGAGACGTTACAAACCACCTGCCAGTGGAGTATGAAGGAAGGCAAGCTCTCTCTCCAAATTCAGTAATGATTTATTGTTAAATACATCTTTGTCTACCATTCAAATAGGCTAAGACTGCTGATTTTTCAGAGAAATTAGCGTTTCTGCAGCAGGCTGAAGTCTGTGATGACATCACTCAGACACTAAGGTGTGACAGCTCTCTGAGCAATCACATGAGGTATTTCATCAAGATAATGAGAAGGAATTGGACAGCAAACAGTGAGAAAGCTTCACATACACTTGAGTATGAAGCATGCTCATCTTGGCAGCATCAAAACTGCTTGTAAGCCAAACTTAGGTTTCTGCTGATATTAATTTGGTTTCAGTTTAAAACAGTAAGTGGAAAGCTCTGTGCACACTGCAGTGATGAAGATTACAGACATGAATAATAAGTAGTTCTTCATCTCACCCGTCTATTTTCAAAATTATTTACAAAGCTGGAAGTATAATTTTTCCTTCGTATCAGACATCAAGGACACAAAGCATTATGTTACTTTACATTGAAGTACCACAGATCAGTGACAGCAGCAGAAAGCAAGTGGTTCTGCCATTGCATTTCTGAAATGCTTTGGGACCTCAACTATGGATCTAGACTCACTGGGGACAGGCAATGCAAATACAGAAAAAGAAACAAAAGCAACAGAATAAACCTCAAACAGCACATTGATTCTGGTATGTAGAAATCACAATGAAGCTGCAACAGACGATGTATCTAATCTTAGGGGACATACATGAGTGTAAACGTCGGTAAACAGTTTAACAAAGCAGAGTTTACAGGGGATTAGGGAGGAAAATTTGCCTATGTTTACAGATAACTTCGCATAATACAAGAGGAAGCATGAGAGAAAGTACAACCACTAGAGCCTATGCACTAAATCTAGGACATAGGGACTCCTTACGTGGGCTAAATAAAAGGCAGAAGCTGACCTTGAAGCCCACACCCAGATGACAATGCTGAAAGATTTCAACCATGACCACGAGAAGAAGCTGGCTGTTTACGCTGTCCCCGACGCTGCTCCTTATGACAACCCAAACAGCCGTCTCCTCCCCAAGCTAGATATCAAGCTTTTATCTACAATGGCCATGAGTAAGCAACTGAGCAGGTGACTCAATCCCTGTTCCCGTGACAGGCTTTTTACCTCTGTTGTGTACTTCCAGTGAAAGGAAGCACGCATCTTATCAGCAGAAAACATTAGCTGTGGAGTACTAATGCTTGGAGCATGATCCTGAAACGTCTGAATGGATGTGAAGGTTCAAATATTTCAGTGTTAACATTCATTAAGTTAGGTTTTAAAACATCTGGGCAGGGCTCACATGCAAGTTTCTACAGAATGAATGCTTAGAGGAAGAGGCTTGGCACCACTTGCAGTCTGAAACTCAATGACAGAGCAGGCAAGCAAGACTTATAGGATCCAAAATTAACTAGCACTGCTTCAGTCCCAAATTTACATGGGAAACTGCTGCCAGCCCAACTTATACCTGTTCATTACACTTATAAAACACACACGCAACTTCCACTAGCATAATCATCACGGTCCTGTAGAACATTAGGAAGCAAGACTAGTGGAGCTCATGCTGACGAAGGGAGAAGGGAATCAAGTCAAATGCATCAAGACACTCATAGATAAATTTTTAAACCATCGCCTTGCTTTGTATTTTCACAGCAATGCTTTGCATTGTGATTAGTGAAAACACAGGTAGTGACCACCCCCACATGCAGGTCCTTTGGAAGGCACCCCAGTCAACAGCTGACAGTGGGTTTAAGAATTTGTAACTTTACTTAGACAACTGCTTCTTTCAGGCCTCCTTGATAAGTATTAGTTTTTCCCTCTATTTCCTTCCTCAGTTCTCCCTGTCTAGGTCCCTTTCTTTTCCTGCACTTGCAATCAAGTTCATGGTTAAATCTATTCTAGGCCAAGTTCATATAAACTCAGCTTTCGGTGATTTAGACTAGAGTAGCCTATTTGATACAACAATCACAACTAAAAAAAAAATTGTTTATATCCCTAAAGTGATTTGGGAAACTTTAAACACTAAGAGATAATTTGTCACACACTTTTGGAAAATGAATTAATACAAACAGGCTTTGCTGATACTGTTAGTTATTATTTAATCAGTTCACATTCATCTCTTGCATTCTTAACCACATATATAAGACTCTTGTACTTAGAATCGTAACTGTTGCCACTGCACTAAGACTGACTTTACTGTTTGCTCCCGTTGCTCCTGTTCCTGGGTAGGTTTTGTGGTTCCACCCACCCACCCTGGTGTGTGAGGCTTTTCTAAAGCAGAGGGGAAATCTAGGCTCCAAATCCTTTGCATTCTAAGTTTACAAGAATAACACTTTCTTCCATTTTTTTCTCACTGACAGTCCTACAAGCTAAAACTTTTTATGTGCAGTGACAGTAATGCAGGTTCTCAAAACTAACCATTCAGCAACAGCTCTGCAGGTCTTTTGGCCACTCCAGACTTTGCTGAGGGCTGCAATAATTCTTTCCCCCCCCACCTCCCCCACTTAACTCTACAGAAGCAGAATGTCATTTAGATTAAGTAGTGCTAAAACATCTTCATTGTCCCCACAAGCAAAAATTTCAGTTTATTATAAGAGGATCACCATCACTCCAAATGTCTTCAGTAGACATTACATTACTAACCTGCATTTTTCATATTTCATTATTCTTTTATTGTATATTCTAGCTAAATATCTGTGCATTACACTTGGATATTAAGAAATTTATGGCAAAGTAACTTAAAGCCATAACTAATGTAACATGTCAATAAAACATGTTTCTTTAACCCAGCAACCATCCTTCTCAACACATGACTGAATACAAAAGTGAATGCACATCAGATTAATTCCTTTGTTCTAATTTATAACTGCCACAGCTTTATACATGTCTAATCTGAGAAACACTTCTAAACAGAGCCTGCAAATGGCTCCCTTTATCATCAGCTTGGATGTTTCCATTATTTGCTGATCCAGCACATCTGACCCTACAGAGTTGGGGTACATGACAGGGCCATGATGAGTGTCATCTCCAGCTGCCACCCAGAAATGTGGTCCCTCTTCTTCATGACCCCACGCTCCCAAGACCAAGAGCTGCAGCTCTGGCTTGGCCAGGAGAGACTTAGTGGTGCCCAACAACTGCTGGATGGCAACCAAGCACGAGGAAAACAAGTAAATAAAAATCAACAGTTGAATGAGTCTTTGACCTACTTTAATCACTGTCCTAAATATCTGTTAAAATATTGTTATTTTTGACTTCTTAAAAAAAATAAGAGATAAAAAAGCCCCATCCTTTCTGTAGTATCCTTCCCTAAGAATCGCTTTGGTTTGGGATTGGTATTTTTCAGGCACAATTTTAGAGATGACACCTCTGTATAAAAACATTTTTTTCAATAGCGGTATCTTGGGCTAATCTGTGGATCTACTCTCCAAAATTACTGACAGCAGGCTTTGTGTTCTTGATTTCCCCATTTCTCAGTTGATTCAAAAAGTACTTACCAGAGCCTACAAGTGGTATGGGTGATGCTAGCACAGAGCAAGGTAAAATGACAGAAACCAATACCAAATTACAAGTTCTATTAGTGTTCCACGGCCAAAGAAGCAGACCAGTTTTGCACTGCAGAGTTTGCATTCAGAGATAATAAAGCCCTACTTCCAAGTATATGCCTTTGTCAGTTGCTAGAGCCCTATCTGGTTAGCAGGGCTTAAAAAGCCTTTCCTGAATTGGAGCCAAGAAATCACAAACATCTGAAAGGCAGAGGACGACAGGTATACAACAACCCAATCCAAATAAATGCACACGAGGAGGCTTTCAGACATGCATACTGCTCCAAATGACTTCACAAAAATACTATCACTGGTGCCACATGAAAAACTGCATCAGTGGAAGGTTCAACCATACCCACCTACATAAATAACAGTAGCAAAAAGTACACAAACTCACTACTTGCCCAAATTACTTACTAGGAAAGTAAGCGATATTTTCACTTCCCTTCTAGTTTTAACTTTTTAGGTCACAACAAAGGTTTAAAATAAAATAACAAAACAAAACTACAAAGAAACCCAAAACACAATGCCATAAAAAAATCTGCCTAAACAAAAACACCCCACTTCCACACAGGAATGTATCAAGATCTCAGTTAGATAGCTCCAAATATTTTCTACTTTTTTCCATGGCCTCACAATCAACCACTTTAGTCTCAAAGTATGCCTGTAGAGTACAGTTAATTTGTACTCTCACATCCTGCCCAAGGAAGAAGAACACATTAGCAGACGTCCTGAAATGATGAGAGCTGCCAACAAACTAAGTTCACTACTTGAAGATTTCCACTTAAAAATCAAGTCAATGCTGTCTTTGCAAGATGTTATCAAGTAAGACTATAAATTACAAACTGATTTGGCTACACACCTACTTTTTTTTTACTCTCTCTTTTTTGGAAAATCAAAAGTAAAACAACAAGAAAAATGACACCTTAACACCTAGTGTTAGAATCATAACATGCCTTAGCAGAGATGCACTCAGTTGTATGGCCACAGGTTGACGTTGTTTACTTAGGGCTCTCCAGGTCTTCGAGAAACAGCCAGCATTCCCGTAAATGAACACATTTAAAAATGAATCTTTTATCAGAGTGTGTTGCACCGTTTCTACGTTGCCAACTGAGAACACAGAGCCGAAGCAGAGTCAAAGTTTAATAGCTAAGCATCTGCATGGACCCGAGAACAATACCAATATTCATTAAGAGGCCAATCTCAAACTGCCTTCTCATATTTTCAAGACAAGCACTCTATTAATACATTTCCTAACCTTAGCATAACTCTTATGTTTTCATCCCAAAGCACCCACACACACACTGGTGAAGAGTTCCCAAAATTATGACAACTACGTGCCACACACACACCAGAGGAAAAAAAAAACCTAAAAATAAGTCTCAAGGAAGCTGTATATTGTGCCTTGCCAGCCACATTGAATTGTACAGCCAGGAGTTGCTATAGCCAGATTTAGCTTCATACAAGCTAACAGGATTCCTTTATAAATTTAGCTAGAGGCACGGGCAACAAACGCTTGTGGAAATTTGAACCGCAACTCTCCAGCAGCAAAGATTGCTCCCTCCAAGAATGAAACAGTAGCAAAAGATGACTATTAGTAGGCTCTTATTACACAGCTTTCAAAACACCTATAAGTCATCACGTTCTCAGGCAGAGTTATTAAACTGCTGAAGTACCAGCAAACATTAAAAGAAAAAAGCAAGGCCATAGCTCTTTCTCTGTCTGCCAATTAATAATCAAAGGAGGAAAAAAAGCCAGCTAAAGAGAGAGCGTATTGGAAGCCAGCTGAATGTTCAGCTAAGTTTGTTTCAGGTCCTTTTCCCTAATACTTGGAACAGTGTGGCTTGTGAAGAAAGAAGGAAACTACTGTCTCAAGTCTGTCCGTGCTAACTGAAGGATGAGCTCTGAAGAGCTTCTTCTTCAACAAGAGGGACTGGGACACAAGAGCCACAAAGCAGGGAAAAGACAAGGGCAGGATATAGGGAAACGCATCCAGACACTTCTCTGCCCCACTGCTTCTCACCAGAATAAGCGTTCCTGCTACTTAACAATAGATCAACCATATTTTTAATCCTCTTTAGGCCACACTTATCACAATCCCATCAACGTTACTTTAAAACATTAAAAAAAAAAAAAAGAGGGTTTTCTTTTTTCTGAAAGAGTTTTCCAGAAGACAGGTTTGCTAAAGCATCCGCACGAAACCCGAGGCCCTATGCAATTTTATCATATTTTAAAAGAAGTACCTCCTCCCTCGCCAAAGAAACTCGATGAAACCCTCAGGCTGGGGCTGAGCCGGTGCAGCTCGGCCAGGCTACCCCCGGGCTCCGGCAGAGCGACCGAGCACAAAGCGCTCCGGCGGCCACCGCAGCCGCGATGGGAGCCGGGCGCACGGAGCCTGCGGCTGCCGCCGGCGGGGCTCGCACAAAGGCTGCGCTCCCCTGCGGACCCCCCGGCGTGTTTCGGGGCNGCCGCCCCCTCCCCGGCGCGCCCCGCCGAACAAAGCCCCCGGTAGCGCTCACCGGCAGCCTCTCGCCGTCTGCTGCCCTCGCCCACCGCTCCTCCTCCTGCTGAAAATCCAGGCGCAGGGGTGCGGGAGGCTACCCCGCCCCGTAGCCCATTCAGCGGCGCCGGCCGGGTGTCCCCCTCGCAGCGCCCGTGGCCGCGCCCCGGCTCACTCCGTGCGCTCCAGCTCCGGGCAGCGGCTTAATCTCCAAACTTCCTCCTCCTCCTCCCGGCCGGGCAGAGGAGTCTGTGAAACTCCCCTCCTCCATGCAGCTCCCGCAGCCCAGCCGCTGCCTCAGCCCCTCCCCGGGGAGGCCTGGCCCGGGTCTGGGCTGCCGCTTACTCTGTTCTCCTTCGCCTTCTCCTCCCTTCGCCGCCGCCCACCGCCCCCGAGCCTGGGAAAGAGGGGGGAAAGAGAGTTGAACCACTCGGATTTGTCGCTGGAATCGAGCCAAAGAGAGCAGCCGGATTACAGCCCCGGGAAGAAGAAGGGAGGAAAAGGGAGTGGGGTAAAAAGAAAAGAAAAAAGAAAAAAAAAAAGTCCGCTACTGTTTTCACGCAGGGAGAAGAGATGGGCTCTCCTGCCCTCCCCCGTGTGTCAGGTCACAGCCTCTCCGCCCGGCTGCGAGCCCCATCCCCGCCTCGCCGAGCTGTCCACCGGCTCCTCTCCGGCACCACAGGTCTGAAATTCAATTCACAGGTCTGAGAGGGCTTCTGTAAATGAATTGCCAAATTGCTAAAATCCGAAGGGGGGGCAAGTCCACCCTGAAATACAGACCCGTAAAAAGCAAATTCCAAGAGGTTGTAGATAGAGACTACACCTGTCTCCTGCAGTCTCCTGGGTCATCTTCTTTGAAATGACGAGTTTAAAGTTACACATCATTAAAAAAGAATAAATTAAAATACACACGCAAAAGAGAAAAACGGCTTAAATAAAGCCTGAAGTCTTCATACATGCTCAGTGATCCTTACCCCTCTGAGCCCTAACAAAATCTTTTCCTGTAAAACCTTGTTCCGTATTTCACGTTTAGTAAAGCTGTATTGCTTTTGTTCTATAACATAGTTTCTCCCTCTACTCATGCTAATATACAGCATGTGGAACACAAAGAAAATTGGGAGGTTAGAGCAGCTCATACTTTTCAGACGTCAAAACAAGTAATTACAGCAGTAATTCAGAAAAGCAGGAAGTTTCAGTGTTTGCCCTCATCTTACCTGTTCTCACTGGAATTCTAAAAAACAAAACAAAACAAACCCCAAAGAAACCACAAAACACCTTGGTCAGGGTCTGTTTCTCTATCATTGATTCAGAAGCCCAGAGCTCTTTCCCAACATGCACACTGAATGTACTTCAGACTGGTGCTGAATTTTAAAAGATTAACACATTTATGAATTCATTTTGGCCACATTTCAAACTGAAGGCTTGTGTTTAATAAGTGGGACAATATTAGCTTCTCAAGAAAAACAATACCTCAAATGTTTTAATGACAGTCATTCTCGCACATAACTTTTATTGACATCACAGAATTACAGCATAGTTATCACAGAAACACAGAATATTCTGAGTTGGAAGGAACCTTCAAGGATCATCGAGTCCCAGTCTGGTCCTACTCAGGACAGCCCCAAGAATCACACCATGTGCTGAGAACATTGTCCAAACTCTTCTTCAACTCTGTCAGGTTGATGCTGTGACCACTTCCCTGGGGAGCCTGTTCCAGTGCCCAACCTCCCTCTGGGTGAAGAAACTTATCACCAAGGGGTAAGTCTCACTCCACTCCTATTTCCTTGCGAGCTGTCACTGTCGTATCAGGCAGGAAAGGCAGATCCCAGAAGGCTGGACTCCACAGCTAATACTCTGGAATGGTGTTCTACAAAGTTGCTTGGCAGGGAGGCAAATGGAAAATGGACAAGTCATT
Source organism: Ptilonorhynchus violaceus (assembly GCA_013397565.1). Classification (NCBI taxonomy): domain Eukaryota; kingdom Metazoa; phylum Chordata; class Aves; order Passeriformes; family Ptilonorhynchidae; genus Ptilonorhynchus; species Ptilonorhynchus violaceus. The sequence goes on from VZRJ01003728.1 coordinate 117,445, forward strand.
TCAGACACGACTAGCAGCTCCACTAAAACCAACCTGCTGATTGTGACCTCCTGCACCGCATAGCTACTGCATGTCTGAATTCAGCATCCAGCTGAGCACACATCCTTGCCTCAGCATACTACACTCTGGCCTTGTGCTGGGAACAAAAAGTTAGCCTTCATTTGCAAGTCAATTTAAAAAAAAAAAAAAAGGCAGCAAAACTTCCCTGATGAAACTACTGGGAGAGAAGCATTTGTAACTCTTTCCCGTTTAGGGAATCAGGGAATGTTTTTCCTTTATAAATAGGTCTTTGAAAGATGGTAATAAAACAAACTACTGCTTGATGCATTTAACTCAGTCCAAATTAAAACAAATGAAAATGCACACACGTCCCCAAATGGGAAATACAGCAAACCTCCAAACCACAGAGTATTCCAAGTTCCTTTAAGAAACTGGACAGTCTCTCCAAATATATTTTAAAGGCCTTACATGATCTGTTCCATATGGAGTTTGTTTTTCCTCAGTACTGTGACTAACAGGAAAAATCTTCAAGAGGAGAAGTCTCTTCCTCTCTCTTCATCCTTCTACCTCCGTTTCCCCAAAGGACTGATCATGAGTCTGTCTGGTTTCTGTTTGCTTGTGCTAAAAATAGAGTTACAGTGGACTGACAAAATACCGTCAATTTTAAGTCGGGTGACTGATAATGTAGGATCATTGTAGCAGAAAGAATGAGAGAGGTTTAAAGGTCAAGCTTTACAACACTGTAACACAAAACAGTGTGTCTGAAGAACCACCCAGTCCTGGAGAAATTAGATACATGGACAAATTGTGGGAACTCCTATCTTTGAAGATAATCCACATGACTATCAGTAAAATGGCATGAGTGACAAGGAGGCTGCAGACAGGTGAACTTTTCTCCTGGGTTTTGCCTACGCACCAGAAGGTCAGTGGAATGGGAGGGAGCACCAATTCCTGTAGGGGTTCCCAAACAGCTTGCTCTCAGCAGCACTCCTGTGCACAGGAAAGAAGCAAGCCTCTGTTCCCCCCACCTCCACCTTTTTCGACACAAATCTTTTTCCACTCACTCTCACAGCATCTCTCACACTCTCACACAGCAGGATCCCTGCCTTCCCCCACACATAAGGTGGGATCCAGCTCCATCTGCCAGCTCTTCACCTCTGTCCCTCCTGCTGCCCCTACAGTCAGAAACTTGCACCACTGATGAGTTGGTGTCTTTCACAGTGGTGGCCAGGACCTACCTTTGTGTACTACTTGAAAGTGATATGCTTACTATGGTTGGGCACCTATAACCTAACATTATTTTCCTTCGTGGAAGTCTGCTTATATCAGTAAGTCTACCAAAAGGTTTTTACATAGAGATATGTTCTCTAACATCACAGGATTTCTTTACATCACCAGCTCTGAATTGCACCAGTCATTGTGTTAATGTTTTCCTTGTTTTGGCTGTGACTCAGCAAAACTGTAACCAATGCCTTTAAACGTACAGAAATCTCTGTCACTTCAGTTTTGCTGACTGATGATGAATTTCAGCCTTCACTTCCAGAGAAGCACAAGTTTTTCAGTTCCAAGTTAGAATCTGAGGGGAAAAAAAGCCTGTCCCTACAATAACAGAAACCTCTTACTTGTAAAGACACCCCCCCACACACATATAAAAGACAAAAAGATACATCTCAGATTTGATTGTTTGGTGAGGTGGAGGATCTGTAGAAGCAAACTGATGCATCCATGCCATGCACAAGGGTGTAAAGCAGGGAAAATGGATATAATCTTAAGATGGGCCCTCCCCAATCAGGTTAAATAATAATAATAATAATATAATCTGCAATGTGCTCCTTGCCTTGCATCCAAATTAATTATTCCACCCACAATACAATTTAATTGGCAGGCAGAGGTACACTCACTTGCTTTGCAAAGCAATATTAATAGAACATACTCTTTCATGTACACTAATGCCAAGGAGTACACAACCGTTCCAGTAATTATATGTTCCAGTAAAATCATTAATATCAAATAAAATGCTATCATACCTACCTTATGCCTGTATCCTGTAGGTATTCAGTTACCTCCAAGTTGATGAGATACCTGTGTGAAAAAAATTGGAAGCATAGTTCAGTCTTTACAGCAACAGCTGCTGAAACATTTAATCGCAAAGTTCAGAATATGTTACTCCCAATCTTACTGTAAAGTTTAAGTGGAAGTGCTTTAAATACAAGATGACTTTGCATGCCACTTGCCTTGGGAAACAAACAGTGTGCATAAAGAATGGGAGTAAGAGGATGAAGTTTAGTGGTTACAAGTATGAAGACAGTCAACATAAGAACAAAATATTGTACAGAAGGAATTGACTGAACTTAATCTTTCTAGGGAGAAGGTTTGACTCCTTTGTCTGGGAATATTTCCATGCAGAAGTAAACATCTTTGAGATCATTTGCTTTTCCACATAGCAGCACTGTTTGGATCCTCCACAAATGCAACTGTATTTCATTAAAAAAAAGCACACAGAGCAGCTGCACTTTTCATGAAATAGACTTCTGGTAAATTCAAAAGCTAGTACAATTATGTTGTCAGTTCAGGTCCCAAATTCCTTACAAGTCTTGAGTCTCAAGCACAACCTCCACCATGATGCTTTTTTCATTGTGATAAATAATAGCCATCTACATTTCCCATCTGTTCTTCTCCAGAAAGTTTTTTTTTTTGTCTTATTCCTGAAAACATTTGCATCTACACCTTTGCAAACAAAAACCATGTTTCAGTCTTACAAGGCTTTATCTTCTTCCCAATTAAATTTTCTTTGGAGTATTTTAGGCTATAGAACTGGAACTGAGCAGTTGATTTCAAACTTTGGCCTTCAGCCATCTTGCTCTGGAAGAAAGTCACCACTAGTTCCATGCTCCTCATACCAAAGCCACCAGGCAAGGACGAACTGTTGCAACTTCTCCAAGATGGAAGATGCTTACCCCTCTTCTCTGGAGAGGACAGTCAAAAGCACTCAAAATAAAGCTGGAGCAGGATCCCAGCCACTCCCTCTTCTCTGTTTAATTGCTTGCACAGCAGACAGCCTTACTGGGCCCACAGGAGGTGCTTGTTTCTCAAAATTCAGCTGCCTCTTATTGGCTTAAATTGATTATTCAGAAAAAGAGTATTAAGACATCACAAGGAGGCTTTTGGCTTATGTGTTTTATTTAGGTGCTGCAAGATCATGCTCTTTAAAAGGTTTTTTCTTGCTGCATGCTTTGTGGTGAGTCTACATGTACAAAAAAGCAGGACCAAATCCAAGGTCTTAAGAGCACAACAAGGAGTATATTAGATTTGCTTTAAGCAGCAGCTAAGACTTACTTTTCAACACACTAGTAGAGGTTGCTCAGATGGCAGATGAGCTCATCTGATTACAGGACTCCAACTTCAAGGAAACTCCTTCAAGCATAAAACCACCGGTTTCTTCTGACTCATCTAGGTTATTAAAAAAAAAACTTTTACTACTTACATGAAAATCTTGCGGTTCCCTACTTTCAGCTGTAGCTTTTAAAGCACAATGCTCCACAATAATTAGACTAATTGTTTTAAACTACCATCTGAGTAATAAGTAATAAACATGATTTTTTTTTAGGCAATAAACTAAATTCAGCCCCTAAGTTCTCCAAGATCACCAACTAGTCCCTGGAGTATTTTTCTCAAGAACATCTGGCCCTAGATTCTTCCTTGCATTTAGTCTGTTTTGCTGCCCATCAGAAAGCAAGGACCCCGGAGCAGGCAGATTGCAAGGGCAGTTCTCTGGAATCTGAGAGGATCCCAAGGGGCAAATTTCCAAGAAGGAGCTAAGAGGACTGTAATCTCCTTTGCTGTATCGCTGTCTAATGCAACACGCAGTCCAAATCACCTATCATATAACGTCTCGGCCACTGTTCAGCCATCCCAATCCTCATCAAAGCTGCATCCCATGCTGTCCTAAGCTACTGCTGCAGCAAAACGATGTCTTGAGGAAAGGTTTTCCTCTCTCTTAGTAAATTCTATGAGTGGCAAAAGCCAACCAGATCATGGGCAGTGGGCATAATTCATCACAACCCTCAGGAAGTTTGAGTAGCACTCAAAAACTCACTCTCGGCCACTGCAGACTCTTCAAGGGAAGGTGGTATTTCAGATCCTATCAAAACAGAAAAAATATTTAACAAACTCACTCGGGTTTCATTCTGCACCAGCCTACATGAGTGCAGACAAGGCAGTGGAAAAGGCAATCTCAAAGCCTTGTCAGGATTTGTAACAATGAAAGCTGTTAACACCCAAATGGGAACTTGCATTGACCTTGGTCAGTGCCTGTCCAGAAAAACTGTGTAAGCCCTAAAATGAAGATCTGTCATCGACAAAAAGACACATGTTTTGTCAATCTGTCATTGACAAAAAGACAGACAATCCCAAAAAATATACTTTTTACCAATCCTGTTGCCTACAGTATGGATAGATGCATTCGATTTTTTAATATTTGGAAATAGCAGTGTAAAAATGCAAAATACTTTAAATGGAAGAGAGAAAAAAGACAGTACCTCAACCTCAGACAAAGGGGATTAAGAGTAGAAGAGAAGAGATACCTCAGTGAACTAATGAAATAAGGAGGAAAATAGAAGAAAGTGAAAAAGAAAAAACAAAAATCCTAAAGTGTTATGGTCAGTTAATTATGTTAATTCCTTTTATTTAGTGTAGAAAGTTAGCATAGCAGGGTAGTACAGGAGAACAACCCCAAATTAATATCAGAAACAACATCAATTAGAAAAGGCAATGTGTTGCAGCGTCTTGTAAATACTTGTTTATATGACATGACATGACCTATACTTACAGGTTATTCTATCTCTGTTCAGAAAGAAATTATCTATATAAAAAGTATGACATTTGAATGTTAAGGTAGCAGAAACAGTGCCAAATAATTCTGAGGCATGACTGTCAATTATCAGTGTTTTGAAAAAATTTCACTAGTCAAACAGCCAGCACACTGTATTATTATTACAGATGCAAGAGCTACCAAATAAAGTCATGCCAATATTGGAGTATTTGGAAATAGCAGATCAGAGCATCCCAGAGTTTTCAGTGTCTCAGAGACAATAGCACCCAACTTTCACTGAATACTGTTACTAGATTACTCTGCTACCTCAAGATATGACAGGTAAAATCACTTTCATAGTATCTTTCTTATAGCCACGGACAAAGCAACTGATGTAGGAAGGAGACAAAAGTCTGTTCTGTTTCCTCAAGCCTTCAACTTTGTGATACATCTGTCCCAGGACAATGTCCCACTACATCACTTTGAACAAAAAAGCCAACACTTAAGTCTGTTAACTGCCTGTAAATCTAAGCAGCTGTGTTGTGAGTCATTTCAGGACTGGCTAATAATTGTATAAACAACTGTAATTGTGCTCCATGAAACTCTGATTTTTCCTTTCAGTCTTGGCTTCTCCTCTCATGAAAGCTGTACAAGTTAAGGCGCAACCACACAAACTCAGTCAGCTATGACAATGTTTGCCTAATACCTCCAGTCTACCAAGTATCATGAAACACATCCTGGTTCTGAGAATGTAACAGTAATAATTTCCAAATATTCCAAATGCAGTGATGAGAAACTTGCTTACAGGGTGACATTTTTGAAGACCCTCAAGGCACAGTGAGCAATGAGCTGAATGCAGGATTTGTAAAAAAAATGAAAAGGTGATCCCTATTGAACAAGGAATTTACAATCTAAGCGGTGTTGAGTGTGTTCTGAACCTTTGAGTAAACATAGCTTAAATTTCAGCTGGAAGGGAGGTCTTTTTTTCTCGATCAATGCTCTTTAACATATAGTCTGCTACTAGGAGACCAGGAAAGATAACTGAGGAAAAAAAGTTTGCTTCAGTAGACTTAGATTTGCTTTCCAGGGGTCCACAAATTTGAAACAGATTGAAAATACTAATCTTCGTAAAGATTTGTAAACTATGCCGTGGAATTGCATTCTTGCTCAATTATTTGATGGGATCATAACCACAAGACTGGCTAAACAAGAGAAGCGGTCACTCTGGGAAGTTCACTGAGAGAGACACTGAAAGGGGACAATATTCCTGAACCCCACTGACTTCTGTTTCTTTCCAGCAGAGGCCACAGACTCCTCTGTGCACACTGAATAGTCAGCAACAGCAACTGGGAAAAAGTGAAGAGCAAAGAGCATAGAAGCCAGAAGATCTCACCTTGGTTCTGTGAACTGTTGGAAAGAGTAAAAACAAGCTCTAGGGTCTGTAAAAACCTATAGATTTTACTAGTATATAAAGTAATCCCTATTAAACCTCATGAGATTTATACGAAAAGTGTGTAATGTGAAGATTCCCTACTGGTGAGCAGATAGCTTTGCTGCTGTGACTAATTCAGCCTATGATGGCTTTGCCAAGGCTATAAACAAAGTTTCAGGCTGTTTTATTGACACGAATACTGCTGGAAAAAGCTCTGACACCCGCCCAGCTGCATATTTCTTTTCACCGACAAGACATCGCTATAGCTTGCACAATATCAAGGCATAAAAAAAGCAAGAAGTGCTTGTGTCTGATACCTAAATTTGCTTTGATGGTTAGTAACTATCTGGTTTGCCATTCCTGGAGGAAGGTCCTCACAGCTGTGCTTTCCAAAAGACAACCATATCAGTGTTGCACGCTGCTGCACAGAGCTCTGTTTAATAAGAGCCTATGTTAATAAGGTTAGGAGATATCCTGGTAGACCAAGAAGTCCAAAAGTGCAGGGTCAGTCTGGGGTGAAAGAGAGTCCCAGGGCTGACATCATAAAGAAGCAAAAAGCTAACAAGGCTCACAAGCCTGTATATTTGTTTTTTACTTGCAGAGTGGAGATCTGTTCTAATCACAACATGTTGTTTTGACCAACAGATACTACTATTATTTTTCTGAATCTTACAGACTGGTATGACATAAAAGTGTTTCACTGAAAAGGAATACCTATAGATGCAGACACTGTTATTTGCTTTTTTGTATAAAAACAAGCGGGTCACAAAGATCTTTCTTTGTCTGATGTGCATGGTAGACAAAGAAAAACTTCTTTCAGCATGTTTCTCAGAATGAGGTCCCTTTTGACAGCTGTTAACAAGCAAAGGAACATCTTTATTTAAATCCAAATTAGAGGCAGAATATTTTTCTATTCTACACTAATCACTTGAACTATGTAAAGCAGTCCTTTTTAACTAACTTCTTTCTTTTCATTAAAAAACCCCCACACTTTTATGCTGCCTTTCTTTAGACCCAAGATCATGTGTTTTGACAGACTGCATCTATGGGCCTATTGTATGCTTCCACAAAAAAATTAAGCCAAATGTTTGTTAAAATGAGTTGTTCCTGTGTAGGGAAAAAGATTTAACAACTGGAAAAAGAAAAGAGACTTTTCTCACAATACCAAATATCTTGATCAATTTCTCTCATTCTACAACCTACCCTTTTACCACCTTTCTCATTTTTCAAGTTCTTTGTGGGCATCTTGGACTAATCATGTCTATTCTATCACTGCGTTCATTAAGTCTTGGAGCCAAATTTGTTTGCATAGAAGGAGAACAGAATTTCAGATGTAACCGTGAAAATGGAATAAGCATCCCTAGACAGAAAGAGACCTCAGATTTTATCGTACATTGCCCATCTTGTTTCTTTTGCATATTAGCAAACACATAACACCATATATTATATAGATAAAATAAAGAATCTGGAAAACACTGTGCCAAAAGCAGGTTTTCTGTGTAGAAAACATTTAATGCATGAAGGAAGACAAGTGTTATAGCAGGGGGGTAGTGACAGAAGAGAAATTTGTTAAGGAAAGGGAGGAAAAACCCCATAATTTCTGACCTACCCCATCTCCCTTTCTGGAAGGCTGGCCTCTCCACCTGGGAAGATACTCCAAAGCAGAAAACATAGTGCAAAAAACTTACACTCAGAAGGGTGGTCCGAGAGCAAGCACATACGCACATTCCTTCCTTTTGAGTAGAATTTCTGAAAATTGGCTCAGCTGTCTGCTGAGCTCTCATGGAAGGAGTTTTCCTTTTTATTAAAACAAATAATAAACATCTTTCTCTTTGTATTTGGGAGGCAACAACTCTCCTCAGTGACAGCAGTTTCCAAACCTTTTATTGAACAAGTTGATAAAAGGTTTAAACCGGAGACAAAGTACGTGCTTTGACTGGGACCTTGGAGACAAGAGCTATGCAGCAATATTCTATCTAAAGCTCATCAGTAATTAATGTGCAGTCACTCATCAAATCAATCTCTGCCTAATGACAGTTCTCAGCAGCTTCATGTTAAAGGAAAATATATACTCATTGTAGATGTTCTGCTTGTGTTTGCTGTAGTAGATTAGTACTAATTTACAAGCATACAGAGAATGAGGTGAATCAGAGGAAAATTTGTATTCTTCCATTTGAAGAACACTTTGGGTTTGGACAAGGCTGTTAAACCAAGTAGTAAAAGGAAATTAAAATTAGCACTGGGTATTTCTTTCAAGAAGTTCCTTTCCAAAATTCCATTGAAAATTGGCTTTGACCTGGCAGATTTACGAGTCTTTGAAACTTTCAGTTGGAGCCCAAGCAATAGTTTGTTTTGTGTTCAGAATAATAATACTCCTTAACTGAGGCAAAGAGTGGCGGTGACACCACTATTTATGGCTTGTTGTCCCTCTCAGTTTCTGCACAGGGAATGCAGCTGGACTGGTTATTGCTTTTACAATTACTGCATGCTTTTTGTATTGGCAAACCTCACGTATTGAAAAACCACGAAACTGCTCCTCCAGAGCAGAGGATTAATTAAAAAGAAGAGGTTTTGGAAAGGGATGTTTTCAGTTGTTGTTGCTTGTCTTCTTATTTAAGTCATTTGTGTGTGTTTGTTTCAAGTTTCCAAGTTTTTTCCCCCAACCATGAATAGAAACTTTTAAGTCAAAGCTGAGATCTTCATATATTTTAGGGTTTGAGGCCAAATGAAATGCACTAAATACCATAGCATTGGCAATAAACTTGACAGTTACCAGCACAGAAACTTGACAGAGCTGTTCTGTCTGCTTAAATGGCTTTCTACATGAAAGATGAAAATACCTCAAAAAGCTTGCACGTTTTTGTCAGGTGGACATACAAATATAGCTTAAAATTTAGTGTTCTAGAGTTTGTATAACTCTAAGCTGAAGTTTTCTTAATGTGTTGGAAGTACTTCTTTCTGTACAACCTTCTAAAAATTGGCTCAGTAATGTAGTTTGCCTTTTCTAAGTGGAGGTACTGAATAAAATGGGATTTTTTTTTTCCTATTGAAAAGGCAAATAGCATTGTTTTTACTTTTGTACAAGAATTCAAGAGCTGCAGAATCAATAGGCTGTTTCATATCCTATCATCAGCAGATACTGGGCTGAAATCCAGTTTCTTCACGATGGCTTTGTTTAGCCTACAGTTTTGTAATTCTAGTTAATTGATTGCTGGTTTGTTTGAGTTAGCACAATTGAAAATGGTAATGTAGACATCCAAGAAATATTTGGGGCAGAACAGTTCATTAATCAGTGTTACAGCATGTCCAAAACTTCATAACAGACCAGGTTAGGTTGGGTATAACCTCTCTCACCTCTCTCCCACCTGACACTCAGGAACTCCATCCACATGTCCCTGGGGTCTGCTGCATTGATGGAAGACAGCTCTCATCAGGACCCAGGGTGTGGTACACCAGTCTTTTGATTACAGGTGAAAGCAGACAGATTCCCTGGAGACAGAGCAAACCTTCTACCCAGTCCCCAGCACCAAAGAGAGACAGGATGAGGCACTCACTGCAAAAGCAAAAGCAGTTGCACTCAAGCACCTCACCCCCATTAGTGCAGACAGCTGAAGGAGCAAAGGTTAACGCAACTAAACCTTTCCTTTCACCTCTACCTTACATTTGAGTGTGAAAGAAGCTGTTGTTTTCTTCCATTTTCACATGTAGAAACCACAGCATAGCCATTGATGATTCCTCATGCAGGACGGAACTTCCCAGAACAGAACCATTCTTCTGCAAAGAAGCATAAAAAATATGAACAGACATACAGTTACATTTATGCACCCAAATTGAGAAGGGTGTGTGTTGTTCTGACGTGAATGTAATAAAACAAAATGCTATAATTTTTAGCACTACCCTATAAAACAAAGCAGTTATGAAAAACAGAACTGATCTTGACACTCACTACAGCATTTTTGACTGATATAATAAAATAAGTGATAAAATTATACTATTCTTTAGGATGTGTGTCCCTTCCCTTAAATAAGAGGATCTCATGGTTGCAGTCCCACTGGTGGACACTGTAACACAGATGGGATTTGGATGTGTTTACTGTTCCATTGTTTGACGTTATCCCAGTGTAGCATGGTTCACTATGTGACACAATGGTTTGAGTCTTCACTGCTGCTCAGCTTTCACTACCCATAGAAGAGGTTTAATGACAGAAAGTTGTAATGGGGCTGGAATTTGAACACTGAGCTTGCATAGTAGCTTATACTGATGTTATAAGGCATGAACCTAATGAAAAAGTTGCATCTGACTTCAGACACCTGGTAAGAGTACACCTACCACTCCTGTAGAGTGTACATCAGACTTGACCTTCTGTTACTTATCTCTCTGGAATGGCTGACAGCAGCTTGCCACAAATGGTTTGGGAGAACTTGCATTTCTATCTTTCCTCTTATACAGGTTGGTGAAAAGCTTTACTGTACTTATAATGACCTGAAATAGAGCTGGTCCCTGCTGCCTAAGCTCTGTCATAAGCAGAGTCATAAGCAGTCTCCCAAGTGCAGACTGATTAATGACAGCTCAGCATGGGGATGGTGAGAGACTCAGACTCATGACCGATGCATGTGAAAAGACTGATGAACAGGGGGTGGTCAGGTCTGAGAAAACAAAACCCATCACTGAAATTGGTGAAAGCTGCTGACAATTGTTTTCGCACACAGAGGCTATTTCTAAACATGAGAAAACTTACTGCTACTAACTGTACTTCTGTGTTTCCCCTTCCTCTTGTCACAATCCCAGTCTTCCTGCCATGGTTAAAAAGGAAATCTGGAAGTAGGAAACAAGTAAAGAGGCAGCCCCACCTTTATATAAGGAGACTTCTATGTTCCATGGAAGTGTCATTCTTAAAGCAAGGAGAGTGATTCCAGTTTTAATAATTTTTATTAATTAATTGAACTTCACCAGCCAACCATTATATTGATCAATATATTATAATTTATATATTTGACCTCCTTGTCCTAGGAGATCAACATCCCAGAACCAGATGACAGATGTAACCCCTGAAAGTTTATCTGACACGTGAGGAGAGAGAACAGATAGTCAGAGGTGAGATTAAATAAGCAATGGTGTTTGAAATCCAAAAGTTTTAGGCTTATTGTCCATTATTCTACTGTCTTCTTCATTTCTGTCACACAGGTTTCTCTCCTTGGAGTACAGAAGAGAATATACCAAAATCAAAGAGACAAAGCCAATGCTGTAATAGAAGATTGGCTAAACGAAGTTAATACTTCTTCCCTAAAAGCCTCAGTCCCAAACCACTTGATGCGTTCCTCTTTCTTTCTTTTTCATAGTCTAATGTTAGAAGGGGTGCCCTGATTGGTACAGCTTCCTTAATAAATCAGTAAGTCCAGAATAAGGAAAACTTGAAGGAACAACAGCTCCATGTCAGATACTATCAATCCTTACTTTTACTGTATAATGACAAAAATGCATGAGATACACATTGCCCTAAAAAAAAGGCCATACAGAAGACCAAGACAGAACTGTTTTTTTCCCACAGTGGAAAGCAGGGTAAATTTTACTCTCAGATTCATAGTTCATGTACCTTCAAGAAAGGTTCAGTCCCATTTTCAGTCACTGAGGGCCTTTCAACTTTCTCAGTCCTGGAATATGCCAGGAATTTCCCCCGTATTCGTGGAAGCCACAATGAGCCGGTATCCTAGGTATTGTGAGAAGAGATTGTTCTGTAAATGCGACATAGAAAAAAATCACCTAGTTGGGAGCCAGCACAGCATATCATTTGAAACAATGGTTAGTGGCCCAGCCAAATGTATGCAGCATGGATGGGAAATCCCAGCCCTGAGACAGCAGCCTTCCTGACTGTCCCTCGCCCGTGAGAGCAAATCTTCTGTTCCACTGTGCTTGGCAGTGCTTTGTCCTTCGTCTTTAAATCACTTCAAGAAAAACAGATTAGTAAGAACATATATTAAGCCTGTTTGAGAAAGACCCTCTTCTTATTACAAGATGCTACAGGGAGAGACCCACATGCTATATATTATGGAAATCATTGTCAGTGCTTTGAAGCTTCAGTTAACAGCAGTGTTTCTGTTATATAGTGGGAGAAGAGATTTTTACATTGAAAGAACACAGAGCTCAACAGTGAAGTTAAATACAGTAGGATTTTTTTTCAGAAACATTTACAGAAGTAATTTTTATTTAGTGAAATCCATGCAATTTTGTGTATAATCAGGGGTTGAGTATAAGGATCTATTCTAAGAGAAAAACATGCATAGCCTTCATAACACGTAAGTCATTAAACAGATAGTGGTTAAAACACCATATATCAAGATGGGTGGAGTTTTCCTAGTGGAGGCTCTGAAATTGTTTCTTCCTAACAAAAGTTCAAAATCCATTTGTCAGCACATATGATTTCCTGTGCTCCTTGCTGTGTTTCAAAAGCCAAAATATGCATCCTATTGTAACAAAACTCCTGGTTTACCAAGATAAACAAACAACAAAACAGATCTGCATGGTGTCAGAACTGCAGGCAGCTCTTTGTATTTGTTGGAAGATCTTACTGGGTTAGAAAACAGTAATTATTTCTAGGCAGATTCAAACATTTTCAACAGAGATCATGATGAAAAAAATGTAAGACCTTTTCTCTTGTAGCTGAAAAGTTGAAATCCTCAGTGGTAAACTTAAACCTGACCACTAGTTCAACTTCGTCTCATGTTATGCAGCTATGCGAAACAAAGTCTGTTGATAAAATGGAAACAGTTTCCTAGAATACCAAAACAGACTGCTCCCTCCCTACGGAAGACAGCCATCACTCCAACAGTGAAGTACGTTTACTAATCTGTGTCACTGTTAACAAAGATATATTGGGGACACGGTATTTGAAGTAAAGCCTCTAGTAAATGAAGTAAGTGATCATACTGCATGAATTAAAAAAGAAATTGGAAACGCCAGCCTAGCGTTTTAGAACGTTCTAGGCTCACAAGACACAATTGGAGACAAGATAATAGTTTATTAAGCTGTGGTTTCATGGGCAACCAAGCCAACCTGCTGTCCCATGGTGGCCAGTAAAGAGGAAGTCTGATCCTCTCCTGGCCTCTCTTCTCCCCTGCCCTGCTCCCACACTACACAATTGACATCTGGACTCTTCTGGATGCCACCCTAGACTAGTGGAAGACTGCCCAGCTCTTCTGCTGAGTAATTTATCCTGGCAGGCAAGTTGCTTAGACTCCCCTCAGCCTGGAAATGAATAAATAGGAATGGACAGGGTGCCACGTGCATGGGCAAGAACAAGACCCTTCTATTTTGGAATCTGTGAGTCATTAGGTTGCACAGCTGTGCAAGTAACCACTGCTCAGTAAGTAACAACATGACAAGACTCAAAGAGTAAGAACTCCTGGAGTCACTCACCTCATCTGCTAAAAAACACACTTGCTCCTGATTTCAGCTAACTAATTCTTACTAATTCCATAAAATTACAAAGCGGGTAAAAATATTCTGCAGGCAAGTTAGGAAGTCCCCGTGTTACTCAGTTTGCAGCAGGGAATCTGATTAGCAGACATTCAAGGGAGAAGGACAACTGCATTGTGCTACAAATATGTGGCAAAAATTCTCTTCTGCAAATTTGACTACAAAAATTTGACTACAAATACGTGGCAAAAATCCTGTTCTGCAAATACATTATGGCTGAGCAAACCAGATGAAATCAGAAGTGAAAAATTACCTTGTCTACAATACGGGTCAACAGCAATATCAGAACTCAAATGCAGGTCCCTTGAGACCATCCTGGCTCATTGTCCAGTAGATCTCTCTCATTTTCTCAATGCCTTGACGCTAGTAAGAGCTCCACTATCTTATATTGTAGAGTCTGTAACTGTTACTGGTCAAGAGTCAACTCCATCAAGCTGCAGAAAGCAAGCATTCAAGTGAACCGAAAACACACGCTAGACATTGGGCTTAAGAAGAAAGTTTGTTTCAATGACAATTTTGATTCCAACAATATAGTGTTTTCTCATAAATGTCAGTTGCTAGAAAAACCTGTGGGGTTTGCCATTTAGCTTGTTAATGTTTCTTTACAGATTTGTGCAGGACTGAATGGCAATAGTTGTCTGCTACTGAGTTAAAACTGTGGACAATATTCATGCTTCATCAGAATGCGATTAGAAGGCAATTAATCTCTCAACTCTGTCTAAATGGCACACACAGTAGTTAGTATCAACTTAGGTACACTGTTTAGATGTTTATTGACCTGCGTGTCCACTCTGCTAGAGCAGACTGTATTCTGCTGAAGCCTTTTGAACTCTCGCTTGTGTTTGTGGTTTGCAAACCACACAAATTTCCCAGAATAAGGAGAACCTCCAACACATTTTAAATTATGAAACATGTGCAGTCCATATGAGAAATGTATCCCAAAGGAATGGAAAATTATAGTTTGCACAATGTGTGGATAAGAGTCAACTGGTGTTGAGGATAATTAAATGTTGTCACTAATTAATTTCAACCAACAGTGTACATTAATTAATCCACACAGTGCTCCTGTGAAAGAAATGCAGAAAGTTTTGAGACTGAGGGTTTGTTGATGGACGAAAATGGATGTATAACAGGAAAGAGAGAAATTTTTAAATGGATAGCTGCTTCAGATTGGCTCTATCAGTGAACATTCCTATTCTGGAGCAAGTTCTAGCTTGCTTAGTCTAAACGCAAAGCAGCTTGAACTCATTTAGAAAGAGAGACCAAAAAAATCACACTTCTATTCGAGATAAAACCAACGAAACTCCCAATCCAGTTACTCGTTAAATCTATAGACAAGCCACAAATCCTATTATTTTATGTCCTGGGGTCCTTCTGTTCTTCCACATTTTTCACATCAGGCAAGCGTGTTGGTATAGCTCTGACGACGCTCCCCCTGAAAGGATACAGTGGGACTAGGAGTATTCTGAAGGGGGACAAGGACTACTGCAAGTGTGGCTCAGCATCTGCTAATACAAAGCAGGCTAGCTTTCTTCAGCTCAGAATGGTTTCTGTGCGTGGGTAGAGGAGGTTTATAAAATCATAACTAGGACAGAGAAGACGAGTAAGGAACAATTGTTCATTATTCGTTACCATATAAACAAAATAATTTATTCAATGACAGGTTTAAAAACAGTTAAAACTAAAGGGAACAATTTTTCACACAAGAAGTTATTGAGCTGTATGACTCACTGCTAACTTAAGTTTGGATGTGAAAAATATTAACAGGTTCAAAATGGGCTTAGGCAAGTCAATTGGAGAAAGGTCCATTGAGGATAACTAAACAATGGCCCTAATGTCATATCAAGAGGAGGAAATGCTTGCAGCACTGATCACTAGAAGAAAGGAAAGAGGAATGGATCGTTGCTGTGTTTCTTAAGGTCTTTCCCCTAAGCTGTTGGTGCTGGCCATTGTCTGAGACAGGCTAATGGGATGTTCAACCAGCGTGGGACTGCTTAAACCGGTGTTTTTATGAGTTTCCAATGACAACATCTGTGCTTAAATGGATTTCAATTTTACATTTAAAAGAAGTAATGGTAACTTATTACACAGAGAGTGCAGAGCACAAGAACTGGGTTCGGATCTTGTTTTGGATCCAACCCTTTCGTGTTTCTCCTTTTTAGTAGCAAGTATGATAACTCAGGTCATGTAATTTCTATGTATTTCCTAGCTAAGGAGCTGTGCAGCTGTATGGGAGGGATGGTGAGCACTATCCCTATGAAATAAGAAGGCAACTATAAATAAGTAAATTCCTTCCATGCCCTATATTTATCAGACTCCCCCCAAAAAAAAAAAATCGCTTGATATAATAGCCCAGATGAGTGAATGATTTCTTTATGAGGATCTTGACATTTTGGTCACATCTGATTAATTGAATGCTATGGTCATCGTTCCAGAGGCTGTATATTGAGAATGAATTTGCCTTGTAACTATCTGGCTCTAAAACCTGATTGAAAGACACAATGAAGTCTTTATGGCCTTTCTGGGCTCTGACAATCCTCCAGATACCAAAAACAAATGACAAGAAACTCCTCTTGTTTTTCTGTTTATTTCCACATTTCACTATGCTTGTTTTACTTGATAATGCATTCTAAGGATTAAAGCTGTCTTCAACCTATTTTTTCCATCTCAGTGCTATTAATGTAGGTATTGAAAAGAGGTTTTCAGTTAAGGATAGACAAATTCTTTTTGCCTAATTTCAACCTCACAAAAAAACCCCAAACCACCAAACAAAAAACCAAAAACAAAACCAGATGAGATGAAAAGTTTAGTTTGACCTTTTTACAGTATTAATGAGAGAAAAGCCAATTAAAAAGAGATTGCAATGAAAAATAGAAAAGAATTTAGAAGAGAGAACATGTAATGAGGGCATGAACCCTAAGATCTCCCACATATGCTGAGCCAGTTTCTGTGGAATGGTGGACAGTCTGCCATCTCTACTATCGCACGCAAAGTTCAGTCTACCAGAAAACCCCACAACCAATCAACAGAAAAAAAGACCCCAAAAGACCCCAAACAATAAGGCCTGGGGAAAATGATCAGTTTAAATTGCAGTAATTATGTCAATAAGAAGAAGGGTGATAAAGAAGGAAGTGGATCACACTTTTTGCCAGAACTCAAGTTTATTTAAAAATCTAGCTTTATATAAAGTAACCACCTGATAGATGTTTTTTATATCTATTCTTACATTCAGAACAAATATAGAAAAACAACCTTATTAAATTGGGAAGGGATTAAAAGTACACCTACCAAACAGAATTCTTAAATAAAAAGAATTGTAAGAACAAAAATATAGTCCACAGAATGATAAGGTTATCAGGTTACATTTTAATTACATTGTATAACTGTTACATCATTTACAATTAATCTTATACATATTATAGGTCTTCCAGCATTCAAATTTTTTAGAAATGAAAATGCTGACACAAAAGCAGATTCCATTGAAGCAGTCTCCATAAAGCACCTCTATTGAAATCCAAAGACATTTAAAAAAGGACAGTACTGATGAGTGGTTTCTAATATAGTCTGCCAATCACTTGGGGAGTTTTCATCAATAGAAATTATCTTAGAATTATACTGTAGTAGATCTTGTTTAAGGGAGCAAAATTTGTTTATTCACTAATAACAGAGAAGGAAAAAAAAGAGTCTCTTTCTACCAAAATAGAGTGAGGTTATAAATTTCATGGATTACATACCTGAATATCATGCATTTCTTGGAAACCTGCCAAAAAAAGAAGATTCAAATAAAGCTGAGGAATTTTTTTTTGCACTGAAATAATCATCTGGTGATACTATTCACAAGTTCACATACTATATGGGCCATTTATAAATATCTTCTAAAAATAAGGAAGAAGCTTTTTTAAAAATTCTATCGACAGTAGAGCCAAATGAACATTTTCACCATGTCCACCTCACTCCAAATGTGCTAAAGGCTTGTTAAAAATAACAAGAGAGCTACAGCAACAAAAGTAGGAGAGGTAGAAGCAAAGGTTCTTGTTTTTTTCAGAAAGCCAGGCTTACATAATCATATTTCCCACTCCCAAACACTTGGGGGGCTATAGAAACATTTCAGTTAAAAATGAACATAGGCTAAAAGTCTCAAAGATAATTATAAACCCACAAGCTTTATTAAATTAGAGCTATGATACTAAATAATTGCTTTCACGTGGTGAAGTCATGCAGGAAAAACTGTTCTAGATTCCCATTCCAGGCCTCCCATTCAGCGCTTACGTGGCTGCAGAGTAGCCAGGGAGTATCACAGGAGCATATTACTGCACATAACCTCTTTCTCCCCACTGACTTGAGGGTGTCTTCAAGATACTAGAAACCTCAGTTTAGTTCCTTCCTCTGCTTGAGGCAATTTGAACATGTGTTTCTAAATGTCAAGAGAAGGCTCAGACCACAGGTGTACATAGCACAGTTATCTGAATTTTTGGTCTACACTCCGTCCAAAGTAGGACATGCAACATGGAACCTGACAGTCCTGCTTCCCAGGGGAGCAGGCAAAAACTGAGGTTCCTCATGCTCAGCGCTGGTGGGGCAGTTCCAGTAGGCAGGACCCAGGAATCTGCCACAGCCTGAGAAGGACTCTAATCTCCGAAACATTAGGAGGGGATGGCATCTCTGAGGAGAATCCCTTCAGTAGGAGGTGAAACATGAACTCACATCCCAGGACAGTATTCCAACAGATGAGCTGTAAGATGAACAGGCAATCCTTCTGATAGACTTTTTAATTCTATCACACACTTTCTATTCCTACCCCGTTTTCCTCAGCTCTCTTCTACCACTTCCAAAAATGAAATGTTCCAACAGCAAAGAACTCATTCTACGTTGAACACAGCAACTTTGGTTCATCATTCCCTCGCAGTCTGTACCACACAGTGCAATCTGAGATCACCCTGCTGGCCTTTTTTGTGTCTGCTAGACACAACAATGAACACATTTGCATACAAAACTCTATGAATAACAGTGGTCTGAGAAATACACTATTTCAACTAGAGATGCCAAAATCTCTTTTCCCACATCGTGTCTTCAACTAATGATGAAATACAGAGAAGGGAGAAAGAAATGGCACTGATTTCTCTCTCTGACTGCTTTGCACATCCCCACATATCTCAGTGGGATTTCTGGAAATAATGCAAAGCCTCTCCAGTGCTTGAGATGCAGTGTCTCCAAATACAATAGAAGAGCTCTAGGGCTAATAAGCACGAAAATTTGCATAAAAATGGAAACTAATTTATCTCACCATAAAGAGAATGTTCTGTGTCTGGCAAACAGTATGAGCCTGAATTTGCATACATTTCTTTACAAACAGTACCACAGGCACTGTCACATCCATTCTGATGCTACTATGATAAAAGCAAACAGCTCAACTTACATATTCACTGAGTAGGTTGTTTTAGGACATATCTTAACAAAAGACACCTATCTAGTGCAAATGTCCTTAAGCATAAACATGTGCAAGTTATTATTAAAAAAACCCCCTTTTTCAACATATTTTTCCATTTGCTCATCAGCTTCTTGATTTTTTCTGTGGAATGGCAAAACAAAGCCATGCTATGTTCTCAGCAGGGTTATTTTCATAGTAGAACAAGTTTCAGAGTTGTAACTTGGTACTCTTCCTCTATTAAAAACATTAAAAAAAACCCTGATTCCTTGTCCTTCCTTCAAGGAAGGAGCTGGAAGACAGAATTTCCAGTGGTATTCCTGGTATCTCTGTAAGCAAAAAAACAACAATAGCAAAAGGTTAGCATACATAATAGAGGAAGGAAGAGACAATGAAGGCAATGTTTGTGTTTATTTTCCTCAGTGTATGCACTCAACTATCACTGACTTCAATGCAAATGCCATTTTCCACAACATCTAAAGTATGAGACTGATGCTGTAGGAGCCATACCCTAAAGTAGGAAGCACAGTATAAAATTAGCCAGGCAAACAACCAGCAGTCTGCCCTGAAGACACCACAGTGTGAGATGGCAATGTACAGACTCCTCTTTCCAAATCTGCCTTCCTAAGAGTTTTCCCATATACTCTTCTGTCCTCATTTTGCTTTTAATTAAATAGAATAGCAATAGGAAAGCAATAAGTCCCCTAGCTACAGTAAACACAGGTGGACAAAACAGAATAAAAGTTAATTTCTTATGATCTTACATTCAAAGAAAATAAAAAGCTCGTGCTGGGACTTGGTGTGGCCTTTTGGAACACAACTTGCTTTCCCAGCTTACTTGTCTGACCTCTGTACTGAATGACAAAAACTATCAATACAACATGCAGAAATTATGTCACCCCGTTGGTATTAAGGGTGAGGGATGGCTCATTTGGGATATTTGTTTTAATGATATCACACATTGTGTGATTTGAATCAAATAGATGCTTTTGAGCTTAAAAAACTCTATTGATCTACCTCTCAAAATATTCTTTTGTTTTTGTCTGGTACTCCAGTATGCCCCCTAGCACTGTTGCCATTTAAATAACTTCATAGCTGATGCATATTCAAAAATATAAACACCTCAGTTTTATTTAAAAATTGAAAAAAATAAAACTGTCTCAAAAAGCAACAACAAATTAAAAATCAGTTCCCAGTAACCGGCAATGGAAAGTCACAAGTGGCATGTGCAAATTCACTACGAATCAAAATTATATGGAACCAGGTCTGTCAATACGACTTATTTGCATCACAAAAACTAATTGCCCAGTTTAGACCTGTGACCATAATAATGAAAAAAAGAGATGCAAACATACTCAGCTCAGCTGGTTGGAGCATGGTGTTAATAACACCAAGGTTGTGGGTTCAATCCCCATATGGACCATTCACTTAAGAGTTGGACTCTATAATCCTTGTGAGTCCCTTCCAACTCAGAATATTCTGTGATTCTGGGATGTGTCTGTAGCTTGCATGCACTGAACTAAACAGCCACTGGCAGCAGTGCAAATTTCACTTTCCATAAGATTTACAAGTTGATGGTGATGCTGCAGGATTCCAGTATTATGTATAATTAATGAGAGCTAGACATGACAATAAATCTGAATTAATACAATAACTTAAAATATATTAGTCTAAACAGTCCTCTCTAAATTAAAATTTTCATTATTATATCAAGTTTTCACTATACTTACCTGGTTTATTATCACTTCTATTTTCAAATTCACAAAGACCTAAAATTCTCATGAAAGGCATTGCTAGAAATATATCAAAGATACCGGTATCTCCAAATTTTCCCAGCTTCCTTGCTCTACTCTCAATGCCAGCCATCAATGTTCCAAATGAAGAGCATAAACTAGTCCAGGGTGTCCTTGTTCTGAAAAGCAGTAAAGAACAAGATCAACACAGATCACTAGTACTTGTTGAAACAATACACAAAGAAATAAGAACTTAGGCTATTCCCCCACAATACTAAGTCAAAACAGTTTTCTTTTGTATGCAGTTTCTCTGTGAATGAAACTATAGGGATACCTGCCATGGACGATACCTGGCACAGTTTCATAACAAATGGACTGTTCTAACAGTATATTTATTCAGCATTTGCCCTATGCCCAGTTGGTACAGGTACGTGAGCTTATATTGGTTCCTATTAGTGTGCTCACTGAGCTCTATAGGCTTAGGTGACATATGTTTCTGAAGGTAAAACTTACTTGTATCGTATATATGTCTGCTCTATTTACTGTAATCTGTTAGCATGGCAACAATCCTAGCAGTATCCTGCCAAGTATTAGTCTACATCTAAAAGGTGTACTGAGAAATATTTTTCATAATACTTACATTTGATTCATTTAACTATAAATGTCATTTGGTTCCAAAACTGCATCCTGATAACAGCAGTTCTTAATTTAAACCGACTGCTCTCTCTACGTGTGGGTATGACTGTCACTATGGTAGCAAAACACCTGGGATAAACTCCTAGGCCATTGAAAAAGCTAGTTTTGCCAGTAACTTCAGGAGACCGGCATTTGGTCTTCTGCTTTACAGAAAAACAGATAATGAGGCTTTTGTTAAATGTTCTGGCCTAATTCTGCTGTCTGGCGGATGTTTTCCTTGGTGAATTTGCCACCTGTATCAGAAAAAAATAAACTTATTCTTACCAAAATAAAAGACAAAACCCTATATCTTTACAACACATGTTTCCTTTAATAGAAGATAATGTGTTTACAGTCTCTGTGCTTCCTCATCTTGCTTGGACTTCATCACTTTGGCTTATCTCCCATGCAACTTGTGTTTGCAAGTTCAGTAGTTTACACTGGAAACAGTGTAGTCAAAGAATATTCTTCAGTACACAGACAGAATTTCATACATGCTTGGTATTGATGTCTTTTCCTGCAACCAGAAACAAGGACACATAAACTTAAGTCCTTTGGCACCCCACTGGTATAAAACTACAGCATCCCACTTTTGAAAAACAGTTCAGTCAATTTTCTGAATGAGTTTCACACAAACGAGAGAGTGTGTTTCTGATGTAAAACCCAGACGCACAAGCCATCCCTCACTGATGAGAATGCAACACTAGCCAAAGTCTAGTCCTCAGGGAGCAGCACAGTGCTGTGTAAAACATGGACAAATAATACAGGATTACAGTAACAATATTAATGGTAGAATACTACTAACTTCTTATGCCAGACAGACACAGAAAACACTTGTAGAGGTTTAGGAGATTCCCAAACACTCAGCCTAAAACCTGAGCAGCTATTAAAGGTTTGGACTTACTTCTGCTGTCAGTAAACACGTTGTTTCTAATTATGAAATCATTAAAGGCGTGTTCTCAGCAAAGTAGACGCAAAGAAGCAGAACCTCTTCATGTTGCATATCTGCTTTCTGCATCAAGAGCTCCCATGCTCTCTCTAGGTGATCATTCCAAAGAGCCAAAGATGGACAATACAGCTATGTTGCTGTTTCACACACATCATCAAAACCTCAACTCTGCCTCATGGGTGTCAGAGATAAAACTCCCATTAATCCAAGATGGATCAAATTTCTCAAATTCAGCAAGTCACTCCTAGGAAAACCCACTACAGGTGGAAGTGGTCAGGCTGTTGTTGAGAGGGTGAGTTAAGGCAGTCATGACATATGGTAGGTGACCTAGAGTAGACAATTTGAAGGTTATTACCTGCCCAGGTGTCCCCCAGTGGGCACACTGTCCTGCAGAACTTTCAAGACACGAGAGCCCCTCACAGCTTTGGCTGTCTGCTCTCAGGCTTAATAGAAGATTGATAGTTTAAAGACAATGCTCACAGCACTGTTATTAATAAAATAGGTGCTTGAAGTTAATAAGCACACACACCTATCTCACCTCATTGCAGTCCTCTTTGCACGTGAGTAATGATTATTTTCACCTTTTGGCATTTTATAAGCAAACGGCACTCTTATTACAACTCTTCCCTGAGTTACCACTACTTCCATCACTACCAGGACAACAGTACTGGTTTACAAAGCAGCTCCTGATTTAGACTGCCTCCTGTTAAGGAGAAGGCATTTCCCATACCTGTTGCAAATTAAAACTTGGGTTCCAGGTACTCAGTGCATCTAAAAGTCAGATCCAGACACTGGTTTATGTGAATTATCAGTAAATCCTACAGCAAAACCCACAAGCCTTTCTTTCAAAAGGGTTTTCTTTCAAAGAGGGTAAAAGTAGAGAAGGCAGAAAAATTTTTGTTTTGATTACACTTTACTGTTGTGGCGGAAGGAAAGGCAAACATTTTCTTTGTCCTAACCAAGTTATTCTTAATGTTTTGTGGGGTGGTGAGTTTTTTGGACAAAGCATTCATCATTTATCTCATTTCTGTGAGTTTTACACTAGTGGCTGATCCACAGCACAGCACAGAACCTGAGTGAATCCATTCCGTAGATCCACTAACACTAACTTTTAACTGATGCAAGCCTTTGGAATTTGCAATTGCAGAGAATGCACAGAGAGCAGAAAACACCCAGGTACATGTATGATACTAAGATGTCCAAAGAATATAACACAAATTCTCAGAGTCAAATATTGCAAATTCTGCATAGACAACTTAAAGGCTCATTGAGAAGCAGAAGAAAAAGAATGGCACTGAGATAAGAATGATAAGGGAGAGATCCCCATCTCACTGCTTCATGAAGATAACTGGAACAGAGTATTGCTTTGATGGGAATTTTCTTTTAAAGTGGCTGTAAATAAGCTGCAATTAGCACAGAGCAATAAGATATAAAATAAATCCCCTTATGCTACTACTTTGGAAAAACTCCAACAACTTCACAATTAAAAAAACCAAACAAACCACAAAAGTATATGCCAATCTTCATTTGCAGTTTTGTTAGTTTAAGCATTTTTCGTGGAATACTAATCTCTATTTTATTTATTTGCATTCAAGTGATTTCAAAAATTCCTCCTCAGACATGTTTCATCATGTCATAATTGTTCATCATCATGAAGGCTTCTAACAGCCTCTGGTTACAACACCAGGACGTTTTCTAATAAATTATAAAGTGAAAGGATAATTTAGTCTCCATAACCAATTAATCTTTGGCTTCTTAGCAAAACTTAGTTCCAAAAGTTAATGTGTCCACTAGTCTAGGGAGATAAGGACTGCAATAATCAGTTCACCTCACTCTTTCCCTGGAAATAATCAACATATCCGAATGCTTTCCCATTCCAACCAAACAGGACAATCCTTAAAGAGCATTTGGAAAGAGAGTCTGAAGCAGCTTCTTTGAACTCTCAGGTCTTCTTCAATAGGAGAGTATACGAAGGAATGAGTTAGCATCTTGAAATGGAGATGAAGGAAAGATTGTAATGAACATGCCTCAGACTTGATTTGGAACAGGGTCTCATGAATTTTCTACAGATCTTTGGCTAACATTTCCTGAGATCAATGGAAATAGTCCATTAGCTTCATGGCTACTAGTGTGCATACTAAGGAGGGAAGACACAATGTTTTTATATAAACAACAGGGGCAATCAACATAAACATTTGGACTTCCTACAGTAGGTAATCAAGTTGACAGCTTTTGAATTGGGGGTATATGAGCACCAGGATTAAGTATTCTTAAGAAAAACCTAGTCTTGTGGATCCTAGCCTAATCTGGATCAGCTCTTTGTAAGAGTAAATATTGGGGTTTCATTTATTTAAACTCAGGTGTCTGCAGCATCTACAAATGTTTTCTACTGTATGCAGACAAGGCCAGTGAGATGTTTCAGGTGTCAAGGGGGATGCTCTCACATTTCTGGAATGGTAGAGGGAAGATTTATAAAGTTCTTACTGGCCTGAAGGAAATAAAGAAAGTAAAAACATCTGCCAGAGTCATGAGTGGATTGTTGGCTAAATTCACTCAGCAGAGGAGTCTGAAATAGATCATCTCTGTCTCCAGAAGTAGGCGTTAGTGGAGTCATCAAAAATAATTACTTCAGAGAAGTCCAGGATATACCTACAGGGAATAAAACTAATCTGAAAATGTAAATTAAATTCACAAAGTATGGATAGAAAAACCAGCAGTTCTTACACTCCTGGGCTCACACAATGTACTAAACTTACTAAGCCCTTATGAAACAATAACAAATACTTTTTATTTGAGTCTGGAATAGTACTTATGAACATGTCACTAACAGAGGGAAAATTGCAGACAACAGGGTTTGCTACAAATACAACTCTAATCACACTACCTAGAGCTTCAGTGTTATAAAACATCCACCCAAAGAGACAAGCACGGATTTCGTAGAATCAGAGAATATCCTGAGTTGGAAGGAACCCACAAGGATCATCGCAGTCCAACTCCCGGCCCTGCCCAGGACAGCCCGAAGAGTCACAGCATGCGCCCAAGAGTATTGTCCAAACACTTTTTGAATGCTGTCAGGCTTCCTGCTATGATGACCTCTGTGGGGCGCCTGTTCCAGTGTCCGACCACCCTTTGGGAGAAGAACCTTTTCCTAATATTCAACCTAACTTGCCCCCAGACAGATTCATGCCATTCCCTCAGGTCTTGTCATTAGTCACCAGAGAGGATAGATTGGCGCCTGAGTCTCTGCTTCCCCTCACGAGGAACCACCATGAGGTCTCCTGCTAAGTCTCCCCTTCTCCAGGCTGAACAAGCCAAGCAACCTCAGCTGCTCAATTTCAAACATCGGCCTTGCCTGTGATGTTTCTAATGTGCTCTAGAAACTCACCGGTGCAGAGAGAAGTAAACATGAGTGGGTGGAAAAAAGGTTCAAACAGCTGAGCAGCAGTGACAGTAGTACAAATTTAAAACAACTCTCTCCCTTTTTAGGTTCTGAAGAAGATCAAAAGGAGGCTCTGCAGTTCCTGAGGTGCTCTGTCACGCGTGTGTCTGTGCTTGCCACTTGGCACTATCGCATAAACAACGTACAGCGCACCACAGGAACAGTGATGTGGCCATTTCCCACAGCAGCCCTTTCTCTCTCCTCGTAAACAAACCCAAGGCTGTGCGTATTCTTTACAGCCGCCCTGGCCTCTCCTCAGGAGCTCACATGAAAGCGCTTTGGCTGTGTTTTGCATTAGTTTGCTTCCAGTGCTGAACAGCCTCCGGACTCCCCAAGCGCATACCAGGAGCCCCTGCTTTGGGAGGGCAGCCAGCAGGGCTGTGTGAGGCCCACGGCCTGGGGCTCACCCACGCGCCAGCAGCGCAGGAAAAGACCCTTTTGTGACTGTACAATGGATGGCCAGACCTCTGGGTCCAGTGTTATCCAGAGGATACGCTCCATACACCTGCCCTGGAGCAGCTGGAGCGCAGGGGAATGGTGACGCTTGCAGCCAGAGCTGCTTGTTTGACTCTGGGTGTTAACACACGGCCTTCCCCCTGCACTGACAAGTTTCTGTGGTTAAACTGGCCAGGCCCCAGGCAGGTGAGTTCTTCAGGGCTACTGAAAATTGATTAATCTCATTTTGGCAATGGTCAAAGTCCTACGAAATATTGCACAGAAATTATTCTAATTCCTTTCTTTCTGAGGGGCTGCTCCTATACTGCCCCTCCACTGCTCTGGCTGCAGGCATCTGACCCCGAAACAGCACAAACTGGGTTTGTGTAACATGAGCATGGAAGGAATTCAAAACTATGTTCCTCAGTCTGGGCTTCCATAGGAGGCCAACTATAAATAGATGCAAAGGCAAGGATAATTGGCATGTAAAATGAATAATGCCACAAGCTCAGCCCAGGAATTTTAGCAAAATAAAATGTGGCAATTCTACCAACTTGTGTTCTGGTTTTCCTCATCTGATTTTGTCCAGATGTCCCACTTTCCCTTTCTTCTTTGAACAGTAGTACCTTTCCCTGGAGTCCCAATACCGTATTGTATAAATTACATGTATTTCGGCCTGTAAGAACTTTCATACATTAAGCAAAAATGACCACATAAAAGATGAATAATCCTAACAAGTCTGGTGCTACCCCATAGTTTAGCTTTTTAGGGAAAATTAGGCATGTTTCTAAGTCAAAAAATCTTCTCATCTCATGGTCCATAATCTCCCAACTGAGTCTTCTACTATGGGGGCTCCTTTCGGCCTCCGGACATGTCACTGTAAAGAGGTGCCTTGAGCCCAGGTGGTTTGGCAGGAAACTAGACTTGTAAAAGCACATCTTCTCTACCCTATTCACAGGTAATGATTTGATAAAATATGAACTTAAGGGGCAGACTGTTAACCTATTGCCCATCCAGACTTTCTCCAGGAAAACAGCCATACAAGAAATTTCACGTGTGGGACAACAGCACTTACTGTCTGAGAGGAAACAGGAAAGAAAACAGTTAACATAATGTCTATTTCTAACTCATACCACATTTTGTTCTCTGATTCTTAACAGACACTCACCTCAGACTTGGATCCACTGGAAAACTTCCATAGATTTCGTAAAAACAGGATTTGAAACTCTGGTGTGGTGAAAGTATGACCTAAAAAATGTTAAAATTTGTTTTTAAGAGCCATCAGATTCATTTCCCTTTTGGCTTGCGCTAAAGCTTGGGGGCGGAGGAAGGAAAAAAAAAGCTCCTGTAACTGAGATCTTCAGAGTAGGACTCAAAATTATGTCCTGCCTACTCACTGCAACCAGGTAGGACTAGCTTTCATTGCCTCACAGGAAAAGGAATAGACATGCTCGGGAAGTCAGAAAGCATCCTGAATTATCAAGAGAAGTTGTTTTGGGTAGGGAGAATGGAGTAAGAAACAAACTGGTTGGTCAGGTCAAGAGAAATGCTCGGTATCTGAAGGATGGAAAACCACCACCATCTGTCACCACAATTTATTTTTCTTTTCAAAAGTAAAACCCAAGGATTTCAGAAAGGAGAAGAGTTAAATCATAAAGGATAAACTGCTCTAGCAGACAGAAGACCTCAAGGAGAAGTCTCCATCAGATTGCAAATAGATACAAATCATGGAGAGTTAAGTGCAGGTAGATAGATACTGAAAGCAGACTAGATTGTGTGGTGAGTTTCAGAGACACAGACACCATCTTCAGGGTGGTGATGAAAAAAAGCTAATCAAAATTCAGAGAATGGAAAGTAGCCCTCAGGTATCAAGGAGGAAAAGGCCAATTAATTTAGTTTGTCTTAATCCACGCCAGTTAGAGCTATGAAGTGACAGATCCTCTTCACATTGATGTCTCATTCCAGGTCTCAGCCTTCTATCCCTCCCTCCTGGAGGTTAGCTCCAGAGAGAAAACTATTACAAAATAATCTATGTCAATCAGATCATCCAATAAAAATGCACAAATCCTTCTGTATTCATAAACTAGCAAGGTGACATGAGAAGCTATTCTAATTATGCATGTCTAACGTGGAAAAAACACAGCTGCTGTTAACTCTTTACATAAAACTGAGAATCAAATGCCCTGTGTCTGACCTGGATTTCCTCTTAGAAGGGATGTCTGAAAGGTTTCTCTGCAAGCAAAAACTGAAACCCTGTGGCACATTTCAACTTGAGAACTGAATTATTTTGCAGATGCACAGTTCCAGGAGGACTTCCTCTCACTACATAGCAAGTAAAGGATGTTCTGAGCTCTTGCCCCTGACAAATCAGGGGAAAAATGTCTGTGAAATGAATGCAAGGCACAGAGGGGGTTTTCTGCATTACAAAAGGTAACTTCAGAAGGTTAGGTCAATAAACCTGAACTATGTCAATAAGCCACTATACATTTTAACAGCCCCTACCCAAACAAGGCTATTTCATTTGAATATTTTGCTATCAGAAGGTCAACAGTTTAATTGCATCACCTAAACAGCAACCCAATTAAAGTTACCTCATCAATGCATAGATACTGTTCAAATAACTCTCCCAAGCAACATAAATGGTCTTAAAATGGCACACTTTATAATTACAAAGGAGATCCTTGGGTGCCATCAGAGAGATGAAAGGTGAACGGCACAGCCCTTTACCCACACAGTCTGTTTTTATTGCCTTTCAAAAGGCAATTGTATTGCTTTTAATGCTTTGGCATGTTCTCCTGGTTTTTTTCTGCAGCAAGATCAGGCTACAGGAAGAAAAGCACTGGTAACACTGCAGTGTCTTAAGGACTATTTTTACTGTTCCTGATTTATTTCTGACCTCCTGATTTTTTTTTTCTGCTTGACCTTTTGTATGAAGACAAGGAAAAGAGCACATTTCATCTGCCAGCTGAGTGCATTTTCTTTTCTTCACTAGCAGAATTATAGGGTTTTAAGTGAACGTCAGCTATTCTGCCTGCAGGCTTTCACTTCACAGCCACTGTATACCAGGCCTTTTCTTTCCTCACTAGTTTGTTAAGTAAGGCGGTGTTTACCAAGCAAAACCAGCACAGCCTCTAAGAGTTGTGCTGAATGGCAATGTTTTGGAAGTCAGTTTCCCTTGGGATTTAAAATTGGTGACGTGTAGTCAGGTGTTTTCTTACTGCTATTAGCTTGTTTACCAAACCTGCACATTTCTCATCATGGTTCCTTTGAATCACAATGAATGTCACACAAGCCCCTTCCCAATTGTGGATTGCCTCCCGACCAGAAACCACTGTTTTCTGTTGTCTTCCTTCACTGCCAATTCACTCTACAGCTCTAAGTGTATGGCCCCAAGGTTAATGCAGATACTTGTGTGCTCAAACGACCCATGTACTGAGTTAGAGAGAGACAGAAAAACATTAAGGTTTGAGAATCTCATCACTGCATTAGTGCCAGGGCTGTGTTAGCAACCTTGCTATGGGAAATCTGAGAACGAGTCACCTCCCTCCTCTTCCTTCCCCTTGCTCCCACAGTTCCCTAAACTGTCAGCCCTCAAACTTGTCCTGTGCCCAGTTGTCCTGGTTCTTATACTTGCATTCAGAGCTTTGGGAACAACAGGAGCAGCAGGAGAGTCATAGGTAGGACACTAAACTGAAGTGGGTATTGCACTGGAGCAAATAGTTTCAAATCGCAGCTTCAAACAAGGCTGCTGCCTCTAAGACTGAGCTGAACGGATCATAGTGCAGCCTTAACCTTCCTATGGCATTCCCATCCTAATGAGACACTTGAACTTCCCATCTCAGCTATCACTTCTGCACTGTGGCCTTCTTCCCAACAGCTCTGTTTGTCTCCGCTGCCTATGCAGGTAAAAAAGGTAGAACCTTATTCCCACCATCCCGCTACAAAGAGGACCGAGCAAGAGCACTGGCCTGAGACAGAGAGGTTCTTTCTTGTGTTAGAAGTCGTTTCCAGGACACCACATTCCAGGATCTTGGCACTAGGGGGATTTGCAGCCATTTAGAGAAGCTGTTTAGAGAAAAGAAGGGAAGGTGCTGGGTGCAGGTTTGCTGAGATTCCTCTTTAGAACTCCATGTCCTTGTTAGGACACAGGATACACCAGCATCAGGCAAGGGGGCAGCAAGGTGTTTGTGCAAGTCTTGGGCAGGAGATATGAAGGGCTCTAGAGAGTCCAGGAAAACTTGCCAGGCTTCCTTCTCCTTAGCTGACGTATAGCATGGACATAGATATTCAATAACTTGTCTTAGAGATTTACTGTCTACAGTTTGCACTTGTCCTGCTGACCAGCCTGAAGGCAGATATGGCCAGCAACCGACTCCACCACATGATCAAGGCCTTATCTGCCATTTTTCTTGCTTGTACCACAACAGAGTATCCAAGGTTAGTCTGTGCAACTTCACCCTCTCCTTGTGCACAACAAATAATGTGCTTGTAGCACATTAACTGTCAGAGAAAGGATAATATCTTACTTCATCCTAGTTACTCTGTATTTGGAATAACTGGAAAGCTTCCTCTTCTCTGTCTGTGAGCAGCTGCACTGAAGTTTCTTCCAGCCTGATGCCTGCAGTGTGCAAACCATTAGGATCTGCCAAAATTAAAAACTTCCAGTCAGTCTTTAGAAACAGCAGCGTCATTTTCCTAATCACACAACTGGGAAAACAGGATATGGAGTCCCAGTTAAATTAACTTAGCAGGTATCTACAGACTAATAAAAATTTCCTTATAACAATTTTGAATGTCTCTGGTTTTCCCCCTTTTTTTCAAAATCCAAACAGGGATTTCTTTACTCAAAACAAGTCACTGAACTCTCAAAAAGGCAATTCTGCCTAAGAGGTATTCTTTGTCATATGGAATTTAAACATCAGACTTTTATTTTGTTATTAAAGAGTGTATTTAAAATTATCTTCTACTACATTTCTGGCTTCAGAGCTTAGGAGAAATTGTTGATTCAGCCCACTGCTCTATTCCCACCCCATGTGCTGTTACTGAAATGCCTCTTGCAGCCTCATCCACACAGAAAAACTAGATCCTTTTGACAATAGTTAAAGCAGTACAAGATATCCCCATCTTCTCCAAGTATAGATGCAGTAGTACTGGTACAAATGTGCCATCTAACAGCACAGTTAAGAACATGAAAAAATTCACAGTGGGTCAAAAATGGCATTTGGCACAATGTACTGTGCTTGGCAGTGGCCAGCAATGGATATCAGGGAGGAATAAACCAGCATGGAAAGCTCAGACTGACATTCTGCAAGATTTTGTGCTTGGTTTCCAGGGATTTGTGTACAACAGACACCTTAATCATGGTAGGTATATTTGTGCCTGTTAAATCTCAAGGTGTCTTTCATCTATGAGCCTCCAAAGCCCATTTCTGAAACTCTGAGAACTTCTGGACCCCAAGGCCAAGGATTGCATAACTTAAACATGCAGCAGCCTGTGAAGACGTTATCTCCTGTTTGTTTTGAACCTGACACCTGATGGTTTCATGGCACACTCACCTGCTTTGGTAATGGAAGCAACAAAGATAAACTCTTTCATAATGACTTTTTCCTTCCTACTCTGAATTTTATTGACACCTAATTTATGCCTCCTCCCATATCCATCTTCTTCCACACTGCAAAACCACACCCTACTGCTTCTGGTATAGAAGCCTCATAAGGAAGGGAAGAGACACCTTTCAGCCAGAAGAGTAAGAATACAAAAAATAAGCTAAGTCTTTCATCAGAAAAGTTACATTTCTCAGGTTATAAGTAGCAGTGCATTTATGCCAGCTACTTTGCATTAACTGCTTATTTACATGCCACTTCTCTGTAGTAAACACTGAGTACATTATCCTTCAGGGAGAGTGAATCATCACTGAAACAGAGATAAAATTTATCAGGTAGTAGGAACGCGTACACAGGCAGGTAGCAAGGAGCAGCTGACACCCACGCTGTATTTATGTCTTAGTTTACCCATCAATACTCAGACTTAGTCCAACTGAAGGGACCTTGCTTGGAGATGCTGTGGTATTGCCTGGTCAAACAGCCCACTGACATCCCAACCATCAAAACCACTTCAGTCTCCATTGCCTCTTCTCCTTGAGCCATGGTACCAATCTGCAGACTAGCAGGCAGCCCTTTCGTCCCTTCCACTAACACTCACACCCGAAACTCCCTGCCCTCTTCTGCCAGAACCTGGTGTCCACCTCCTCCCCCAAAACAGACCTTACTGAAAGACCCCAACCCACTGCCAGTTGCTATAAACGCTATGGGAATGCCAGAGCCTAAGAAAATATCTTTATGGAAAATAACATTTATGATTGGTTTGTGATCACATCAGCTGTCCTTAACCTGGACAGAAGATCTGGTTCACAGGGAGAGACACAAAGAAAACTTCCATTCATAGTTAGGATAGCAGGCTAACATGCTGAAAATGCTCTGGTCAGAAGGAGAAGGGGAATATGGCAAAGGCTGCTTGAGGAAAGGAGAAGCCAGATTTCTAAAATAGCCAACATTTCTTAGGTATCACACAGGCTGGTTTGCCAACAACCAAAGCTATATACTGGAACTTTGACTGAGACAAGATAAAACTTTTCCTCCTAATCACAGTCTTCATGCGATAGTGGACTAAATAGTGGCAAGATAAGTGCATCACAAACAAAATGTACTGTTCTGCAGACTGCATCTCTTTCTATTGAAATACAGATCTTTGTACAAAGAAGTTAATTACCCATAGGCGTTAATTAATTTATAACAAATCACTGGGTCACTAGCCCTTCTATTATGTACTTTTCAATTGATCATGGGCACATCTGTCTCAAACCTGTCCTACCTATTTTCTGTTTGCTGCACAATTGACTTGACTATTCATATTTCCTTTCTGCCACTACCTTCTCTCCTTCACAGGATGCTGAAGCAAACCAATTTTAGAGTCATCTACAGCTTTACAGAAGAAAGAGCATTACTGAATGAAGGCTGAGGTCAACTAGTGCCATGAAATTCCCAGTAGGAGATAAACCCATACGATCTTTAAGTATAATTCCTGCCCATTTCTTCAGAGTAAAGCACACACACCCCTGCCTCTGTTTTTCTGTCCTGATGAACAGAAAGTTCTGTGCTTTCATCAGTAACAGCCTTCAGAAAGAACTTCCCTTGTTATTCCTAAATAAAGTGGACTTTACAAGTCATCTCAAGAGACAGGATTTCTCATGTCACTCTTACGTTTTTTGAGGTTATAAGAGCCTCAACCAAGCAGCTCCTTCCTTCGCACCTGCCTTTTTGAAGGTTTACTTAAATGATTTACTGCAACTATTAAAAAGTTAAGCTAGATTATCCAGCAGTGTTTAACCATGTGGTCGTGAGTCATTAGGTCATGCGGTAAATCAGGCCAAGCACTTCTTGTAGGAATACACCTGTGTGCTAATTTTAAAATGGGTTCTCTGCAGTTCCCGGTTTATGAACCTATGAGACTTTTCCCATTAATGCTTTGTTACTACAGCTTGTCCACTGGGCTACTCAGTATGAATCAGTGCTCCGTAGCCATAAAGAAATGATGTGCAGAAGACAACTTAGATTCTTAAATATGATTACCAGTGCGCACCAGCAGCTAATTGAAGTTCTCTCACCTTTCTCATTCTTAGTGTTGATACAGGATATCACCTGCTAAGCCATTTGAGTCATATAGTTTAGTGTCACAGAAGTACAGCAAGGAAGGGACTTGAGATGTTGTACAGATCAGGCTCATGCACAGAGATGATCAGTTTTATCTGGATTGTCCCAATTGATAAAAAGCCTTCTGAGGGTTTTGCCAAACTTTTTCTTGACCCCAAGGGGTCTAAATAAGTTAGGTCAATCTGATGTTCATCCTCATCTCATTATATTATCACCTGAATCATACTTACATTACAGTACTTAAAATACCTCACTTATGTTATTGTTCAGATCCTCTGTAATCTATACAAGCTTGAAGAATGTTTCAGCCTTTTCTAGGAAATTCAATGCCAGTCTATTCTGCATTTCTTTCAAGCAATTATATCAGCTCTTTGGAAATGCTGACATCACTGCAAATTGATTGATCAGAAATACTAGAATAAGGAGAGACACTGAAGGAACTGGAATATCCTGCATTTGCCTTTGAGGCCACAAAAACAGCAGCGGGAAGGAAGAATGTCACGTGAAAGCACGTCTCCTCCAGACAGCACCTCCCCAGATGACAAAAGAAATTTAAAATAAATGTTTATGCCACAGGAAACAACAGGAAAACAGGAACTCTCCTGCATAGTGTCAGGGAAACAAATGCATGTTTCAGAAGAAGACTCTAATTACAGCCTTTTAGCTATTTGAAGTCTCCTTAAACTTGCAATGTTTCAGAAGCAGAAGAGGACAGATTTGTCAGTCCAAAAGATACATTACATCTAGGCTTTTTCCTTTCCGTGCCTTCTCTGCTTCTTCTTTATAACCTGACAACAGCTGCCCAGGATGTCTACAAATAAAGTAGTGTTTCCTGGCACTCTTATCCGAGTTAGGCCTTTTGAATGGCTTTCAGATGCATAGTTTAGATGTGTGTTAAGTGCCAACAACCACAGCAGTACCCCAAACTTTCACTGCTTCTTTAATGTTATCTTCTCACGGGAGTTTTCACTCCCACCATGCTCATGACTAGAACCATACTCCTCTAGCATGAAATCCCCTAATGTATGCAACCACATTTACTGCATATTACTTTATCAAAGTCTGTCTAATTTTTTTTTTAATTCTGTCTTTGTCAGCACAATAGCTGAACAAGCTATTTATTTTAACAGCCCCCAAAAGATAATCATAGCGCTTTTTTAATGGCATTTTGGCACTTGGAAAGCACCCCAGGGCCTTACTCCCATCAAAATTAATTCAAAGTAGGCACCTATGCCTAGACAGCTTAAATGCCAATGTATTGCTTCCTAGAAATCAAGCATTTCTAAAGGCCTACAGACAGCAAATGTTCCTGAGGGATCTCTCTTCTTGCCTGAACCATTGGTTTCCACCAATAGGTCCATCATTCCAACATGCAGTAACTGCTGGGAGTTGTGACAGCTTGAGACAAGACAGTCTGGTAAGTGTGACCAATGCCACTGGTTCCAAATTAATGAAAAAACCAAATAAATTTTTAGGCATTTTATGCTGCCACAGTCAAGTCAGGTTTAGATTTTTTCCTTTAAAAGGCTTTTCATATGGTCTCTCAAGAAAGAAGTCCAAAAGAATGGAGACAGCAACAAATGAGCAGAAATGTAAAGAAAGTGACAGAAACCACTTTGAGCTACTGCTTTTGAAGTTTAGCCACTGAGCCAACTTCTCTTCATCCAGACAGAAACGGGCTGAAGGCTGGCAGGAGACAATGCTCCTTCTCCTGCAAACACACTGGGTGTCACCTTCATACCTCTGCCATCATGAGTCCATGACAGCTTATGTTTTCCTCTTGTAAATCCCCTGGGATGTCAAACAGGATGCAAGAGTCTTGCTCTGTGTAGTCAGGGACATCCCGAGCGTGTACACCTGGAGTGTATACTGCTCTGAAAGTCAGACTGCTTCTGTCAGCACATATTCAAAGTGAACAGATGAATTTGTGTGTGTCAGTATTTTATCCATCAAGGCAGGAAGCAGGAAATTCTGCCTCAGAACTAGATCTGTCAATATTTCCTGAAATGGTTGGCTATAATGAAGTCTTGTACGTGTTCTGGTTTTTCAGGGGCTGCTGGTAATTTGTCCCTTTGAACTAGAAAGAAGGCAAGAATTATATTGTTAGACTCTAAACAGATACTTTTTCTGTTTGTTCTTTGAAAGTTTTATTACAGAACTTTTCTCTCCTTTTTACCATCTGACTGATAGGAAATCAAAGTATTCTAAAATGGAAAACATCTAGTTGTAGAAATGAAGCAATTAGCTGGCATCAATATCAACAGCTTATTATTACCCACAAAAGCATATCTGCAACTTTAAATAAAGCATTAAAAAAAAAAAGTGCAGCAACCAGGGCTAAGATCCATGCCAGCTTAATAGGAGAAAGCAATGGCAAACTAACTGATTCTAGTTTTATTTATTACACTAGCTTAACATATTTGCTCTTTACCCTTGGAGCATTTTATTGCTTGTGATAAATACATAACAAGTAAACACTTCAAAAGCATTAAAAAAAAAAATCAGGTAAAGTAACTGCTGTGTCTATTAGGCTTAATGTTCCTGTATTCACTTAATGGTACTGCATAAGCAAAAGGCCACACTGTCTTGCACATAAAATACATAAAAATAGCAATTTCATTCCTGAGCTTTAGAAGATACTAAGTATATTTCAACAAACTAACCGTTAGAAGACATAAAAATGGATTTTGAGAAGTAGTGTTAGTGACACACTTAATGAAACAGTTTGAAGTTATGTCAGGGAGGTTATCAGAATTAAGGCTGTTTTAAAGATTCCTGTGGCAAGAGTCAGTGAGGTGGCTCTGGGCCTCGTTTCTCCTCTCTGCATAAGGTGGCTGAACTCCTATGATGCAAAAAAGAAGTTAAGTCTTGCCATGCTGATTCCGAATCAAAGTCTTACATGATCTTTGATATAGGAATTAGGCTACAAAGCTCTCACACAGTAGCCTGTAATCAAAATAGTGTTTTGCTTGGAAGCGTTTTTCAGTTCCCAGAGTTTATAAGGGTTTGTACACAACAATAACAAAACAGCAATAGGAGCTCTGCAATTAAATCACTTTCCTTAGCAAACCAGGAAGAAATAACAGAGTGGCCTTGGTCTTTGATGTTTGAATAAAAACAGCAAGAGTGATCCCTGTAGCCATATAAACTGGCCTTGGTATAATCAAGGCCCAAGTATATCTGTTTGCTTCACTCACATTACATGAGATCCCCATGTGACAGGCACAAATGTGCCAGTCTGCTCGGCTGAATTCATTACTGGAAATAAGTGGCAATAGACTTGAAGGCAATTTTTGAAACATACAGAGAAAGCGTAGGAAACAAGGAGGAGAATTTTATTCTTTGCCTTGATACATCATCATTTACTACATTACTTTTTTCTCTTCTAACAGAGTAACATCTCTGTTTTCCTAATGGAATAATTCAAGGCTCTCTTCTGCCACAAAATAGGTGGTTATGAGTTTCTGCTCTATCACCTATCTCTCTAGAATATATAATAATGCAATACATAAATATAATTATAGATAATAATACAGAGTAGAAAATATCACACATACAATTGAAGTTTTAAGTCCTGTCTCATTATGACTTCATGCAAATTACTTAAATGAGACTATTTCCCTGGGCACCATGGAAACCTCATCCTCTCCTCTGCCTAATAATTTCCTCTCAACTCATCCTTGGTCTGTCTCTTCAAACTTGGCAGAAGTTGGCTGGCTCTTTTCCTTCAGACCAGGTTTCACCCTAGGCTCTCTTGCCCTTGGGAAGAGGAAGGGCTGGGAAGGTGACAGACAAAACTGGGCCAGACCCCTCCCATTGCCCTTGGTATCTGTAGGAGTGGCAACTGCTGTAGGAGAGGAAAAGGAAGAGAAAAATGCTGAGGAAAGGGAGAGATAAGGAGAAGCTGCAATGGATCACAATGCATAAACATGGAGGTGTGTAAACTACTAAGACAAAATGCTCGAAGGCAAGAGGACTAGTAGGAGGCATCGGGATAAAACCGGGCCGAGTCCAGTGACATCTGTACACAAAGAGACCTAACTGAACAGCTCTGTATAAAAATAACAACTTGCCTTGCCAGCCACATTCTCCCTTTGGCCCCCAGCTGTTTCCACTTCCTTAACATATGTTGAACCAAGCAAAGTGTTTACTAATTTCCCATCCAGCTTTTTCAAAAAAACACAAGAGCACACACTGCCAAGGCCGGAAGAAGGTGAAAAAGACCAGGCAAGAAGAACAGTAGAAGATAAAACTGAAGTGTTTAATCAGGGCATTTCTCCAGGGTTTTCTGCAGGTCTCACTTAACTGCTTCATGACCAGAGCTGGCACCAAGATGAACATCCACAGTTACCAGTTTTGTGGAAGACAAGAGGATGTCCAAGGCAAAAGATATCAGAGCGGGATCTGTTCTGTCCGCAGGGCAGCCAGAAGTATGTTTTGAGTGGCTAGTAATAATAACAACAAAAAAAATAACTACAATCCATCCATCACTCACACTCTAGAGGAGGTGCCTGAATTGCAGCCCCCTGCACAGTCCAAAGGCAGACAGGAAAATACTTTTTTCCAGTTTTTCTCCTTTTAGCAATACTATTAATAATAAAACAGTAGTCAAAAGCTCTTGGTATATTTGCTGTTTCTTTATCACACTTCCATCAGCAGAGCTCAAGGATAATTAATGCATGATTCTCTGGCAGCAGTCATTCTGTTTATTCATGAACCCAAGTTAATAAACCAAACCAGTAGTTCCAAACTGCTAATTCTCACCCACTTGTATCACACAAACAGCAACGAAGCAGATTTATTCATTCAACAGGGAGAGAAGGAAAAGACTGAGACCAAAATGAGAGCCTTGCTCATATTCAGACACTCTGCTGCTGAATGTGGTGCAGTTGTGCACAGCTGGTGTGCCTCTCTGCACTCTCCATATTGATGCAGCTAGCTGCAGGAACACACTGTACCTGTAAGAGAACCTCTGTATCTTCATAAAGATGTTCACAGCCTAATCTGCTAGATGTAACTGTTTCAGTCTGTTTCAGTCATGATTTCACAACATACTTAAGCCAGTGAGATAGCTCCAGGCAGCAAATGACCATAGAAACAAATTTCCCCTGGTTCCTTTTCTCGTGCTTTTCCCTGTGAGCACAGCTTTGATAGAGCAACAGGTAGCACAACAGATGAGTTTAAAACTGCAATTCCAAAGTAATCCTGGGATTAGCATGTTTAATAAGCCCAAATCCCTGGAGTTTTAACAAAGTAAAAACCTGGAACAGTAGCATGCACCTCCAGTCTACTGAGAGATTTGGGTTGAGTTTGAAGCTTCAGCGTTTATTGTAACTGCTTTGTTTCCTACTATCTCCTGCACTTAACTAAGGTGATTCTGTTCATGAAGGAGAAGAGCCTTATATTATAAAACTTTTTCTTAGCAGGTTTCCAATCTGCATGCAGCAACTACAATGCAGAACAGGGAAGAATTCTTTTTCCATTGTAAAGTGAGGATCTTTGTTGCTCCCACACCTGCCGAGCAAGAGGGGTAAACACACTCATTCAAAATCTCAGTTGATAGCTCTTCACCCTAAATCTACAGTATCTGGGTAAGTTAAATCCATCGACTGAAATACAAGGGCATACAATCACATTTCCTTGTGTCAATCAGGGTGACTGCTGCTTGTGAAGAGCCCTGCCTCCCTGCCTTGGCATGCTGCTTAAGGTCAGATTCCCTGAATCACAGAAAAAAACCATGAAAAAGCAGAGATACTGGACTTCCTCTTTCCAGTTACTGATCTTTCAGTTGTCAGTGGCTTCAGCACTGCAGACTGTCTAAGTGTGGACGTGGGTAAAGGAAGTTTTCAGTGTCCTTATCCTTCTGTTTCCTGGTATCATTCAGAGCCGACTTGACTTCCAGTGTCATGCAAAGCAGTTTCATGGCTGCTCTGATCCATTCTCATGCACTATCATCCAGAACACAATACATCCCAGCCATGACCCCTCCATCCTCCTCTTGGCACTGTGGCTCTACAGGCACAGCAGAGTTTCATTAAGCATGGGATATCCCCTTGGGCTTTCTTCAGTACCTCTTGTTCCTTCTCAAGTGTGGTAAAGGAGTCTGGATAATGAGCCCCAAAGAACTAATTCAGAGTAGCTTGCTACAGGAGGCAGAGTGATTAAAAAGGACTGAAAAGCTTACACAGCAGCTGCCAGCCCGGCAAATAGAAGTGTTCTCCATTCTGAAAAATGTGGAGCGCAGGTTTCAGAGCTCCTTGACAACACAGCCCTCTATAGAATAGAATGAAACAAGAAAAATACAAATACAAGCTAGTCCACTGTGGTAGTTAAGACACTTCCTGCAACACAGACAAAGGAGAAACTATAAAAAAAAAGACAACAAAAAAGGCAAAAAAAGAACATATGCAATAGAAGAGTGAACTTCATATCCTCAGCCACTAGACATCCCATATATGTTCCCATTTAGCCCAGATAAGTCCAGTCTTCATCTTTCCTCTGAGAACCACAGCCTATTGTACTGGACTTTCTTCCATTCTGAACAGGATCACAAAAATCTCTCCAAGAAGTGCTGTAAAGGAATACCATATTCCCTACCTTATTTGACTCTGAATAATTAAGTCTCTTACCAGTTGCACTTCTGATGTGGTTTATTCTTAATCAGTCTGACATTGCTTTGATTTTACTTCCACAACTGCCTGATCTTGCACTGGCTTGTCCTCCTGTGGCATTGGTGTTAAAGCTCCAGTCTTCAATCCCTTTTTAATTTATATGCTGTTAACATGTTCTTAAAACACTTCCAGTTAAGGAAAGGCAATCTCTCTAAATCACCTCAGCTTCCACTCAGGAAATTTTCTTAAGGTCTGTCATGAATCTGAATGGCTATAGTTTAGTCACATTTTTTAATTATTTTTTTTCTACTGGGTAAATCAGAGAGGGAAAGCAGGATGAGTTTACAGAGGCAGGAAAACAAGTGCTGTTGCTTACTTGCTCTGCCTCAGTAATGCCAGAATAGATTTGTGTCAAGTTCACTGTGTCACAGGAGCAGCCTAAGGCTGTAAAACAATTTGCTTGTTTCAGGGCACGAGCTGCATGTCAGCCAAGGAGGACACAAGGTGCCAGCAGCTGATGAACTTGGAGCCTCCCCTCTCTTACAAGGGCTGGCACCATATCTGCATTCAGATGCAGCTTCACCTTTGCATTCCAGCAAGGACGAGTAGACAGTACCACGGGGTGGGTACACCCCTTCCATTTGTACTGCCCGCCCTCATCCACCTCCAACTTCTTTTTCTCAGTCAGATGTCACTCACACATGTTTTCCTTTGCACCTTTTCTCTGAAGTTAACTTTGTATACTTCCCTCTTCACCTCATGCATCTCTGCCATTATCTTATTTGTTTGTTTCATCCAACTGCTGATGTGAACTCGATTTTCTCTTAGAGGCCTCAGTGCAGTCTTTCCCAGGAGCTGAATAGATTGTAACAGAACTATATTACTTTCCAAACAGTTGTTTACATTTCTACAGTGCCTTCTAGCTGTGCATCACCAAATGCTCTGAAAAGATGAGCCACACTGCATTTCTAAAGGCAGGAGTGCTAACTTCTTTCCTAGCAAGGTGAAATTGGGCACAAAAGGTAAAACTGATATCTCCAAGATGGGCCACGCAATCTCAAGGCCAGGCTTGTTATACAACCTACATTTCTTACACTTACCAGGCTTGCTGTGATCTTGTGCTCTGTTATGAACTCTCCTTTCACTTTGCTTTAAAATTCCTCTGTGATTCTGTATTTTATTTTGTTTCTACAAATTCATATAGTTTTAGAGCTGTAGATATCTAATGTCTATGCAATTGTAAGCTCAGAAGTGCTGCAGTGTTTCAGAAAAAAAATAGGGTTCTATAGAGGTATCTGAAAACGTGAAGCTTGTGAGAAAACTTTACTTGAAAAAAAAAAATCCTGCAGGTAAAATCTAGCAGAACTCACCAAGAGTATAAATCACCCCAACCTTATAGCCACTGTAGTGACTCTTCCAGAAGAAGGAGACACACTGAAGTTGTTGGGTTACACTGTATACTTGCTGCTCTCTTGCTGGGAAGACAAGTGACTTAAGTGTTTCATAGCAGTGACGTGCTAGTGCCCCAAGGGGAAGGAAATTATTCATTCCTCGTTTCTCAGCTGACTTATGGCTACCTTGGCTGTGACGTAAGTGAGGAAGCTTGTCAAGCAGAGAAGGGAGAAAAAAAGATAAGGGGATGGGGTGACTAAGGGGGTAAATGTGCAAAAAAGTAAATAGTATTACAGATGCAAGGTGCTATCGAGACAGCACTGCCAGAGAAGAACCATTTCTCTATGAACCCTGCTACCACAAGGGTCTCATGTCTTCCACATATCCCTATGGTCACTAGAAGACTTTTATTTCCCAATCATACTAATCAAAGCTCCCACTGCACCATCAGATCGCTCTTGCATCCCCTGAATCTCTTCCACGGTAATCCTCGTAGTTTCTCAGTATCCCATATTCCATGCCTTTGCCCTGATTTTCACACCACTTCCATTTCCCTGCCATATATGTTACCCGTTTGACTGAGCAAGAGGCAGCACAGGTCATGGCTGGTTTAGAGCACTGAGTGCTGACAGCAACACTTGCACATTGTTGAGGTAATATAAGGACTGAACTCAAACTTTCCTTTTGTCTTCTTCCTCACAATGAATTTTTGTGACATTTTTCAGGGACTTACCATCTTAGAAGCTTTCACTTCTGACGAATTTGATTGAAATTTAGAATTTATTGGTGAAATTACAGAGCTTGATGGACAATGCATAAGCCTCATATTCACACAAAATTTCCCATTTCTGTGTCTCTTTTGGATCTTGCATTGGTCCTAGGTGAATGATTCTCCACCTGTTTCTTTCTATAACATAAACAAGAAACAGCCAAACAGAACACAGGAGATGGCAAAAAAAGAAGGTAAAGGGAAAGCAACCAGTTCACACATACTTTAGCAATTTTGTCAGCCGATTAATTATGGTTTAGTCTTCTTTTCTGACATTTAGGAATGCTACCAATGTCAACATGCAGTATGCAGTTACCTGAGGTCAGATGTAGACACCTCCTAAATAAGAAAACCAAAGCCAGTCCTGGAATGAACCTTAACAGCTGTTAAGTCATCAGTGTTTTTTTCTTCCACAGGTTTGGCAAATTATTCAGTCTTGTAGCTAATAACATTTCATAAAAGTGAAAATCTCTAGTCTTGTTAGCTTTCAAACATGGAAAAACTGTTAATAGTAGGGGAGTCCCTGTGAGACTTTATCACTTTTTATTTTTAATGGGGACAATAAAAATTGCTCATGAAAAATGTCACTTGCTTTCTTATTGTCCTAAGCCCAGAGACATACCTGTCATCAAGGAGGTGATGAGTTACAACAGGAGAATTTCTAGACTGCTTCTTCAAATAAAACCAAGGTTAGTTACATTGTAATATGGTTTTCTTTTCGTTGAGAAGTCTAAAATATTACTTCTCAGCGTGTGGAACTGCCTTTTCACTTATTGAATAATGTTCTGGAAAAAATGACATCTTGCCTAAAAACAGTGAGGAAAAGTAATTTCATCTCTAATTCCTTTTCAATCTATCCTGTTGTCTCACTCATTCACACTGTGAAATGCACTGTACTGCAAGTAGCTGTCAGGCCAACAACCTGAGGTTTAATACTTCCAAAGCAAATGCTTTGTGT
Organism: Ptilonorhynchus violaceus; assembly: GCA_013397565.1. Lineage (NCBI taxonomy): Eukaryota > Metazoa > Chordata > Aves > Passeriformes > Ptilonorhynchidae > Ptilonorhynchus > Ptilonorhynchus violaceus. The sequence continues at coordinate 161,255 of VZRJ01003728.1, forward strand.
ATGCAATGCATATTTTTTCCCAAAATACGGGGAAATATGTAAATATGTCCCACGTATTTCATATGTGGGAATATGTAAAAGGTCTTCTTGAAATGCAGGTGCATCAGTAAATATTGGCTGACAATGCTGGTAGGCAGACAAAAAGTGGGTACATCTGTAGAACCAGTAATGTAGTTTAAAAAAAAAGAGAGAAAAAATAAATTGATGTGCATTTTTTGCATTTTTCAACCTTGTGTTAGTAATGTGTCTGAGAAGACATAAAACTGAGGAAGCTGAGATGTTTCGTCATACAGATTTTGAGGTCTATGACAGGTTACTAAGGGAAGGTTATTATATGTCACTGAAAAGGAAATTTTTTTTTTAAAGAGCTATTTTTATGTTTCGTTCTGTGCACGTGTAAATGATAATTTGTGATCAGCCTGCTTTGTTTGCTCAGTGCTGCCAAAGAACATCCCATGTAATAAGCTTGGCAAAATCCTCAATTAAATCAGGTCAAAGGAGGTCAGGGCCCAGCAACCTTTCCAGAAAGGCACGCCAGAATTTTTTTCCCCTACCAAACTAGAGATAAATCATGTACTGGTTCTCAAAGAGACGAAACGCTCCCATCTTCCATATGCTCAAAGCTATACATTGCCTCTGTGCACAACAGGAATTTACATCTTTCACAAGCAGAGAATGCCTGGAAGCCACAGCCATCTCCCTGAAGTCACAGCAGCTCCCATCTTTTGACCCTGCCCAAATCCTGGTGAATGCCATTCAGGAGGGATCTGAGGTTTCTGATTTTGGGGTAAAGAATTACTTGGAGAGACAACTCCTCTTGCAAAAAAATACATAGCTTCCACATCTAGCCTGTGGGGTGGGTGCTTTCCTTGGCATGTTCTGTAGTCTTGATTTCATGACTGTCTGACTGCAACACAGCAAAACACCATTCAGGCCCATGCACTTGAGTTTATTTCTAGAAGCTTTAAAGTCTGAGTGTGGAGAGAAAGATGTGGAAGCTGGCTCAGGAATGTCAAAACAGAGCTTGAGTAGAGCTCCTTACACAAGACTTGGGAATCACTCCCCAGTCTTCCAATTTTGGTTTATCCTTAACCTGTACCATCACAAAGTGATGGACTTGGAAAGTCCATTGTACCATACACTGAGCGGAACAGTGATGTGGGAGAAATCCACATTACAATGACTCCTGTGGACTTTGTGGCATAGGAGGTCCATTTTAGCCTTGGCATCTCTTTCAGATGGTGCAGCCATACGTGGAAATCCCTCAAATGTCACCACAGAAAATAAACAAAACACTGCTAAACCTTGGTTTAAAAATCAAGCAGACCAAGTTATGATGTAGTTTGTTAATGTGGACTATAATAGTGATAATCAGATCTAAAGAAAAGCCCCTAACTATGGTCTAAACATGAGAGGTTTCTGTCTCCTCATATTGTTTTCTAACACTGTTTAAAGCTTGCACAAAACCCGAGTGAAGGTGGCATTCAATTTGGTGGCACTGCATAACCTTTCTCCCTTCTCTCCATTAGACGCTGGACTTCAACCTACTCTGAAAGTGGCAAAGTAGGAAACAAACAGTCACTAGTCAGCTGGTAGACTTTCCTGCCTCGTGTTAGTTATTCAGCAGGGAAGCATATACATGAATCACCAGATCCAAACTGAATTGCACTAAGACCAAACGACGCATTGGAAAAGATAGCGGAAGAGGTAAAAGGGCAGCAGATGGGGCTGAACGAGAAACATACACTTGAAAAACCTGGGGGAGAAAGGGTCAAAAAACATAGGTAGAAAGTTTGTTTTGCAAACAGGATCATTCATGACTTCACAGTGAAGAAAATTTTGTTCATATACCATTTTCTTCAAAGAGTTATTATTAGCTGAGAAGTACACAAGGAGACACAGCAGTCATGTCTACTGCAGGCCACTTATGGAAACTAAAATATTAGCAAATACTACTCTTAAACGCTAGGAAGGACACAGAATTTTACTAAAGTTCACATTAAGGATGCACATTCTCAGTTGTTTTAATGTTACACTGCTCTCTTTAGCCTATTTTGCTACTTTTCTTCTTCCTTTCTGCTGGGGTGGGTTTGAGAAGCAAATGAGCAGAAACATGACTTGCACAGGCTGAAAGAGAATTTGGCCTCCATGGTTCCACATCAGGAAAGCAGGACTGAGTGGCAGTCACCTTACCTGAAGGGAGACAGGCAGTCCATTTCTCTGCAGTGGGTTCCCAAGCAAGAGCAAAATCAGGGACTCTGGCCACCTCCTCTGTGCCCTGAGCAGCATATCTTCCGCTGACTCTGAGGCCCACACTGAGATGCCTCCTTCTGCACATCACAGGTATGCTTCGAATTCGTAGGACTCTGCTATCATGTCCCCACACTCAAGTTTAAACCTACAGTGAGGAAGGGCATAACCCCTTGAGGCAAGACTGACAAAGATTAATTTGGTACAGCTAAACAAGACGCTTTCAGGGAAGAAAACTACCCTTCAGTGAACATCTAGGTACAGAGCAAAGCAGTGAGCTTCAAGTACTCTCAGTCAGCTTCTGTCTCGGAAGACAAAACTCTGACTCATCCATCTGCCTGGCACAGTGAGACCAGGTAAACTGAGACAAGTATATAGAACATGACAACATTACAATATTTCTCCAGAGTGATGAAGAAAAAAAAAGTCAGAGACATTGTTCAGATGGAGAAGGAAAGAGGTGCAGCACCACTACTTATGAAAACTACATGAAGCAAGAAAAGAAGAATTCTTGCTAACATTATGTGCAGTATTCAATACTTTGAAACTGAACGCACCAGCTAAAATGTCAGCTTCTGGTTTAGTTTACAGACTGGAACCACAGAAAAAATTGCATCGTGAATGATTTAAATTACAGTATATTGTGCTAGAACAATACACCTCCATTTTCAAGCAGATGTTATCTCCTGACAATACCAAGCTTAACCAAAATATACTTCCTTTCACTATACTGGAAAAGAAGATTTTATCTCTACCATCCTACTCCAGAAAAGATACAGCTCAGACAGCAAAGGAGACATCTGGTACCCCCAAATTCTCTGCTGTTTGCTGAGATCTAATGGCTGCTTAAAACAAAGAACCACTTGAACTCCCTTCATGGCACACTTCAGTCCCTCCACTTTAGAAGCAGCAAAACCTCGGGAGATCAAAACCGACAGCCTTTCTTAAATCAGACAGGGCCTATGCTAGGGAGAACAGATTTCCAGTAATATTATGTGCAATGCTACAGATCCTGGTTATATCCTAGCTCCTGATGCCTGTCAGCATGGACTTCAGCAGGATACTAACAACCATGCCACAGAGCACAGAGGCCACAATCACTGGGCAAGGGAGACTGATTCTTTTTAAAACATTTTTCCCAAAACCGCTTCTCAGAATTTCAGAAATTATATCCAGTGGTCCCAGCTAATGAAAATGCCTGTGAGTTTGGTGCAGTGATTGGATTCAGTAACATAACTGGACAAATACCACAAGGACTATTTCCACCAACAGACAGGGCAAATTTAAAGAAGTGTGTCCTTTCCTGCTTCTACTTCACTGACAGTCCAGTCAAATGCTGCCAGACTGATTGCTTGCCAAAGCTTGTTTTAAAGCTACACACCGTATTTGCTGATATCACACCTAAAATGTACATTAGAAAGCTTATACATACCACCAAATTGGGCTACAAGAGCATGGTTTACCTTGTCACTGCCACTGAACAAGAGCTAAGCATTTTGCTCACAAAATATTGCTTTATTTTCAAAGGAAGTGTTGTCCTCAAAGACGATTCATGCTAATTTGTTTAATATATTCAACTAACAATGAGATTCATGAAAATTAAATTGGTTTGCCAGAGTAGCTTCATATTCATTATAGGGTTCATTAAGATGTATTTATCCTGTCCTGATCAGTCAGAACAAATTTTCAATACAAAAACTGAAAAACGTTTTATGGAGAACATACCAGAAAGCTGTGAGACATTGAAAAAGCACCTAGATTGGTCACAACATAATCCTACAACACATTCCTGCAAGTAACACACAGTTACCTGGTTTCACTACAGGGTGTTTTTATGCTTATCAGAAATAAGAATGACAGAGACATGGTTTAAACCGACTAAAGCTTTTAATGTAATTGTATCTCATGCAATTTGAATTTATTCAGCAGGACCATGTGGAAAATCTTAACCCATTCAGTTTGAAGCAGGTTGTTGGCTCAACGGTAACCGGTGGCCTTACAAATTATGTAACACAGAAAGTCTTCTCATTTCTTTGTCAAAAACCAAATACATTCTCCCCCTCTCTGAGAGGGCCAAGCATTCAAACATAATCCCAGGAAATCCCGTTGTTTACAAAAGATGCTGTCATCCCAACTCGCACTTTGCAGCTCCCCCCAGGTGTGGCTGGACAATTCTAAATGAAGTCACTGGAAGCACAGGCATGCGTGCAGAGTTGCAAAGTGCTTTTCTGATATCAAACACCCTGAAATAAAAACAATACACGGTCTTTGTGCTCTACATTTCATAGTAAGAAGCCAGCTGCCAGTATTACTGAACCCTACGTTTGCCTGTCCTGCTGGAACGCCCTTGTCTTGCACCCTACACAGCATAAAGCATGCAAGGTTGAGAGCTGTGGCAGCTACATTACACGGACTTGCCAAGTCCTGTGCCCTGAGCATAGGCTTCCCATAATGTGCTGCTTCATGTAATTGACGAGGGGTTCAGGTGGCTGCTCTGCTGGTTTTGGCTCTGAGACACTCTGCGCCATAAGCAGAGCATCTTTAAATCCAGAGGTTACCAGTATCTGGTGCCAGTGGGTGGAAAGGGGTGGAGGCTGTAGCTCTGAAGCCCATCCCAGAGTACTAGCCTAGATCTGTGATAAAGCCTGGGATTTAGGGAACTTGGTTTGCATGAAGACCTGGGAGGGAACTCCTCTTCTACTGAAACTGCAAATCTTTCCCACACAGCATCCCAGTTCCTGCCCACACACAGCGTTGGTCTCTTGAAGCCTCAGACCTGGAGGGATTTATCTTTATCTCTTCAGGCCTCCAGAAGTTTTCCTCCCCCACTTTTGGCACTGAGCCCAAAATGCAGCTGTTCCACAGTAATGCAACAGCTCCTCTTTCCCTGCTCCTCCCTTAGCTCAGGCCGATATCAGACGTCAGTGTGTGGATCCCTTCCCAGGAGGAACAGCCAGAGTAATTAAGTTCTAGTTCTGCTTGCAGGGATCTCAGCTCCAAAGGGAGACAGTTCAGCTATACAGACACCAGGAGCCTACATGACTGAAGACATGTACTCCACCAGTGTGTGCTGAGTGATAATTAGAGTCCCCTTCTGCACGCAGTGTGTCCAAGCCAGACTAGTCAGTCTAAGTCTGGCTCAGTCTGATAATTCCCATGTTTCTTGAAAGCAACTAGCCTCTCCCCTTTCATCTCTCATCTTCCTGTTTCTTCCATCTTTAAAAGCCAAAGCTTTCCCTTGAGCATACAAAACCCCAGGGACATCTGTGATGGATTTGAAGAAGCCTGAAATTGTATATATAATCTTTTAAATGTTTGTTTGATTACTGGAAGGCATTTTACTGTATAAAAACATGGAGTTAAACTGAAAAACAAGCTGCCTACATCAGGCAGGGAAGAACATAGTTCAGTTTCATACAGCTCAGCCATTTACCTACCACTTCTGGAGAGGGTTTCCACACTTAGGATTACTGGGCCCTTCAGAAGCTATGGAGGAGGTCTCATCTCTCAGATTATAGAACAGGGTGAGTGAATACTCTAGAACAAGGCATAAAAATGTTTACCTGTGATTGTACAAGAGCTTCCCAAAGTCAGATTAACCTGCTATGTAAGAAGAAGTTAAAACTGTGGAGAAGGAATCATCTGAGTAGATTTAAAGGCACATTTCCTGAAGTATTCAGAAAGACTATCAAGAGAGACAGGCATCAGTCCCACCTTCTCTCCACTCACAGCTGGGAGTCCCAGTAGACTCCACTTTTTAGGCTGATAGGCTGCTAAAGAGAGCAAGTCTGTACATTGATTATCTGCTTGTATATTTCTTTGGTTCCTCTCTCCCAAAGTTTAGTTATTAGGAAATACATGTTTTATGTACAAGCCTCCTCTTCTAGACTCAAAGATCCTAAGGCAGAGGATCTATAGGACAATACGAAACTAGAGAATGGTATCAGGACTGAAGAGTGACAGAAGTCTTCTGTGATAGACTGCCACCTAAAAGATGTTCTTCTGTAAAAGGCTGACCTAAACAATTGAGCAGAAAGGTAGAAGAGAAGAGAGATTCAAATGGGGTCATACCATAATTCCAAGTCTCTGAAAGCACTTCACAAATTCACACTCTTGCTCCAGATAAATAAAAGCCAGCTTCTGTTGTCACAAAACCCGGCTGAACCTCCAGCTGTCCTCCCAAATACCTTCTCTCTCTGGGGCAATCATGCTCTCCCAGCCTTTTCTTCCTTCTGTCTGGGAGAAAAGTCATGCAGCAGAACCAGGAAATTAGTAAAACCTAGCTGGCAAAGGGCAGCCTTGAATAACACCATGTCCTGCCCAGTGTGCCCATGGCATCCCGCTGTGACCAGACTGCTTCAAACAATGTTCCAACATGCTCCAAAAGGGAAAGTTAGACAGCACCTGGCCCAGCATGGATGAATGCCCGACAGCTGTGCAGCACCCTGTTCGCTGCAGCATGACAGTGCTGCTTCTCACTGGGTGCCTGGGAGAAGCAGGGGGAACTAGAATGGTGCTGAGCAAGAGTCATGGGCCCAGAGAGATTACAAAAATGAGAAAACATCCTCCCACTCCGTCCTCAGGCTCTTCTGGACACTTACACATATCAGCACCACTGCGTGCAGGAAAAAAGAGTGGTGAGAGCAGGCTGGAACCATTTTGCCACAGGATGATAAACAACTCTCAGAGGCTATCCTGGGGATTAACAGAAAGAAATCAGCATAAGAGAAGCTAGTAGGGTCAAAGCAGTGACAGGAAATAACGACTCCATCACTAACTACTACCACTTCAGCTCTCCCAAGTGCAGCTTTTCCCTCCTCCACATTTTCCCCCCACCATGCACACGCTTTTTATTTCACATCAGGATGCAGGTGTGATGGAAAGGAAAGTGCTGCAGGAGAATTCTGCTCTGCTCCTAACAATGGTTTAATCTATTTGACAAGCCCTCCCCTCCCCTTAGGCTCTCCCCCGCTAAAACTAATCAACACTTCAGTCTTTCATAGGAGTTTATCTTTCAAGACTGTGGGATCAGTGCTTTCTTTCCTCTGTCAGCCAAACACTTTTCTTTCTTCGCATGGGAGAACTTGTTCCTTCTGCCTTGCACCACCACAGGCTTTGATAGGTGCCCAATACCCACCACATGCAAGCTCATCAAGAGCCACAGGCTGATCTGAGTGAGATGGTGGTCAGCCCTGCGGTCCTCAGCATCACTCTGACTTCTGCTCCTTGATTTTAACCACATCAGGCATAACCACACTAGCCAAGGCAGGTTTGCTTCTCAGCTCCAGGTGCCATCAGTAAGGGGATGCATGCAGGAGAGGCTGCCAAGGGCATGTACAGCTAATAATTTCATACTGCTGTGAATTACAAAAATACCAAAGAGTAGCTGGTAAGATTGCTGTGGAACTGTTCTCTTAAGTAATGCAGTTCTGCAAAACAGTAACTGCTCTCTTCCACATATGCCATGAATTCGTAAGACCCTCTCATTGTTTAGTTCTCAGTGCTCCATCTGCTTCAATTTTTCCCTTTAGCAACTCTTTCAAGGTAAAAATTAAAGGTATTTTGTCTACTTCTCCATCAACTGCTCTGTATTGCCTCTAGTGAAGAACTGCAAAGCAGTGTATGTTAGGTTACACAGCAAGGAAGTATGAAATAATCCCATTGATGGGACAAAATTCAGTTATATTTATATAACCATTATACAAACAATATAGTGAGGAGGGTTTCATTAAACTTGTATGAATCTATCTTTAAATAAATCCAGCCTGTATATTCCATCTAGTGCCTTGCCCTTGTAAGAAGTTTTCTTCTTCTTTGTGAGTAAAGGAGCACAGAATACAAACAGAAACCCCTGCCTGGGAACACTTCCTATTTTCAAGTAGACACCTGGAATCCTCCTCAGAAGTAACTAAAATGGTGAAAGCAGCAGCCAAGAGAGATTTTAAGTTCAAGTCTAAAATCGTTGCTTCCTCAAGTGCACAAAGTTCATTGCTGCCAGTCTGTCCAGTGTTAAAATATTTCTGCAGTGTTTATTCTCTCTCAGTCTCCTACTTTCCTGGCATCCTTTGAGCATTCACGACTATTACAAGAAGAATACATTCATGATTAATGGTCAAATACAGATAAGGTTTAATCACAGATAAACTGAGTGTAAAATCTGGAAAACTGATGTAAGCAGAAAATTTGAGATTATCAAATCAAGATTATCATGGGCTGCTCTAGTAACTTTGCCCCTTCATTTCCTTTGTAGATTATCAGCACAAATCCCACCATTCATGCACTGACAGAAAAAATATGAGAAGCGATTTATCCAGTGTCACATGGGCAGGAGCTCCTGTCTCGTGTCTTAGATACTGAATCTTCAATAAGGAGAATGCTCCTGCCTTTGATGTTGGCATCTGACTGACTTGCTGCTTGGGCGACCAAGTAACTCCTCTGCACCTGCAGGCAAATCCAAGCCTACCTTCCTCCAGTACACAATTTTTGTTGTAATACAACAGATCCAGCCTGAACACAGCCTTAGGGACATGCCTTCAGACCTGTGTTCCACTCCCAGACCTTTTTGCCCTTCTATGCTCCCATTAGGCTTCTAAGGCCACCACACTCCATAACATAAGGTGACTTGTACTTACTTCACAAGTTATCTAAAATCCCAGTGTTAATTTTCCTACCACTCATGGAAATAGAGTTCTAGTTTTCATACACAGCTCATTCCAAAATCCTTTAAATAGAGTGTAAATGAAAATTTAGTCAGAGATAAGATGGGAGAAGAAGGAGGGAGAGCTATTTCTCCACAGCTCTTCTCATTCTTATGATTTGGGTAACAGTATTATCAAAGGTAACAGGAGTAAGAGGACTCAAGGAGCCGACTCATTTCCAGGCAAAGGGCCTCTCTTCCTCTATGGTGTTCTCGTGCCATCTAGTGGTACACAGGGAATGGTGGGAAATGTAGTGGCGCACTGCATGTGTTTTCTTGCCAGTTAGGAGCAGATGGGGATTAAAAAAAAAAGATTGTATCTACAAAAGGTTAAGGGAAAGCTCATTCCATATGAATAAACTTACCCTGAGAAGCTAAACAATAAAACTGCATTTATGTACCCCACCCTTAGAGAGCAGAACAGGAGTGCCAGGTTAGTTATGCACTTCATAAATGAACTGAAGAAAAGAAAGATTATTTAAAACATCGTTTACTTTTTTCTTACACAAGGTATTTTAATTCTGGACAGGGATACTGGCCTGCAGGCAATACTGTCTCCTATTACATCAGTTGACTCTGAATAATCCATGCAGAAAATAGTATATAATAGTACATTCCCATATCCCCATAGTATTTCCCCATTCAGCTGCTCACAGGAGCACTTTGTTCTCCTGGATCTAAGAGGCAGCAAGGAAACACGTTCCTCCCACAATACAGGTCTGCTGCATGACTGTGCAGGTGAAAATACACAGCCTTCAGTCAAGAGGGACCCTAATGCTCTGAAGGAACACCCCACAGATAGTAGGCATTTGTGGAGAGGATCTTCCACCATTCATGGCTACTCTCCATATGGATTTTCATAAATCAGTCACATTTAGTCCATTCTGTCCTGAACCACCAGTGAGATGAAAAACCACAAAGTGGGAACCCACAGACAGCTGATACCAGCACAGAATTAAAAGTAGCTTCATTCTGAGGCAATTTTTGATTCAGATCTGGTTGCAAATCCTCTATATTCAATTCCTGTAGGTGAAAGCAGTCTTCTACAAAAAATTTGCTCGGTGTAAGTTAGTTAACAGTCAAACTGCCCTGCTCTGTGTTATGGGTCTACCCAAATTTATAACACTGCAGTGTCACATGGAGTGAGCACTGTGCTGGCTAATTACAGCATCAATTACAAACAGTTTTCAGCTGTTAATAAAATGATCCACAGAATATCAATTACGTGCTAAAGAAATTCTCTACTAATCCCAAATAATTACATTCTTGAACTTTGCAATTTGTTCATCAACACTTTAGTAAATTAAATGGGAAGGTAATATTCACAGAGTGTGTTATTCACTTTGATTTGCAGGAAAGGAGGTGCCTGCCAGATTTCTCCTGGCAGTTAAAATAGACAACAGTTGACAGCAGTTTGCTCTAACCTTTGTTTATAACCTCATTCATACTTCTACTTGTGTTTTGTCGTCTAATTGTAAACAGATAACATAACAAATCCAGCTAAAAGGAAGACAAACTTTGGAGTCAGAACCACTTTTTGTTACATATCTAATGGAGTTCAGGTGGTACACCCACACAGACAAAAAAAATCACAGTAAAAATAAGCACACAAAAATGGAGATCTTGCTACTGACCTGTGCTTGCTGTTTTCCTGACTCTTCCACCAGCCCAACACACTTTGCATAGTATTTACGCTAGAAGAAAGAAAAGGAACACCATGCTCAAAGCTCAAAAAGTACCTATAGCAAAAATATACTGTGAGGTGACAGAAATGAAATGAAGGACAGAAAAGAAATTGAGGTCAAAACCATAAGGAAATGGATAAACAAGAAGCAGATATTATTTTGCTGCTGTTCATTCATCATGAATGCACTCAAATTGTTCCAGGTATCAGGGAGAAACAATCTGTATCACATGAAGCAAGAACAATTCTGCTGTGCCACAGTCCTCTGCTATGCTTTGTGTGTATACATACACCTCTCACACATACACCTTCACACATACTTGCACATCCAGAGTCAGCAGTCACAACAAGAAATCTCCCAGCCGGGTACCATCCATTGAGCACCTCTGAGTTACAATGCTACTGTAGCAAACTGAGACATTTGAGGTGCAACGTATTTAAGGTTTCTGCATCACGTTTGTCTTTCAGATCTCACTGAGCCACTGAAATGAGCTACCGTGCCCTGTTCAGTGCATAACATCCTGAAGCTGAAACACAGTCTGGAATCCTACATATAGATGATCAGTTGTTGCCTTGACATCCTGGCTAGTAGACAGTTTGGAAATACAATTTCTCATTTCAAGGGCAATCTGAAATACAGTTCAGCATGAAATAGATCCTAAATCTCTTTCAAGTGATTACACTTGCACACACTGCTTTGGTCTCCAAAGCAGTGAAAGGAAATAATCACAATTCTTTTCATGCTTTTTGAAAATTAATCAAAATGAGTCAGTATTTTCAGTGGCTTTTGATTTCTAAATAGATAATGTATTTATAAATATTTCAATTATTCATTTTGAAGTTTGTTTTTCTTGCCTTTGCAGGCCCAGCTGGTACTAAAGTTAATTGACAATTCACTCCAGTTTAAAGTTAAGGATGCTCTTACTTCATACCATTTTGCAAAACTGTGTCATTACTTAAAATTTAAATTTATAAATCTGCATATAACTGTCTATCACTCTGTTTATTGATTACACAACCTTTTTGCTTTTACCAATATTTGTATTTCACTGAATTTAAAATTATTCTTCTCCCATCATGTGCCTCATCTTCATTTTCCTGCAAAAAGGGAAATGGAGACCAATACTAGAGAATGAGCAGCTGTATTGTATTAAGTCTAAGAAGTATCCTGAGAAATAAAAGGCCTATACCAAAGAGGAGCTGTGCCACAACTGTCCTGCTTAACAGCAGCTAAGTCATCACTCATTAGTAGCTTTTAACACGTAATTCCAGGAGAGACACAGATTTTTCAGGAGTTGCCTAATCTTCTGAAATTTAGTCAGCTCTAAATGTAAAGCATACCAGCTCACAAACAGGAACAAACAGAATGGCCAGTGTAGAAAAGCTCTTTTTCCCCTCAGCTCTTTGACCCGTTTGAGTGGACATTTACACATTGCCTGGTAGTTGTGGCTTGTCTCGCTCTGTTTCTTTTTTCTTCAGTCATAAAACCCAAAGAACAAATTTACTGGTACACAGAGGTTACACAACCATTGAAAGCAGACTAAGATCTTCAGACTGAAAAAGGGATGATTTATATAATATTTCATATTTATTTGTCCCCAGGAAGGCAAAACCAGGAGGTCTTTGTTAATCCTTCCCCTCGGTAATACCACTTGCACGGAGATATCTTTCACTGCAAGCTGCTAGGGAACATATTTCTCTTTACCCAGGAGTGGTACCTTGGCGTTAGTCCCATGGAGAATTGGCTGTAACAGCCTTCTGCAAGCCGAATGACTAATTGCCATTCTATGAGTGAGCTAAAGGAAGAGTTTGAAGATGTTAAAAGCCTTCTGACATTTGGACCATTTGCACTACAAAAACAATGACACAAAATCTTCATTAAAATCCAGTGCATAATCTACAGACCAGTGTCCCTATTGCACATCCAACTGAAAAAACGTCAGCCTGTTAAAGCAGATCCTCTCTTTGAAGCATATCTGTGACTGTTGTGGGTCTCTACAGCTGTGCTTTTCTCTGACTCCCAGTAAGCACACTTTGAACTTGGTATTTGCAAGAGGTGCTCCTCAGGATAACTTCACCGACACTGTGACGTTGTAGGGCAAAGCTGTCGGACTCTGGTCTCACCCTTTCAAGCTGAGTCACTTGTGATCTTAGTCACGAGATCTTACCTTCAAGTAATAGACAAGAATTTACCCTCAGGCACTGGACATCTCTTCATTAAAAAGTCCAAGAGTTCTCTTAAAAATCCTTCAAACAACTCCTCTCTCAATTCTATGTCTCAAAAAACTTGGTAACTGACGCCTTGAGGTCATGGTCATTATCCATTTCGCTGATCAGCAGTGTTTTCCAATATCTTAGACTGTGCTGCCTGGATCTTGGAATGCCTTTGTTGCTTCTACCAGAACTAGTTCAACTCAGTTCCAATCTTGTAGCTAAGGTAAATACACACACAACCTGGAACAGGATGTGATGTTTAACTGGTATCTTGCTGCTGCGCTGGTTCAAGCTTCAATGACTCTATTCCATCTTAAATTTGAATGGACTTGTTGCCCAGCTTTCATGCCATTAACTGTTTTCATTATTTACACTCCACAAGCACAGGAGAGTTCTATCTCTCTGGGCAAAGACTTGGCTTTTGTAGATGCCTGATATAGGTAATGTTAGCCAAAAAAATTATTAAATGCCTTATCTCAGGTGGGTGGAAACCTTCAAAAACAATACAGCAGCTTAACCTCTTCTTAATGATCTCCATGGTTGTCTCATCAGTGACACAACATGATGCCAAGGCTGAACCCTTCTGGAAACAAGAACTTCTTAGGACTAGCATGTGCTGGCAGAATTAGCATTTGTGTTTTTATTTCTTTCAAGTCTTTTGCTGGGAGCAGTGTATTAGTGCTGAGGATTCATGTTCTGTCGGTACCTGGCATTCAAGTACAGCTGATCCTGCCTTGGAGTGCAAGCTGGATTATTTCTCAAGACTCATTTTTCATGGGCCCATGAGATCTATGTAGCAATTAAAGAAATAAATCAATCTGATGCTGACTGCACATCTACTTGCTTAAATGTCTTTGAAGTGCTGCAGCTTAATCAGAGTAAAACCATGACCTGAGATTAGGGCTTGCGTGCTTCTGTTCTTCTGGGGTACACAGCACCGTGTTGATAGTTCCTCACACCCAGAAGCTGCTTTACTTTTATTGTACTAGTATAAATTCATATGGTAAGAAATGCTCAAACACACAGCTGATACACTATAGCCTGATACGTTCCCTGTGCACTGGCTCAGACCCAGTAACTGTTCCTGGGAACAGTTATTTCTGTCAAATGCAAAATAGCAGCATTTAGCTTTAAACTATTTGCAAAGAAGCTAAATACAGACAACCTGATATTTTCATCAAGCAGAGAGCAGTGCACTTAGATTGTTACTACAACCCACCTAGTTTATGGGGATCTTACACTCCGTCACATACCTATGGAGGAGATGGGCATTTATACAAGTGTAACAGAGTCCTCAGACCTTGCACTCTGAATCACTAAGATTAAAAAAAATACATACTTTCTAGCAACATCATTTGGGTTCTGGCTCACCTGTCTTGAAAGGAAGATGGTGGAGTGAGTAAGGTGCTGCTACTCCAGGAGTAATGCTTCCTTACCTCATGTCATGGCCAGCTGGATTGCTAATGAAACACCAGCTGCAATAGCTTACAGCTCCGTGCTCAAGGGCAGACTGAAACCGATGCCAGTTTAGTCATCCGTGCAGTGGGAGGAGATGGGCACTTGGCCATGGTTCCAACAAATGTGCTACTTCTTCCTTTAATTATCTGGATTGTCATGCAACCCACTGTGTTGCACCTGATTTCAAGCGCATTTGTCTGACAAATTTCAGACAGTGAGAGTCCTTGAATGCGCAGAAATTTGTCCACACAGTTCAAGGAAGAAAGATCCCAGAAATGGGAAGAACTGCCTGTAGATACCTGATTGAAAGATACAGAGAAAATGAAGCCAAACTTCTCTTGGAGATGCACAGCAACAGGCCAGGAGGCAATGGACACTAGTTGAAACATGGGAAACTCCATTGAGATAGCAGAAAAATATTTTTTATCTTGAAATTGAACAAATGCCAAAAAGGTATCCCTAGTTAAGTGTAAAACAATTTAAATGCTAACCTTTGTTTTATTCAACAATGTGCTGCATGGCACAATTTTGAAAGGCAAAATTTTTTATTATTTAATTGTGTTTTAAGTAAAGACAGCACACTTATTAGAGAACAGCGGCAATTCCAAGTAGACTTGTCACAACAGAAGCACTAAACATGATTTACAAGAGACACTGAAGTATCATCAGCAGTTTTAATACTACTAAAGTTTTTCTATTTGAATAAGCACTTGTAAGGGAGGAAACAAAAAAAAGCTTATTTTACTTACATTTCATGATTCCAGAAATACTTTTCTGGATCGAATCTTCCCCATCTAGTAGGTGTGAGGGCTTGAGTTCTTCAGCTACTATGTGTACATTAGTTTCCAGAATTTACACATGGGGGAAAAACTCAACGATTAATCTTCTTTGGTGTAAAGAGGTATATTGGTATATCCCAATGCTTGTTATTGTGACAATTTTATGTATATTTTTTAAACTGGTTTAGTTCTTTGTTTTTTAATTGTGAAACCACACTAGAAATAGCCTTATATATGCAAGCTCCTGCTGCTTGAAACTGAATTCATTTGGTAAAGTTTCTCTGAGTGCCATCTATTTCGCAGACTGAGACCAGGCAGAAGCAGTTTATTTCCGTAGGAGAGATTGCAATGTGACAGGGATTCAATCTTCCCTCTGTTTATGTGAACTCTGAATTAAAACATAGTAGTACCAGCAGGTACAAACTGCTTGTGAAGGGGCCCAATGGGGCAGAGCAGCATCTGCACAGAAGGAAAACTTGCAACAGTGACTTTAATGTGTATTCCTGATAACTGGGCACCCGCAGCTGATCAGCCTTGGCTTGGTTCAATTAACTTATCGGTTTTTAGGCCTTACAAGTGTGTAGACGCAGGAATTTTATTTTTATTAAATTTGATTTTAGTTACAAGAGCTCATTTCAGACTAGGCCTGCACAAGAAACTTCCTGCTGTAGCTGTACAACCTAGAATGTGAAACAGGGCTAGTACAACAGGTGAACATACAGTCATATTTGCCAAATACCAGCAAAATGGTCTGTCAAAGGGCAAAATAGTTTTTCCCACTGGGTGACAGAAGCATTGATGGGGCCAAAATCTGTGCCTCTGCAAAACACTATCCCCTCCACCTGACAAGAAGTGATGGGAAATGGGATTTGACTTAAAGAATTATAGAATCGTAGAATGGTTTGGGTTGGAAGCAGCCTTAAAGATCATGTAATGCTAATCCTCCTGCCGAACCTTCCACTAGACCAGGTTAGACGTCAGATAAGGAGCAGTGAGTTAACTCAGAATCACAGAATATCCTGAGTTGGTAGTGACCCTGAAGGATCATTGAGTTCAACTCCTGGCCCTGCACAGCACCATCCCCAAGAGTCACACCATGTGCCTGGGAGCATTGTCCAAATGCTTCTTGAACTCTGTCAGCCTTGGTGCTGTGACCACTTCCCGGGGAGCTGTTGCAGTGCTCAACCACCCTCTGGGTGAGGAACCTTTTCCTAATATCCAACCTAAACCTCCCCTGACATGACTTCAGGCCATTCTCTCGGGTCCTGTCACTGCTCACCAGAGAGAAGAGATCAGTGCCTGCCCCTCCTCTTCCCCTCACAAGGAAGCTGTAACTGCAATGAGGTCTCCCCTCAGTCTCCTTTTCTCCAGGCTGAACAGACCAAGTGACCCCAGCTGCTCCTCACAGGGCTTCCATTTAAGGTCCTTCATCATTTTTGTAGCTCTCCTTGGGACACTCCAACAGTTTAATGTCTTTCTTACATTGTGGCGCCCAAAACTGCCCCCAGCACTCGAGGTGAGGCCGCCCCAGCGCAGAGCAGAGCGAGACAATCCCCTCCCTTGCCCGGCTGGCGATGCTGTGCCTGATGCACCCCAGGACACGCTTGGACCTCCTGACTGCTGGGGCACTGCTGACTCATGTTCAACTCGCCATCGACCAGGACCCCCAGGTCCCTTTCCGTGGCTCTGCTTTCCAGCATCTCACCCCTCAAGGACGGCTGACGCCAATTTGGCTGGGTTTGCCTGACGTTAGGTGCCGCAGAGATCAGCGTGGGGAAGCGTTTCCCGGAACAGAGAGACCTGCAGGAAGGACGCGTCTCTTTGCGCGTTTCCCCTTGCGCTGCCGGCGGAGCCGGCGGGACCCGCGGCCCCACGAGGGGGCTCTTCCCGCGCGGGCATCGGCGCTTCCAGTGCCGCCGCTCCCAAATCCCGGATTTGGTGTGACATGAGAGCACCTCTCGCGTGCCAGCGTCTCCAAAGCAGTTTCAGTTTGAGGGTGTTAAACTCGTGTAGTCGAAGGTATAACCAGGATAACCAGAATAGTACTTCTCTCTGGGCTGCTTCCAGTGGAAGCAGCAAATGCAGCGGGGCACGACTGATAGCTGCCACATGATCTAACTGTGACTGGAATACGTATAAATAAATGGTAACAAGGAAATTACTTGGATGCCTTGTTACTACTGAATTTCCCCCCTGCTTGAAACACTCGTAGCAGCAATAGTTTAGGACAGCCTGGTATAGACAAAGATTTTGAGATCAATCAGGTTGGGAAATCCTAACATATAAGAGAAAAATAGCATCCTTCTAGACAGAACTGAACACAATGAAGGGGAAGGGGCATTTAAACAGCACACACTGACCAAAATAGGACAGCTGAGTTTGACCTCTATCTTTTAATACAACCTTCATTAAAATTCTTGTGTTAAAATAACTGTGTAATAGCTATCACAAAAGTATAAGAATAATATATATTCCAGTTCAAGGAGAGATTTGTCCCCACAATGCATGAGAAAAATCAAGTGACGAAGGTCATTTAAATGTCATTGTACATGTCCCCTGGAACAAGTGCCTGGTCTCAGAGGTAAGAGCAGGTGTCAAAGGCACAGTGCTTGGCTGCTCACTGCCATTAGTAGATTACCAGCACTAAAAGAAATAGAGGTGTAAACAGCCAGAGCAACAGTGACATGGGAGGACGATGCACAGAAACAGCAGTGACAGCTTGAGCAGTCTGCTGCTGCCCAGCTGTCAGCAGGGATGCACTCCTTCCTGGCGCTGGGCTCACATGACCACCATGATGTCTTCCAGCGGCTTTCGGGTCAGCGCAGGCACAGTCGCATCTTTCTTGGGATAGCCAACGGGGAGCAGCAAGAGGAGCTTCTCGTTTGCTGGGCGCTGGAGGAGCACCCGGAGCTGGGGGCCGCAGTTGAGGGGTGTGGAGGTCACCGTGTACAGACCCGCGTTCTGCAGCAAGACAGACAGCAACAGAGTGAGACTGACGTCTGTGCTCTGTGTTTGTAGCAGTTGTTCCCACCAGACCTGGACACATTCTCCTATTGACTAGTCCAGAAAGCTGCTTTGTTAGACCCTGCTGCAGGGTTTAGAACATCTGATTTACTAACAGCCTCAGTGGTACCATAAAAGATGCCTGCTCTGCTTATGGAGAAGCACAGCATTTCTCCACCGCAGCAACAGCACAATCTGCCTGCCATGTCTGTGTGCTGGACAGCCAGAGCCTGGCTGCAGTGCTCCGTGTGACGGGGGATCCACGGCCACAGTGAAGCTGAAAGGCAGTTGTTGGGATATTATTGGAATATCACCCCACGGGGTTGGGGGTTGGACTAGATGACTTGAAATATCCATTCCAAACCAAACTATTCTATCATGATTCTATGATCTGGCTCATACAGAGAAATGTTTCAGTTCTTGCCTCCATACAGCTGGCAGGAAGATGCCTTACAGCTTTGTGAACACTTACGCCTGTTCAAGAGCTGTACCCCACAGGGACAGGGGGCGCAGGCTCTGCCTCAGAAGTTGTCACAGGAGTCTGTTGGTGTCTCTCACAGTGGCTATTGTTATGGATTACATCAGAATCCCAAAATAAGTCTATGTATCACTCTTCCTCTCATACAAAATCTCACAAAAAACCTAAAAAATCTGACAAACAATAAAGAACTGACATCATCCAAGGTATAACCACACAGTTGAGTTGCTTCCTGAGAGCTGCACATGTGAATTTCAGTCTCTCTCTCTATGTAACGCAAGCATTTTTGGGAGGCTTTGATATACAAAAGTCAGCCAGGGAGAGGTGCCCAGGCAACACACCTGTCATGTTAAGTAATCTCTACGATCTTCTCAAGAGGAGAAGAGCTAATAGTGGTAGTGCTGAGTGGTGCCTGAGGAGCAGCAATGCACGAAAGGAAGTGTCATTCAAAACTGAATGGAGAAGAAATGGCAGTGCCTGGTAGGAAATTGGCCTAATATAAGAGGAGGCACCTTGCTGTTATCTTGCTGACAGGCCAGGTGAACTATCAGAATAGCTTCTCTATTTAACACTTGTGTGAGTACATCAGATACAAGAAACAGAACTGAGCACTGATCAACCACTGAGAAAATCTAACTGGCTGATGTCAAACATGCTGAGCTTTAGAAATCGGTTCACTTTCAGAAATGCCTCAGAAAGACTGATTGAAATAGTACAGCTTGTTCTGTGGAATATGTCCCTGATTTATTTTTTTTTTCGGCATTGTGTACTAAAAGTGATTTGGTGTCAAGCTTTTTTTTAGGGATTACTGAAATGAAGGGGCCAGTGTGGCACTGCACAGCCATGCTTGGGTAGTCTGCAGAGCCTGTCAGCCCTGTTAGCATAAGGCAGAAACCACAGGGGCTGAAGTCTGTGCCGAGAGAAGAGTGACAACTCTGGAAGCTACGTTATATTTTTCTTCTTATTAACCAGTACTGAGGATAGGAATCACCTTCTCAAATGTAGACCTGTGCAGAATAACTTTAAAACTCAAATCTAAGACATATTGCCAGGAATTGGAGTAATCCAGAAGACTGAAAATGCTAAAATCTACATTGGGTTCCACCCTCATTTGGGCAGAATAGTCTTGGTACCTAATCCAAACTACTATATTGACTCCCAGTATGTCAGTTCCATCAACGTACCTGCAGTGCAGCAAGCAGGATACCACAGGCAATAGAAACACTGATTTCATTGTAGTAGTGGGTCTTCTTTTTGCCGTTTGGAAGCCGCCCATATACCTGCTTGAAAATGAGGATCAAATACGGAGCAGTGTCCAAGTATTCTTTGATCCAGTTTGTTCTGCAAAAGAACGTTTAAGACATTTATTTTGCTACTTTTTTACTTTCCTGTAAGTTACATTTACTGTCTGCAAAGGGGCACTAAGGGTACATGACAATTATAGCAGCAGACTAAACCTTAAAACATTTCCTGTAAAGGATTAAGTATTATCAGCTTAAGAAGGAAAAAAAAAGCTTGAACAGAGTTCTCAATTTTTACAGATTTGGTTGAGGAGTTGATGCACTCACTCAGAAGAGGGGAATTGCATACAAATAAGAGGTAGTTCTTGACCTCCTATCTATGAACTGGCCTCATGAGCATTTGCCTTTGAGACTATTTAATTCCTGGAATTTTGCAGATTTGCCTGTTACCAGCAGTACCAACTTTTTTTGTCATTGCAGGGAAAACTGCTGGCAGAAAAGTTCAAAACTTTTCTGTCTAAGGTCTAAACCTAAATAACCTAAAATGGCAAAAAAATGTTATTCTGTTCCTGGGTATTTCAGCCCTGTTAGAATTCATTTTGTTCCCAATTTACTAAGTGACAATCATGATATAGGATTTAGAGGAGGAAATGAATGCTTTCTACTCTTCTCACTCAAAACATAAGAACCCCCGGTATTTAGTTGTTTGAATAGCACATAAATTTGCATAGCACCTAAGCACCTGAAAAATAGTAACCTTATGAAAAAGTAGGGCAAGTCAATCCCACAAAGCTTTGCACATATGCTTCATTTGACAAGCCAAAACTCAGTAGACATCTTCCCATTGTGTGAAGTTAAGGAAGTCAGTCAGACTTCGGAGGGCATTTGGAACAATTAAATCTTGCATAATTCAGCACTTGGATAGGGACAAGCCTTGGGGCTACCTCAGCCAGTAGCAAAGCTTCCAATGACTTTGGGAGCTTCACTGTTTGGCAAACTACAGGAAAAATCTGGGACAAGAGTTTCAGCCACAGAGGTTACATAGGAAAAAGTAATGGTGGAAAAACTTTCAAAATAGAGAGCATGTAATCCCTTTTACCAGAAGCAATTTTATGAACCAGCCACCAAGGCACAATTCTACACATATTTATAATTTTTTTTCCAAACATGAATCTTAGAAAAATATTAAAAGTGAGAGGCAGGAAGAAATGGAAAATGATAGAAGTCTTGCCTAAACTGAAACAACAGCTCTCTTCAAACCCCTTAGCTAATTGACTTTTCATACCTCAATCTTTTCAGGTCATTAACCCATCTGTCTCCCATCCTTTTTTTGTAGTTGATTTCCTCTTCTTCTTCTACAATTTCACGAATCTTATGTTTTAAATACGGATCTTGCACTACCACAAAGGTCCAGGGCTCAGTGTGTGCTCCACTAGGTGAAGTACCTTCATACAGAAACAGGGAAAGATGAAAACCCAGGAAGGAGGGTGGGCAGCAAGAGGTATCAGCTCTTCCTTGTGAGCTTTCAGGCTGACCAACTGAGCAATGGGAAGGCAAGTGAATGAGATGAGAAGAAAAGGACTGAGGTAAGTTCTGGCAGACAATCCTGTTCATTTCTTTCTCAAAGAATGTGAAATCCCATTCAAGGACCGAGGTTAGTCCTTTCATATCGCCATCCTAGAGGAAGCCAAAGTTAAGGATTTGTAAAAAATTCCTTTGTGGTCCTGATGATGAGGCAGTAATATGGTGCAATATATTAACACAATAATGGTACTGCAAAGCATTGTACCTAAAGCAATGCACTGTCTGAATACACAGCCAACTCTGACACCGGATTTTAGCCAAAGAATGAAAATAATGGCTTTTAGGGAAACAAGGCTAAGCGACTGCCCACAGGAACCTGTCGCTGCCTGGGAAAAGATAAGGAGCTGTACAAAACAGACTCTTCCATATAGCATACAGGTTTGAGTTTGTTGTCCCAAAGACAGCTGCTGTATATAGGTCTGCACATATTAAATCTGTACTTGCTCACCTACCAACACCACTGGAGAATATTTTAACTGCCTAGAGGTTAAAAGCCAGAAGCTGGGGAATGTAGTTATTTGCACAGGTTCACAGATATATAGGTTAAGAGGACTTAGATCTCTGGTCCCTCATACACATTTAAAAATATTTGAAGATCTTGAATACATACAATACAAAGGACTGACTTTAGTTTAAGAAACACTTCATAAGCAGCTTGAACTATCTTTATATATGAAAATGTTTTTATATTGTGAACCTTGCCTCTCCTCAGGTTTGGCTAAAAATTGATGACATTTACGCTTCCCTTTGTCTTCTTTTCCTCTGTACAGCCCAAAGCTTTCAGGGTTACTAAGTACTTCATCTGCACGCCAGGCTTGTTTGCTTTGCTGCATTTGCCAAAACATGCTCAGTGTTTTAATGACTCCTAGTTAATTAGAGGGAGATGGAGACTCGTTACAGTGCAGTAACAAAGCTGCTTACAGTTTTTAAAGGGAAAATAATGCATTGCAAATGTGCAGAATCTTTATATTATTAACCCTGCTAAAGGCTACTGAACTTTTCTCTAAGGTGGCTTGAGAATATTTTCTATAGTAGCAGCAGCTGGCTCATAGAATAAGAGAAATAATGAGGGTCAAAACCACTCCTGGCTGAAGTCAATGTTACTAAAGCAGAGACGAGATTAGGCCAGGGCATGACAGTAATGATTTGAAACACATAAATTCTCAACAACAACAAAAAGATAATCAATTTCTGACATTCAGTCAAATAACCTCTATAAGGGTTCTCAGCGTAACACTCCAGTCATATGCAATAGAGGGGTCTGGCATTGCTGTTGGAAGGACCAGAAAAGGTTTTTTGTTCTTGACTGAAATTCTTTTCCCTTCATAAACACCAACCACTTATGTCAACTGACATATTTTGCATGGCTGAGACAATTTCATCAATTTGTTTGTGGGGGGAACCCAAAAACCAAAACCAACACAGGACAAATATCATTATAATGCATTACATTTTAAAGCTTGTGAAGTACACATGGCTTGACATTTTTGAGAAAACATTTCAATATTTCTATTTGAAAGATGTCTCAATAAACTATACATACATTTTATTTTAAATAAAATCTTTCAAAGGTTGAAAATGAAGTTATTTGTTTCATGCTGTTGAAATGCTCTTCTTCCCTTATGGGTGAACTGCAAATACAGAGGAATTGGGAATGCTCGAAACCATTCCCTGACATACGGTTGTTCAAGCTGAGTAATTTCCGATCAATCAATGGGTGCTAATTCATTCCAGCTACAGGTGAATCTAGGAAAACCATAAGCAAAATGCCAATTTCCTTGGCTTTTCCACACCACCTTTCCACAGTTACACAGTTGAACAGCAATGCTGGTCCTTTTTTTTTTCCCCCAGACCTTGAACCACTCCATACCATACCTGCTGTTCTGATGACATTATCGATAACCTCTCTGGGGACCGGCTCATCGCTGAGGAACCGGACAGATCGCCTCTTATTCAGAAGCTCGTAAAAACTCTGTGACCTTTTAATCATTTCAGCCTCAGAGTAGCGCTCCGCAGTGAAGGGGACATGGGCAATGTTTTCTTCCAGTCCTTGCCACTCTTCATCACCCTCTGCAAGAAAATGCAAGTGGTTAGGGATTTTTTTGCTGGAGAATGCTGTTGATATCCCTGGCATTCACCACCTTAACACACTTTGTCCTGCACTGGCATACATTGCACTTCTACACCACTGGTAAGGCAAAGTCTGAGGTTCCAGTTGACACAACTCATTGATCCCCAGCTCCAGCTACTGAATAAACACCTTGTTTAAATACCTAGAGGCAGGAGGGTCCTGGCTGGCTTTAGTAAGTGTGATCCACAAAGAAGTCATTGCCTTCTCCACTTCAGCCTGTAAGCTTGCCTGTAAAAAATGGATTACAAGCTGAAATAGCAGGGAAAATTGGACAGGCATTCAGCCCACTTTTCTCAGCAAGTAAATGCGAACATGTGCGTTCCTTCTTGAGCAGTTTAATAAGAAAAAAAATCAATTAAATTACTGAAGTTGAGGAGAGAGCTTAACTACCAATATGTGTAAAATCTCCTCTGAAGAGCTGAATGTCAACTTTTTCCATATTCATGTTTCACAGCAGAAGCATTGGCTCTGCAGAAATGCAACTTGTGGTTAAGCTCTTTGGTTTCCCGATACTTTCGGCCTAAGAGGAAATGGATGTCAGGCATCCATACTTAGGATAACAACATATCAAATGTAGGATATTGTATTTCTTGTCTTTAATTTAAGAACTCAAAATGGTTCCCCATTTCACTGAAATCTGTCTGTTTATATCACAAAATGAATCTTCTGTTGTCTCTGAGGTCTCTTTCTCCCCCATATTCCTAGAATCAGCAGGGATAGCATTTTTTTGCAACTATGATGTGCAAGTTAAAGCCATTTAAATGCCGCATTTTGACTAGTCAATAGTATTGAGCAATCTGCTACAGAGAGCTGAGTAAGGAAAAAATATTCCAGTTCTTTTTCAGTCGCTATTAGGCTATTATTCCAGAATCATAGCATCTCCAGTGCAAATTCAAACAGCAATTATTTCTGTGTTTTAGTAGTATGCAGTTGCCTTAGAGACCAGCCTGATTTTTTGTTCATTTTAAAAACAGCAGTGAAATATTCAAAAGTGTAGCTCAGCCTGTGCAAAAGGGTAAAATAAATCCAGTTTCATACATTGAATCTAAACAGAATGGTTCTAGTCCCCAAACAACACACATTTCATTTTACGTACAAAGAATTCATCCTGAAAATTTGTTTCGTTTAGCATTTCAGGCCTGTGTTAAGCACTGTTGGTCATGCTCTGCAAGGACGTGGCTCCAGGTTAATGGAAAGCAGTGACCCGCTGCAAAAATTACTCTTGTGACCATCTTGCGCACTCAGAAAGTGAAAGAGTGCCTCTTGATAATGTTCCCTTTGTAGTTTACACATAGTAAAGTAGTGATGAGTGCTTGCTTGTTTTGTGGTGTGGGGTTTTTTTTCCCATGTAAGTAGAAGAGAAGAAAAGAAATGAAGCTGCTGTTTGGCCAAGATGGTTCAACTTAATATCGGGTGAAAAAAGAAATGTACTTTCAAAGATTTTGAGCATGGGACAAAGGTGAGATGATTAGTGAGAATGGAAAACCTTAATACACTCAAAATGGAAATACTGGCTGAAGCAGAAGAACCACCCAGAAGTGAAGGAACTGACGCACAAAACCAAAACTCTCCTGGCAAAATTTTTTCTTTAATAAATTCATCTATTATATATTCTCTTCCACCATGTGTCTACCATTCTTTCTTAGCAGTTAACATTATCCATATGCTAACTTAAAATCATTATCAGCACCATCTGTTTAGTGCATGCTCTCTATATCTTTAATTGCTGTGCTTAGACATACTCATGTTTGTACGGTCACGTTACACAACACTGCAAGTGTCTTGTTTACATGTCTACGTATTCCATCATTTGATGGACAACAGACATCCTGCTAGTAAGTCTATTATCTTGTTAGCCACATTCTCAAGATTGCCATCAATTCTGTTGTCCATTTATAGTAGTCATCAAGCTTCCTACTTTTTAAGCATCTGAAATGGTTTTGGCTCAGACATCCCAAATGGAGTCTCATTTTAAAAGTATTATTTTTCTAACTCTATCAGAAATTCCCTTCTGGATACATTTTAGGATGATGATTCTGCTCTTCCCATAGCAGTCCATATGGGAAGTTATAATCAGTCTGCAAATAATGTAATAAATTTTGCCTCAGTTTGAAGTAAAAATTCTTACCATGAGTTTCTAATAACATAAACTCACACTGAGAACAATGAGTTGTCATTTCACTTCTGTTGGCCACTTATTTTACCAACACTGACACTTTTTGGTATTGCTGGCTTCCAGTTGTATGTCATTAAGAAATTTCACTTGCACCCTACTTGGTTTTATGCAAAGACCACTAGATAATATTAACAATTGGTCCTGAGACTGACCCTTGAGAAATCTCAGTCAAGACTACTATGTTTGCTTTCCAAACAAGTTCTTTCAGCTTATTCTCTAAGGAATTGCTTCCTAAGCATACAATTGTTCTCCAATTCTCTTTTCCAGTGTAAAGACATGATGCATAGGAAAAAAATTAAGTGTATGTAAAGAAAGCTTTCAGATCTTTGGACTTAAAATGCTGGGTAACTGACCCTTGATTAACTGATTAATGGTAGACTGCTACAAAATGGGCCACTATAGGAATCCCGGTAGTGAATCCAATCCTGAACTGAGTGTGACTAATAGGAAACTAAAAGAGATGGATTGACCTACTAGTGGGTTATAAATAGTGGTTAGCAGGCTGATTCTGGAAACCTCAAGAGCTGGTCAGGGATGAGAGGCACAGACCCTGGAAGAAAGAAGACAGCATCAAAATATTGTGAAAATTACCTCAGACTGGAATATAGTTGCAGAAGGTTTCTCAAGATCTTCAGAGAAATTGGGTGGCTGTTTTATAAAGAGAAGACCTAGTAAAAGGAAAGCTGAGAGGTAAGCTGGTTGCTATCTATAAACCACAGGAGGATATATAGCAGGGCTGGAAGAGAATCCTTTAAAGTATCAAGAGGATGGAACAGAAAAAATAGGTATACAGTAGTATTAGATAAGTTTGGGCAGGCAGGCAGGCAGGTAGAGGAGGGTTTTTAACCCATAGCATGAAGTTCTGGTACAGCCTTTCAACAAGGTTAAAGAAAAATGGTCATAAAGGGTCAGTTTTCATGTCCATTCAGCTGATGACAAAGGCTGGAAATGTCTGCAGCAATAGGGAGATGAACACAATAATGTATCATGTCCATCTAAGTCCTGTGCTCCTAGATGATACAAAGCACGAACTGTCGTTCAAATGGAAATTTAAATTGCTACTGCCTCATTCATGTCAGTAGTATTATTAAGATAGAGAAAGTCTTTGAAACTGGGGAGAGTAGAAATGCTCCTAAGTGGGAGAAGTCTATCGTAAGAAGTATCACAAGCAATGAGCAGTGCGTTTTCAGAAGAAATGGAACATTTGGGACTTTGCATATTGCTTTGTAGTCCTTCAGAAGAGTGTATCACCAATGTCCCCACAATTAAATATGTAGTAATAAAATGCCTTCACTATTAATCTCTGCAACTAATCCCCAGAATAACAAGGATACAAATTTAATTCAACCTCATCTTCCACACCACTAAAACTGTGTCTGTGTTTACCTTATCCATCAGTTGTATGGATCTGAATATATGTCCAAAAAAATGATCAATATACATTAAGCTCCCTGGGCTAAAGACTGAAGTTGTTTTTGCAAGAGTCCAGATCTAATTGTGTAAATCTGAAGCAATGGGAGACAAGGTACCACCACTTTGGGATAAGATGCCACTACTACAAGATCATCATTCAAGGCAAGGCTGAAGAAACACCTTTTTCGTCAGTATCTAAATGGTCTATTTACACATGGCCTAATGCAGACGCAGCCAGATATACACTTATACAGCTCATCCTTGCCAGTCCACAGCACAACAATCTCTCATTCTGGATCTTAAATTAAGGAAAAAGTTACAGGACAGATGGGCATGCAAGCAAATCTGAATTACTGCCAGTTAAAGCATTAAACAAATGGGCTGAGTGCTTTGCACTTAACAAAAGAACTGGGTTTCTGGCTGCACTGAGAAACATCCATTTCTTCAGCTATGGAAAACAGAACACAGACAAGCTCAAGAGCACTTGACCCTCACTCTTCTACCCTTCATTGCCAATGAGTGACCCTGCAGAGTCTGCCCAAGCACTTCAGCTACTTACACTGAATGCTCTGCTGCTCACAGGTATGTCCCTCTCCTGGGAAACATCCCTGATGGTGCCACTTCAGGGAAGGTTCATGGGGCTGATGTCCACAAGCAAGGTTGGTGCTTCACACTCTTGGCAAATAGACCTTGCTTTGGTCAGGGACACGAATCAAAAGATTTGGTCTTCAGTTGCCCCTTCCAGTTCAGGGGGCTGTTGAAAATTCAGCTTGTTAACCTAGGGCAGCCCTAGATTCTAGCTTTAGACAAGGCCTTGAGAATGTTTCAACTCACCTAACTCCAATTCCCTTCAGAGGAATTTTAAACACAAACCAGCCTGAAACATTTAAGTAGAAATGAGCTTGTCTGACAAAGTAAGATACATTAATCAAGTAGCAGAATTTACACAGCAGGTAAAGTATTCTTTACTATTAAAAAATCTGTTTACATCCATGTTTCCATTTCAGCATCTATAGTAGTCAATGAAAATTTTAACACTGACAACAAGGTTAATATGTTTTGATCCTTATTTATCGCTTTAGCAAAGTAGCAGATCCTTATTAACTCTTCTACTCCTCCTTGCTACTCTTCTCAGTTAGGCTGGGCTTTCCCCTGCTAATGAAAAATTTCTCTAAGCTTCATGAACTTATTTTAATATTTCTAGAGATAAAAGAAATGACTGTTTTGCAAAGACATTGGTTTGAATCACACACCATTAAAGGAAAGATGATTATTTGTTACTAAAAGCAAAATAGCAAGAAAACCTAATTTGATATTGGATGATATGGTAAATTGAGAAAGGTTTTATTTAAAAGCAAATAAAACTTTTAGCGACAGCACCAACATGTCTACCCGTCAAATTTTTTGCAAGCAATTTTAAACTAGTACAGTTTTGAATTTAGCACTTGAATAAAAGGGAAAGAAATTAACACATAATAGATTGAAATTTTATATATGGAGCTGTGGCAGTGAGGCTCCTTGTTAAGAGCTAATAGGTTTGTTTATGTAGAGGATCTAAATTTTTAAACTGATAGAAAACAGCCATAGTCCAAGATAATAATTCACAGATTATCGTTTGAACTAGCCACAGGAATTTTAATTTGCAGGAATTTAACTGAACTAGTGAGCCATTAGTGACAAAGAAATTATGGGATAATATTATGCAGAATCTATTTTGCATTGAACAAAGGAGGATACAACAGGTGAACTAATTTTAAAAGAAATTTTATATATTTGGAAAATAGTCAACTGAGTTTAAATCCTTCCTGGTATCAATTATTTTTGAAAACTGATACACAATAACAACCCAAAGTACATTGAACACTGAGAAAAGAACATTAATGGTTCTTACAAATAGGTATGTGTGCAGGAGAAAAATGTAAGTTTTAAGATTCCTAGAAGCAGACTGAGGGAAAATGTCATTATGGGGCAAAAAAACCCTCCAAACAAACTCTTCAAAAAAGCCTTTGAAACCAGCTCAAGAGAGAAAAAAAGGAGAAAATCAAGAGCTGTATTAACTACAAGTTTAAAAACTTCAAAGGAACAGAACTCTGTAGATTTTTATTTCATAAGGAAATAAGGTGAGTTTATGGAGGATAGTTACGAAGTAAGAAGAAGGAAGGGTACATTCTGTCCTCAGACTTTTGTCCAAGCTGTGCACCAGAAACAGCTACTGAAAATAAGAGGCATTCTGTATGGCTTCACACATGCAGCTGAGTGAACAGCTTAGCACCATCACCACATTTTGTTCTTAAATATTTGATCAACATAGCTCCCAAATGATCCTAGTGTTAATCCAGCTAAAGCTCTCACGGACATTCTCAGAAGCCACAAATGGAGGACCTTCGTGAAAACAGTAATAAACCTATTTCCAACTTTTTTGGGGTACTGAGACCAAATATGTAGCACTGAGGGATAAAGTGGGATGACTTGCAGATAGAAACTCTCTGCTCAGATCTTCCCTTTGCTCACACTAATAAGGCCTGGGAAGAGCCTGGGGGAAATTCAGCAGAATCTCCTTTCTTTCCTTATGTTGCCCATAGATCTGCTGTACAGAGGAAGAGACAGGAGTCTTTGAAAATGTATTTTATATTTTATTTTTTTTTTTGCACTCTGATCTGTGGGATCCAAAGGGAATAGAGATTTACATCAAGAGTGACATGACATGAGGACTGACTCCTTCCTAGGAGCTGACAGACTGAGGGCACAGCAGCAGAGTAGCACTGTGCATAGCTGTCACTGTGGAGAAGTCCAGGACACTGCACCTCCCTTATTCATATCAGCAGATAAAATTCAAACAACAAAAGTGTTTGGATGGATAAGATTTTTCTTACCTTCTTCCTCTAAGGGATGGTCAGTGCCATCTTTTAAATCTTCATCCACCCATGGGCGAGATGAAGGCTTGCTTTTAGTGTCACGTCTTTCCTTCTCTGCATTAGTCTTCTTCACTATTACCCCAATCAAAACACATATAATGGCTATAAAGACTGGGGTGAGGGAAGAAAAGAGTGCCATGCCTATGGAAATGTGGAGCCTTTCTTCCAAGTTTAGAAGTTTCTCATGAAAAGGAGAGGCTGAAGAGGGAAAAGCAGCAAGGCAGTAAGCAAAAAGGGGTGGACTCAAGGTTCAGTCCTCCACCCTATCTCGCTTCTACTTTTCAGCCACCGCCCCCACAATCTTATTTGTGATGGGCTCCTGCTGTTAATAAACAGCTCCTTCCATTAAAAAACTCCAGACCCAGGTTTATATATTTCCTGGGAAGAAACAGCTTATAAACAGTAAGCAGGCACTGACCATATACAAACATAAATGTTGTCCAGTGCAAAATAAATTTTAAAACCCTAAGGTCTTTCAAAACTCCAGACTGAAGCAAAAGACTTCTCCTCTCTTATTTTTATTTTTATGGTCATCCCAATAATCTTCCTTCTAACAGTGATTATGAGAAGAGCCAAGTGGGAATATGACTTTTAAAACCTAATGGCATCTCTTCAATGTTTAACTCATAAAATTAGTCGTTTTACATGTATCCCAGGAATTCAGAATATCACCAATTGAAAATCAGCTTGCAACACCACCCTCGGCTATGTAAACAGGTCAATAGAACAGATAAGTAAAGGGGCAGCATTACCTCCATATGAAGCATGAATGAGATGATTCACAGAGCCCTGTATTCATCCTGGATGTTCTGAGGGGAACCAAAACCAAGAATTCAAGGGGTCAAAGCAAAAAATATTTGAGGGCTGCAGTGATTTTAAAGCTATGTTTCAGCATCTTCTCAAAGATCAAACTTCAGTAGTATTCTAGTTGAATACAATAATGGTCAATGTTTAAATCTTTAACCCCAGCCAGCTGCCTGGGAACTGAATCAATACAGCAGCACTGAATTGCTGTCTTTATCTGGAACTGTTTGGACACAGTGGATAATGAAATGACAGGTGGCAGTGGGTGCTGAGGGGTGTGCTGGAGAGCAGGGTACAGGGGTTCTGACTGCATGCAGTCACCAGTGCCCATCAGCCCTTCTTAGCACCTGCTAAGCACCATCCTTGCCAAGCCTTATCTCATGCTGTACAGGGCCAGTTCTGATGTTGCAGCATCCACGGCAAGTTAGTACGCAATTTGAAGAAGCCCACCCAAGATAAGTGTGAGCAGTTGTGAGTGTAACCATGCCGGAGAAGGTGAGTCCCAGGGCTCTGGCACTGCAGTACTACAACTGGCATCTGCAGTCCCTGCCTAGGGCACTCCCAGGTTCCTCAATGTGAAAACCAGGACACACAGGGAAGAGAGAAGTTGAGGGATGCACAGGTTCCATCCTGGCAGGTTCCCAGTCCATACCCTACCACTCATGCCTCTCACCCCACTGGTTCTGCAGCACTGGACACACATTTACTGGTCCCATTTGACACTGTCACTCCAAGGGCTCCCTACCTTCCAGTGCTTCAGCAGATACTGCCATTTCCCTTGAGGATCGGTCTGTGTGTTGGGAAGCACAGATTAATGACCAGGTTGCTGCACAGGAAGAGGAATGTGTGACCACAGGGGTTGGCCACACACAGTGATAGTCTGGCCGACAGTCCAGTCATGTATCTTCTCTTAATATAAGCTCCTTGTGCTAAAAGGGCAAGGTCAAGCAACTTGCACAGCTGTGCATATATTGCCCAGACGTGCTTAGAGACAAAAGGAAACTGCCACAAAGCTTGTACCCAGGCTGGGCTTTCTCAGCTGCCCAGCTCAGATACAGAACAAATACTTTACTGCTGTTGCACTGCATGCTACTCCAACACGCATGCCCCCAGACCCTGTAGGTCCTGGTCCGTACAGGCAGTATATGGGATCTGTGTAAGAAGGGTAGCCCCAGAACCAGCCAAGGGACTGCACAAGTCCATCAGAGACAAAATAAAGAGAATATGCAAAAATTGTACTCAGGTTCCTAATCTAATCTAATCTAATCCAGTAAAGTTTGCAGTAAACTTCCACCTACCTCTGGATAAGAGGACAACTTGCTTGAAAATCCAAGCCATGAATCTTGTCTTCCCTACTCTCTAGTCAATTTGTGACCGGGGACACCTGCTTGGGTCATTGATTTGGGCTGCATGTATAAAAAGCCCCAAAACCCATGCACTGTCCAGGAATAGGAAGGACAGCAACTATCATGTGGGGAAAAAAAAGATGTAAATATATCCTCTCTCTCTTTGATTTGGAGTAGATATTTAAACTCATTTGTCCTACCTGCTGGCTGTCCAGTCATGGGGAGAGGTACTTTACCTAAACCCAATTAGAAACATTAAATTAATTCATGAGACTAGAGAAGGAACCTGCAATTTCATCAGACACATTTTCAACAGCCTGCTCTGTGGCAAGGGAGGAAAAAGGAATGTGGTCTGAATGGCACTGACTGTTTCTCCCACAGGGAATATATTAACCTTGAATATTCACGTACACATAAATTAGGATCTGGATGCTTTGCAGCTGAGAATCCATCCTATGAAGAGACAGGTCTGTGCTGAAAGAGAGAGAAGCAATATAGAAGGCTGAATGTTGTTGTTTAAAATAACTACCACTATTTGCAATGCTGGAAACTTCATAATCACTCACTGTTCCAGAAGAACGTTGACTTCCTTAGAGGTGATATTAATTTTTCTTCTGTAGAACAGAGAAAGAAAGAAAGCTAAATAAAATTCCCTCTGGTATTAACTTAAGAAAAATCTATTTGGTGTTGCATATTGAAGATTGTTAGGTTGAACTTCAGCCCCAGAGAAACCCCACACTACCTTGTTTAATTAAAACCTGATTTAGTTTAAATAACTCTATATTGTAGATATTCAAAACAGAAATATGGTGGTGTCTTGAGGAACTGTGGGAGAGGGTGGGTGGAAGCAGTCAATTTTTGCATGGTAGGTTTCAATCACTTTTTCTGTTAGATTTTTTTCAATCCAAGCTTTATAGAAATACGATGATTATTATCAGGACAAGTTCAAGAAAATTTATTAACATTATTTCTTCTGTTCTACAATAAACGTTAAAGCCTAGCAGCTGGTTTTTGGGATTTTTCTGAGTCTCAAAAAAGTCAGGAGAAACTTTACAAATAACCCTACTCCTAGGAATTATTGAAGCTTTTCTGACAAACATGGAAAGAAGTTAGAAAATGTTGACAGAAATACGACTATTGAGAACATCAAAGTACTTCAATATTACTGCATGAAAAGCATGTAAGCACTCTTACAAGATACAGACCATCATACTAAAAGCTTTTGGCCATAAAATTTTTTCTTTAACATTTCCCATTAAATTCTGTGCGTAGTTGTTTTTCCTCTGAAGAAAAAAAAAAAAAAGTACTGTAGTATCAAATATAGCCCTTTATTTTTTTTTTTCCCTCGAAGTAAAAACGCAAATGTCATTAGTGGATGCACCCAGCACGTGCCCATCGTGGGGCAGTCACACAACAATCACACAAACCCCACAGCTGTGGGGGGGCCGCGCACCCGTCACGCAACGCGGGCGCCTGACGGGCGCGTGATGATTGTCGTCGCCACGTGATTGCCACGTGACTGCTGCGTGGTGGGCTCATGCACTGTTGTAGCCTGCAAGGACACTAGAAGCCAACAAATGACATCACGCATTTTTACTTTGAGTAGCCTCTTCATCAGAGAACTCTTAAGACTTCCTTCTGGATGCTACAGAAAGCTAACGATATCTAGACATTCAAAAAGGGATCCGATATATCTGTTTAGATTTGATGAACTATCAAATGCAAAGTATGGTAGTTAAAACACCTAATTTAGGAAGTCTCTGAGACTTAGGAAGACACATGGAAGGAGAGAACCTTCCGTGCAGTCCTTAGCCTTCTTGTTTTTCCTAATCAGCTACCCTTGGCCATGTACACACAAAGGCCCTTGATGTCCTCACATGGCTGGGATTTGGTATGAGAAGTTTTCATGGTTTCGGAATGGTATTCCCTAATTTATTGTTCCCACTAAAATGAAAACCACTAGCAACTCCCCTCCACCCACTCCCTCCAGTGAGACAGACAAAGCTGAGAGAAGAACAATTTACTGGAAACAGCAATGAGATAAGAAAACCTTATTTCCTACTTGCTGGTTGGTGGGCACATAGCTGCTATTTTTGCTGTTTTGTTGGCCAAGTCCATGAGAATCTGATGACATCCATCTTGCCATTTTACTCCTACAAGCTGAATTTCCTGGGCAAGTCCCTTGACTTTACCTAGCTTTATGGCAAAACCAGCTTTCAGGAGGATCTGGATTATCATCTCTCCTCTCTCAAAAACTTCCTCTGTGGTGTTCCCCCATACGGTGATGTCATCAATGTACTGCAGATGTTCCGGACCCTCACCCTTTTCTGGTGGAGTCTGAATCAGCCTGTGGCAAATGGTGGGACTGTGCTTCCAGCCCTGGGGCAGTCGGTTCCAGGTGTACAGCACACCCCTCCGGGTGAAGGCAAACTGGGGCCTGCACTCTGCTGCCAGAGGAATGGAGTAAAAATGGATTGGCAATGTCAATACGCCACACCATCCTCCTCCTTGGAAGCGAGAATCCCATACTTCTGCCTTCCTGTGATGATGTGCATGGTATAGAATAACAACCTGGACACACCCATGCCACTCCAGGCTCCACCTCCTTGTGGCTACTGCTAAAAATTTACCTTCTCCTTGGCCAAAACTAGGACAGAAGCCTTACTGTAGTCAAAAGCACATCTGTGTTACAGAGAGCAGTACTAGAAATAGAATGCCAACAGTGAATATACGAAAGTGCAGAGTAGGATGAAGGAGGTACTTGCAATAAATACAGCACAAGTCTGAGAGAAAAAACATTTTTGGGTGCTGGCTATAATTCCCACTGTAAGTGCCTCTTGCTGTACATTATCAGCGACATACCTACAAGGAGCACGTGCCCTATTTCTGCTACTAGTCAGTGATAAGCCACTGTTGGGACCCTCAAGTGATACACCAATATGTGGCGGTGAAAGGGTCCACACAAAAATCTCACTGTGTTCACAGTTAGAAGCAGGAAAGTCACCACTACATATTGTCTACAGATGCAATAAAATACCACATTTGCTTCAGAAGTGAGTTTCAGACTGAAGTTGCTTTTTACTGAAAAAACCTCCAAAGGCTATTTCAGTGCCATCCATGGTCAGCTCCCAGCTCAGTATTTGCCTACTACGGGCAAGGCAGAACCATGCATGGATTACTTAATCCAATTTCTTAATCAACACATTGAGACAAATGTCTGGGATCAGCTGAAACTTATCTATCAGGTATTGGCATTACTAAAAATATCATTAGCTTAATAAGTGTCTCTATCTCTGTGATAATCCAGCAGCCCTCTCCTGCTTCTGCCACTGGCCAGCACATGGTGCTTCTGAGCAAGGTGACCCCCACTTTCCTGCTGTCCCTTGCCTCTTCTTGCACTCACACATACAACCACCCCTTGCCCCGAGACAGCTGTATGATCTCTTTATGACCCCTGGAGATATCAGATATCTTGCCCTGTAGCATTAGATTTGATTATCTTTTTCATTAACTTAGCTCAGATTGCCACAAATGTTATTAGTGCTTATGAACTACCCTTTTGAAATCTAACAGTACAGTGGGTAATAGAATTACATCCCATAGCAACGAAAGCACGAGACAACAGTGCACCATGCAACAGAGCAATTCTTTCCATTTGCCCTCAGTATGGAGCCCCTCAGTTGCAAACTCCCTGTGTTTATGTATTACAGGCAGAAGAAATAACCTAGCTATAGAAAATGATTCATTAATATCTTTCTAAATAGAATAAGCCATTTATTAGGATCTGTCTTATCAGATGAACCATTACTTGTGTTCAACAGGACAATAGTGGTCCTTAAAGTATTTCTCATTTCAGAAGATAACTTAAATTTTAACCCAGAGTCTAATTTACCCCCAGATTCATAGCAGAAGAAGAAATTTGCTGTTGCTGTACCAGTGTTACCACCATGAATCTGTAGCAGTGAGTTTACACATGGCAGGAATCTGAAATAAAACTGCATGGGTGAGTTTTCAGAAACACACTAAAACTAAACAAAGATCCTGAAAACATTACTGAACTTTAACGGAAACCACCAAGGGTCTGCAGATTACACAGACCTTGGAAGCTATTTGCCCCAAATATTGGGATAGATAAATGCATAAAGAAAAAATATTATTTTTCCATAATCACTTTTAGGCACAGACTCATAATAGGCTACATTCAAATCTGTTTTATCCTGTGAGTTGCCTTTGATATAAGCCCATGGGGAAAAGTAAGGGCCATTTCCGAATAGCCCCTTGGTAGGTGGGAGAACAGAGCCTTATAGAGACTGTTAAAACCTCTTCAAAAAAGGGATGTTTGGGGAACAGGAAGGATGGGTAGCAATGGCCCTCTCCCGATAGCCAGAAAGCTGAAAATAGCCTTTTTCAGATAAAATATCACAGCAAACATTCTCTGCACGTTGGACCAAAGAGTGGAAGGCAAGGGCAAAATGCAGAGACAGAAATTCAAAAGGCAGATTCTGTATGACCATTCTGCCCAAGGTGTGGGCCCAAAGCATATGTGCAGGTAGATCTAAACCAGCCCCATAATCAGAGCCACACAGCTATCATGATGCCAAAGTCATGAGGTACCAGCTTACCAACAACCTTGGGCAAAGACTCCAGCAGTTCCTAATGCCAGCACCTCTGCAGCTGCGGCTCCCCAGCCTTCATCCCCAGGTTCACAGAGCCCATACATGCTCTGCCTGGGCTTCTGACTGCAGCACAGGCATCATCCCAGATCTCTCTTCCCTGTCAGCTCATGATGCAGGAGAATGAGTGTTTATAGCAAATTTATAGCCATGCCCCACATGATCAGACTTTTCAAATTGTGATGTCAAGTGAGGTAACAGCAGTAGAGAAATGATAACTGGATGTCCTTTTTAGCTGATGTAAGAAATATTTCTATTGTCTTTTTGATGCTAAGAAGAAATACAGGGAGAGAAAAAAAAAAAGAATGAAAATATAAAATAAAAGGTAAAAGAGGACAAAAATTATCAACCCCTATTTTTTGGATGTGTATTTTTATTTCCATTTGTTAATATATCCTTTTTTTGCATGTTCACAGAGAGGGAAATTGTCTTTCGTTCCATACTGTTATGACAGGACAGCTGAATGGCAGCATGGAGCATTTTAAATCAGCATTTCAAAGCTTCAGCTGTTCCAGGAATAGCTATTCCTATTACTTCACTTCTTATTTGCACCAAATCAAAACACAGCTTAGCTTATTTGAAGAGTTCCTTAGCTGATTACATCTAAGCCTCTAAAAACTTTATCTAGGAAAACAGTTTCTAGCTATGAACATGAAGGAAGCCTTGAATTCCTATGTAATCATAAATAGCAATGTTCAAAGAGTTCGGGGTTTTTTGTGGGTTGGTTGGTTGAATTTTTTTTCTTCTTTACATGCTTTGAATAAGTTTCATCTCCCAGCCTCCTGAAGAAATCTACCACAAGGCTGAAGCCCTGTTCTTACCTCCAAGGGCATCAACAGCCTTCTCTCGTCGAGGTGGGTCTGTCCATCATTAGCTCCATCCCTCTCCACCTGCTGTCCCTCACCAGGAGTCACACCTTGCTGTCTACAATGTTGCTTGGGCGGTGGATTGGCCGCCCAGGCTCCTCACCCAGCCTAACAGAGAGCATCTCCCTAAGAGGATTTTGCAGCCCCCTGGAACTACCTTCAAGGGAAACTCTTCCTCCCTTCTGACATTAGGATCTGTGGCCAAGCATTAGCAGTCACCATGACTCTGATTCACCTGCATCAAGGATCATGCTGTTCAGTGTTCCCCTTTCCCTTGCTCCAGCACTTACTGCTTACAAAGGGAAGCTGGGAAGTAAATGCTCATGCAATGCACAAAGTCCAGATCAGCACACATATGCTGACCCAGCTCTCAGGTAAACCACAGAGACATCAGACACCACCAGAGCCATTTTAAAAATATCTGATAATGTCAAACATCTCAGTATCCAGGGAGGGTGGGATAGCTGGGTGGTCAGGTCAGCATGCTCCACAGCAGTCCTGAGGCTGGAAAGTCATATGCCAAGGGACCCAGAATTGCTGATCTTGTTCTCATCTCGAGTGATCTTTTTAAAGAGAAATCCCAAGCACACAGAGAATTTAAATGACCACCACAAAGAACCTGACAAAGATATTTTCACCCTTTTCCCTAATGCCAGAAAGGAAAACATTTTTTTCTGCCTGAATCACTGACCTAAGACTGCAGGAGATGCAGATCTCTTGCCCAACTCTACTGTTACTTTTACCCTATGTGTAAATATTTGTTTATTAACCTGTCACATCAGATAATCAGCAAATCACTTCTCTTGGGTTGCAATCCGCCACCTGACAGGCTGCCAAGGGGTGATTAATATTCACCGTCTTCTCTTCTAGAGAAAGAAGCTGCAGCTTTCCCTGGCTGGTCCAGACAAGAAAGCAGCCTTTCTCACAATGACACTTAGTTCAAAATCCCAGCACTGTTCAAACAATTCACTTTAATCAGCTAACACTTCTTTACAGACAGTTGCTCTCTGAAACTGGATATTAGTGGACTGTTTGCAAAATATAGCTATGTGGGACAATTAAATTGTTTGACGTTTGCTCTTTTACCAGCCAGTGGACTTGACATGTGGTTTCTCCCGTGGGCTTAGATCTGATGTAGGCATACAGACCTTGGAAATGGGCTTATCTGAAATTTTTCCTATGGATCTTTGGGATCTAAATTCATTGAAAAGCTCAAACTAACTACATAGGTAAAACCCACTGTGAAACTCTTGCCTTTTTTTTCTTACTAAAACAACGTAAAAATCTCAGGCCATGACAGCTATTTGAGATCTACTTGCTTAATGAGAAACGATATTTTCTCATTTCTTCTAAAATAGGAACATGTCCTTGACACCAGAGGAAAAATTCACAAAGGGAAATAATGATTGGTGTTATCTGGAAGATCTGGAGGATTTCATGCTACCCCATCACAGATATATTTTGACTATAGTCATTGGCATGAGGAAGTAGAAACTCGGACTCCACAGAAGTTATTTTACTTAAAAGTTTATGAATAGGTATTTCTAAAAAATACAGTGTGCACCATAACTGAGTGAACTCAGAGATCCAGGCATCCTGCCAGCATCCTTACACTCACCTTCCCTTGTCACCAATATAGTGACAGAACAGACTGATGCCCTGCCTGATGCTCCCAGATTATCTCGCAGCAACAATAGAGTCCCTGTTTACTTCATGTGGACGTCAGCTTGGGACAGCTCTGCATGCATGGCTGATGCTCTTTTAAAGGCTGCCAAGGTACTGCCCCAATACCAAGTGTCTTCCCACCAGTGATCAATCATATCTTACCTTGCAATCAGTGCCCTGCAGTCCATTACAGTTAATCAATGCTGGAGCATCTTCTGTGTCCAAAAAGATAAGTAAGCTCATTTTTCAATATTGACTGCAACTGTTTGCCTTTCAGCGTGATTTCACTCCAAAATTAAAAAATAATTAGGACCTATATAGTGCTTTCTCTGTGCTACAGATTCACCCTGCCCCTGCTCACCATGAGGCAGCCTGTCATTGTGTGCTTTGCCAGCAGGTACACACAGACACAGAGGATCCTGCTTTAGAGGTTTGTCAGTGGCTTTTTGCAGCATGAGAACCCAATTGCTCATTTCAGTCAGGTTCGTCTCAGCAAACGAAAAAGCAGCAGAGCTTTATCTGTGAAACCAGGCGGGGGCCCCTGTCCGAGCACTGATGTTAATTGGGGTGACCTCTGAGAAGCTTCACCTCCCACCCAGTATCAGCTGCCTTTGAGGTTGTGCTGATAGCAAATAGAGGTACTATGTGACCAGCACTTGGTTATTTCCCGTTCCTAAGCTGATGCCTTATTATACAAGGCTCTGAGGGATGTGGCTGCACCACTAACAATCTGTGAAAGTGTATTTCCCCAGCGGTTCCTTCCGAGCAGTATGAAAGTGTCATATGAGGACAGAAGCTGGCATTATGCTACTGGCATGACTGAATCAAAACAGGAGCTCTGTTGTTAACCATTTAACTGTCTAAATATATTGCACAGCACTGTCCTGTCTGGTTTCTGCCCAGAATTATTCCTATTAGAGAGGGTTCAGGGAGCTAATTGTCCAGCCAAACTGTGTGATGAGCCTCTGAACAGACACCAAACTGACAGATCCAAGCAACTGTTCAGCTGTTACAGCATCCTGGCAATGGTGGCACAAAATGCCTCAGATGATGCTAAATCCTCATCTCCTTCAAAACCAGGTCCTTTCACAGCAGTGGTTCCTGGAGATCAATGAGATCTCTGAAAATATGTCAACCTTCCCTTCAGAAGGCAAAGGCTTGAATTACCATGACCCTTTGGTTGACGAGCTTCTTGTGCTAGTGAGCAGCTTATGAAAAGGTTTCTTTTCCAGACCGTTCACTACACTTGTATCAAACCCTCCCGAGGATACTCTGAAAACATGCTGACACGGGCTGACAAGCGCAGCCATAGCCCAGGGGTAGGCAGTAAGTTCAGGCCTCACAGAGAGAAGTTTCCCTTCCCTGATGTTGCCTTCTGGGAGCTGCTTGGCAGCAAACAGCTCTGCTCATTTACCATCAGCCAGCTCATCTGCTCCATCCACCCATGCTATCCTGCTTCATCTTCCTCTCACTTGCCCCACCTCTTTCCTCTCCTTTATTCTCTGATGTCCAACTTCATAACACACTTCTCTTTTCAGCCTCCATCACATGTCCAAACACTCTTTAACAGCACAAATACTGCCTTCCCTTACAATTAGGACAGAAGGGTCAATGAAACCCTAACCCAAATTGTCTGGGTGCTGGCAGAGGAGCTCGCCTTCAGCAGTCACCTCCCATACCATGATTGCTCCCCAGGAAGCACTGCAGGTTCCCCAGAGCAGCACTGTCTGGCCTGAGCAAAAAGAAAAAAGACAGCACTAATGAAATGCCTCTCCTGTCATCTCTCCTCATTAAACTCATCCCCTAACTCGACAGGGTAAATTAAAGGTGACATTTGGGGTGAGATGAAATAAATTTAAGGCAAATTCTCTTGCTCTTAATTTGGGGACCTCTATTTGTTTCTGAAGGGATTATTCTATGATTATTCTAACAGTCTGCCAATAAATCCAACAAGAAATGAGTCAAGCTCTCCTTTTCCCAGCCCTCTGTTTACACTTATATTGGTCTCTTTATTTCCATAGTATTTATTGCTTAGTGCACTGCAGTACCTCCAGCCTCAGCAAGGTTAAAGATAGTAAGAATCTTAACCTTACATTTCATTGCTCTTGTCAGTTCAAGTTAGCTACACAATGTCACTATGCTTCTACATAATACAGAAAAACAAGTTGTACTTTTAACTAAATCCATTCCTTTTCTAGGCGACAGATAGCAAAAATTAATGTCTGTTCTCATAAAATTTTATGATCTTGAACATCAAATATTCCCTGGTCACCGAATCAATTAGGATTCATTGACTCCTATTAACGGTTAACAGGGCACTGTGTTCTTCAAGCAGACATTCATAATAAGGCTTTGACTCTGTAAAACCACACTAGATAGCCAGGAAGTCATTTAAGTTACATGCAAGATCCAGTTTGCAGGAACCAAGAAACATGAATACATTTGTTTTCTTCAATGCATTGATGTCAGCCAAAGTCCCCACAGCACAACTTTAAAATATGATGTCCTAGCTTCATCACTTTTACATAATCCCTTTTATTGTTTAGTTGTGTTTCAGGTAGACAGAAAGACAATTTCTCTGATTATTGTCTGACACAAGACATGAGGAAATTCAGGGTCTGTACATTTTTAGAGAATATTTTTAGGAAATACTATTCTCTAATATTAG
Source organism: Ptilonorhynchus violaceus (assembly GCA_013397565.1). NCBI lineage: Eukaryota > Metazoa > Chordata > Aves > Passeriformes > Ptilonorhynchidae > Ptilonorhynchus > Ptilonorhynchus violaceus. Next base: position 203,300 of record VZRJ01003728.1, read on the forward strand.
TGGAACATTCCCACTGACAATTTAAATCGACCCTATAAGTGATAATAGGGATATTGTCATTAAGAATTATATGCACATCTGCACATACAATTATACAGAATGTCATGAAAAGGCTCTGAACAATCTTGCTGTATACTTTAAAAACAAAAACCCAGCTTTATACAGAAGCTCATACAACCGTCCTTGAAATGTGATGCTAATAAAGGACATTTTATGTTGTTCTACTCATAAAGTTTAAGAAGCAAATTAATTTATCTCACTTGTGAGAGCACCATCATCAGCTCCAGTGGTTGTTAGCAGTGTAAAGCAAATAAGGTTTGGATCCCCGGACACACTGTGCTTCTCAGAAATAATTGCTATCTTGAAAGAGTTAAGAGCCTCTGCCCCTTTCTAAATGCAGCACAGTAAACACATCGCTCTCACTAACAAGTATAGTTCAGTAATTGGAAGGCAATTTTAAATTCTAATTCCAAGTAATTCGATTTGCAGGAAATGGCAGTTAATTACTCATGCAAATGCCTCGGTTAGGTGTGGCTGGACTAATGTACAATCCATGAAGCAGGGAGAGCACACAGCTCAACGTCCCTCAGACAGCCTGAGATATCTTTCATAATACAAAGTATAACAATTTATTTTTTTTCTGCAAATCACTCCCTGCTGAAAGTAATTTCCATGTGGAAGTTTAAATTAGAGGTGTAGTGCCTCATAAGGAATAACTGTACTCCAGCCAGTTTTAACTACTCTTTTCAGACTTGCGGCCAGCACGTCCCTCTGTGACAGTCCCTTCCTGCTGCTCTGCATTTCCAAGGCCTGGGCCTTTCTGCCATCCCAGTTTCACCTCCAGACTGTGAAGAACATCCTTCTGATCACCAACATGTCAGAAGGTATGGGTTTACAATCCTAAGCAGGGCCCAAAAGTTCACATACAAAGGGTCAAGTCAGACAAAAAAATGCCTTGTTTGAAAAGTCCTGCCTAAGGCAATGTTTTGACAAGGGAACACAGCATCTTTTCCATGAGGAGAGGTTCATCCTGCTGTGCTCAGCCAGGGCTTTCCCACTCCCTCTCCACAACACATTCCTTGCGTGTTAGCCCTCGCTCTGTCACACAAGGTTAGCGACGCTTCACTGGTGCTGTATGTACACTCACCCACCTATTTTTGGCTCTACTATGGCACAGATTCCAGCAGTAAATAAGGTTCTTGCTGTCTGCACTCTATTTATCCAACTCTAACCCTGTGAGCTAGGAAAATACCACTACTCCCACAGCACATGCAGGGAGAGAGGCAGAGAGAAACGAAACTGTGGCACAGCAGGGACTGAACACCCCCCTCCCATGTGAGCATCCACCCTATCTTACCTAGCTATGCTTTCATATTTTTTTTCTCTCAGAGCATACAGTTTTTCACTTGGGAACAGTGTGATGTGTCCCATATACTGGCCAGAGAAGGGGACAGGACAGCAGCAGGGTGCTGAGCACCTGGAGGCCGTCTCTTCAGCTCCAGGATGCATTGCAACATTCAGTCCCGGCTGTGGGTCAAAGTGACACCAATTTCTAGAAAATCACCAGAAGAGATATGGGAAAAGTAGCCTGACCTTTGAACTCAGACAATTAGGAGGAATTGTAATAGAGACAAAAATCAGTGGGCAACTCGAGAAGCACAAGCTACTTGGGATGATCACAGTAGAAAGAGTTAGCACGGCTTTTCTAACAAGAAGGTCTTTCTTGCTCTCTCTAGAGAACTGCAAAGGGACCCACAAACCTGCAGATAAGGGCAATTTGGTTGACACTGACTGCCTTGGTTTTCAAAAATATCTTCCAAAGTATTAGAAGAAACCAAGCATCCATGGAAAGTCTTTGCACAGTTAGGGAATACAGTAGCAGCATTTTCTCAATGAAGAGAAAGCCACAGTTCAAGAGGGGTCTGTGCTGTTCAGTGTATTTATGGGCAATTTAGAAAAGGGTGAAGTGAGAAAGCTTATCAAGAATACCAGGTTATTCGGGAGAGAAAGGACTAGCACCAACTGTGAAGAATTGCAGAGGAACCATATACAATTGAGCAACAAAATCCCTCAAAAAGTTTATATCAGAACTGGCAAATGTTCAGAGAAATGCAGCAGAGAACATCAAAGGTAGAGGAAGCTGCTGTACGAGGAACAAATCAGTGAGGTAGGACACATCAGTGTGTGAAAGAGCTGACTTCTGGGTATACAAAAAAAGTCTATGAAAAGACTAGTTGTCTGCTTCTCTAACAGTATCAGCAATAGGGGGTCATCAGGTGAAGCTTGAAGGAGCCAAAATAGCAGCAAAAAGGGCAGCAGGTGCTCCTTGACGAAGTGCACTACAGATAATACAAGTTTTTGTGGCTTCAAGGGAAGGCTGGACGTATTCTCACAGAGAGGAACTGCCCTGGGACCAGATCTAGCCATGAAGTCTCTGAGTTCAAAGAGGTGAGATCTGGGAGAATATCAAGTATCGCACATACTTGTCTTGCTCAGACTCTTCCATAGGTCTTCACCTATGGACACTGTCAGAAACAGCACTCTGGGCTGCATGAACCTTGGGTCAGAGTCTGCATCACCAATGTTATATTCTAAAAGACCTAATTTCTCTCCTATAAGAAAATTTCAACATCTTTACAGATTGACTCACCCTTGGAGTTCTGTGTCAAACCTACCATTTTCCCCTGCTCCTTCTCCAAACATTTTATAATTCTGTCTGAATTGCTCATTTTTAAAAATTTCAGAGCAGAGGCAAGCTTGACTGCACCTCCAAGCCTCAGAAATAAGAGCACAAACACAAAATAGCACAACCATAACTTTAATTTAACTTACAACTTCTAGGCTACTCTCCTGATGATTTCAAGGCTTGGCAGTAGCAATAAAACTCTATGCAAAGTTCAGTTTAAATTAAAAAAGGCCTTGCAACCAGAATATCTTGGAACTGTGACATGCTGTCTCAAGTATGCAAAAATGCTGAGAAAGAACTCTGTATCACACATAACAACAAGGAAGATCTCTAAGACATCCATGAGATGATTTGTGAGCTGTATTTCAGTCATTCTCTCCGGTTAATGGTTGAAAAGAGAAAGAAACACTGTTGCAATGTGACACTTATACATGAAGTGCTTTGAGATCTAGGGGGAAAAAAATTTAGGAATAGTAGGAGTCCAGTCATGGTATAGCACTGAGCAAGCCTGTGTGTACTTAGTGATTTTTTTTCTCCATCAAATTGCTGCCTGGATTCTCAAGCAAATCAATGTGCCAGGCAGGGGAGAAAGCATACTGCAGCAAGAAAAGAAAGAAAGGAAAATAATGCTGTCATTTTCTATTTGCACATTTCTGATGCAAAAGGAGAGATATCATAGACATTATCCCTTAAGGCAGAGCTCACTTGGTATTTTAGGTTTCCTTCTCACAATCCTCACCAGGAAGATAACAAACAAAACATCACCAGACAGAGCTTCTGCAGGAGCAGCTGTAACCGGAAGACATCTTGTTCCTGCCGAGCAGCAGCATCCTACCTTCTTCCCCTAAAAAAAAACAAACCCAAAAAACCCACCCCAAACAAACAAACACAACAACAACAAACCCCAACCAACCAACCGAAAAAAAAAAATTTTAAAAAATCTTGATGTAGTTACAGGTCCTGATTGTGATCCCCGTAACCAGGTGACCGGTGGCAGCCATGGGGCCAGCATGGCACAGGCAGTGTCCAAGGAGCATCGTGCTGAGACGCAGCGCCCAGGACTTCCTGTGGTGCCTGCTGCATAGTTCCAGTTGTGCCTTCCCAGTCCTGCTCGCCCTGCTCTCACAGCCCTGTTTCTTACTCAGGTACTTTATCTGCAGAATCAGAGAAGGGGCTGAGGGGGGGCTTAAGTAACATTTTGCATTCTTGAGTGTTGAACTACACATGAAAGTTGTCCTTATAAATGCACAGAGATTCATTCCTGCTCTCCGTTCCTTCACACAGCGCTGATAAGTTGTTCCATTCCCAACAAGATTACTGAAGCTGGTTTCCTGCTGGTTGATGTTCTACAGCCCATGCACTCTCCTGGCCACAGCACACCTCCAGCCTGTGGTCGCCCTGCCCCAGTGACCCCCTGGAGCCACCCCACACACACCTGGCTCTCTCCACATCCCCCCACCTCATCCTGCTCCCTGCTGGCTGCTGAACTGAGGGCAGCACCTGCTGCAAGGGGGTTGAGCCCCATGTGCTGCATGGAGAAGCTTCTGTCCTCCTGCAGAGCCTCTTTGTTCCTCTCTTCCAACTAAACACCTTCTTGGAACAACACCATGTCTTTTGAAATCCCATACTTCCATCAGATCTGCTCAAGTGACTGGTGGGTTCAAAAATTACACCTGGGGGAGGAGGAATAGGCAGCTTAGAAAGACAGTGTAGCTGCTCGAGTTACATTTCCTTTGGGAAGTTTGACTAATCTTTCCGCATTCTAGGTCTGGAATTTTCATTCAGCTAATCATCCAATATTTAGCACTCTGTGAATTTTTTAAGGCTATTATTCCACAAACTTGAACACTTTCTGTTTCCCCGATGTTTGAATATACTCTGACTGCTGAGTTCAAGCAAGGTGATACACAGTAATTCTCCCTGTTTTCCCATTTATGTCCCTTTCTAAAATCCCAGTAAAAATAGAATTCCCTCAAGGAGGCTTCAAAAAAGTGCTTGAGGTTCTTTATTATGAATTGAAATGATCCACAGCAGAAAAAAAAAAAAAAAAAAAAGATATTTTTCATTTAGAAAATGGCACTTATAGAAAGAAACATGCAAGGCTGTGAGCAATCAAGCCACATGCCCTGAGGGCTATGATTGCACTGCACCTAACTTCAGCTGAAGCCACTTTACTGGGATATTTGATTTACTCTAATGACTACTACTTAACTCAAGTTCTATTAGTAGTAGTCCCATTTAACTGGGGGACACATTTATCTGGAGCCAATGGACTGTATAATGTTTAATCAAGTATTAAGCAAGTGAGGAAGTTTAATCTCTTTTTGATTGGTAGAGGAAGCAAAGACTCACAAAATAAGCACAGGAAAAATGCATTGAATTTCACTTTTACTCTTAGATTTTTTAAAACTCATTTATATTACTTTCATGACCTTTAGGCTCACTCTATAGGAGTAAGCCTGAAGTATAGGAGGTCAGACTAGAGGCTCACATCAAACCCATTGAAACTGAAGTCTGCATAATTCCAGCAGACATTATTTTTCCAGCACCCAGGCAGTGATGGGAAGGATCTGCATGCATATGCAAATCGGAGATTAGGCTGGAATGCCTACACTTCAGCATGAAAGGGAGAGCACCTGCCACTTTCACCAGAATCCGGGGGCTGGTTTTGAAAAGTCCAGACTGCAGGTCACTGCCTATGTCCCATAAAACCTCAATGGTGACTAAGCAGATAACTGTCTCATAAATCGCAAAAGTTCTGTCCATATCCTAAAGAAACTCATTTGTAAACTTGGCTAGGTCCAAGACAAAAGCAGGGACAGAACCCTAAAGGTAGGAGGTAACAAGAGTCAAACCAGGCTGAGGTATGAACACATTATCTAATCACTGTAAAAGACAGTGCAACCAGTAACCAAGGGGAAAAAAAATACCAAAAAACAACAAAAAATGGGACTTTTTCCAGATTCAGCACAAGTAGTCAGACACTGCGCTTTAAAGGCACAGCTTGCTTCAATTCAGTTCAATCCTCCTCTACTGGAATTGCTCCCTTCTTCTGCTGCAGGCATCTCCAGTGGAGCAGGGCCCATGGCTGTTCCCACTGGCTGCAGGCAAGCAGTGGAGTAAGTGCCAACCTCCACAGCACAGCCTGCAGCAGGCAGAGGCAACACCACTGACTTGGTGTGGAAATGGAGAACAGAACAAGTGGTATCCAAGACAGACAGAAAATTTACCATTAAATAGAGAAGACTTGATGCACCGTTTTTAGGGACTGCTTGTCTTGCTATAGCAGTCAATGGGAATGGGACGGGAATGCCACCTAGAGCTACAAGCATAGATAAGAAAGGTGTTCAAAAGGCAGAATTACCTCTATTACTTAGAGTTATCCTAAATTAATGATAGTCCTGCAGTCCTCATCAGCTGGGGGGAAAGAAAAAACAAAAAAGAGTGAAAAAAAATCTTAACCAACTAACCGTTAATATGCTGTACATTGCCTCTGGAAAAAGCAATTGTGAATGCAGTGTTTGTAATGAGCTAGTCTGGACTGAGACCCGAGAGAGCTTTACACAGGCACACAAGCATATAGGATGGGTTTGCTCCTGCCAAAACATCTGTAGAGGTCTCTCCCTTAAGTTACAATTTACATGGTCCTGAGTAATTGCACTCATACGAGTGGTTTTGTTGGAATGAACGAGGAAATGAGGTGACATATTGATGCTGCTGAAAGATCATGTGAGCACTGAAGGACATGTCATTTTATGTTCCTACCCTCTACAGCCATAGGATGTGAAAAATAGTCCACGAGAGATGTTCATATTGCACTGAAGGTTCTTAAGATGGGAATAGCTGATAAACAACATAACTGTTAAGGTAAGATAAGCAAAGCTGAACTAGCTGCCAACATCAGAGCCCAGCCGGGACACACAAAATGAAGGAAACACTGGACTGATTCAAAACACGTATTTCCTTCTGTGTCCGCAATAATTACGAGCACTGAGGCAAATCTCCACAAGATGGTGTGCTGGTTTGACTGTAAACCAGCAGGGGAAATTAACCCCACACAAAAATACCTTGAGAGAGTTTAGGTCAGAATTACAATTTTAATAAAAAGGTTAAAATAAATGCAGGAATACAGAAAGAAAAACTGGCTAAAAAACCACAATGTCACAGTACAACCTGATACCCTGTTGACCAGAGTGGTAGCTGTATAGTCCAATTAGGCACTGGTCCTGTAGAAAGCAGTAGTCCCAAAGAAAAGCCTGGTCCGCTGAGTATCCACTGGTGGTGGTCCCGTCCTCTGGTTGTCCAGTGGTGCAGGGTCCAGTCATGGTAGTCTGGAGTCCTCTGGCTTTCCAGTCATCTGGTAGTCCCATCCATGTGGTCCAGTCCAGTAGACCAGTGATCTCTCCTATCCCAATGCCTACTTTTATGTCATGTTTCTTGGCTGGTACCTCCGTCAGGGGTGGGGATTTCCACAATGGAGAGGGATGTTCCTGACGTTGTATTGGTTGCTCACATGAGCCGAGTCTTCAGGGAGCAAACCGTTTCTGACATTCTATTGGTTGGTGTTTATCTGGTTCGGTAATGGGCCATTGACCAAGGTAATCCACTCAGGGTGGTTCTGAAGTTCTATTCGTCCATGCTTATCCAGTTTGGTAGTGGGCCATTAACTGAGATCATCTACTCAGGATGGGTGGTGCTTGCTGTCAGCCAGCATGGTTATCTCAGTTGCGATAAGGAGTACCACCCCACCTCACATCAGCATAGCCTCAGGGACCAGATGTGTAACTGTGAACAACCCAGCTTATCAAGGAAATATGTGGGTGGTGATAGAATACATCCTTTTACGGTTAACCCAGGACAGATGGATATAATCAAGGCCTTTGAGGCTTAACTAGATCTCTGCAGAGCTAAACATCAATATTAAATTCAATATTGTGCAGTACCAGCTCTATTTGTTAGGTACCAGCTGGACTGATGAGAAGAGAGGCCAGCAAAAAGATTTTTTTTCATCTCTTCTGATGATTTGTTTTTCATCCTGGCTTCAGCTCTTCCTTATTCCTCTACCAAGTGTGCATACTTGGCTGCATATGTACCAGCCTTGCTTTCCTCCAGCACTTCTCTTCAGCTTCTCCTCTGCTTTCAGACCATTTTTGTTTCTCTCCATTTCTGCTTTACAACTTTTTTCCTGCTTTGTTCCAGTTTTCTCCCTTGACTGATTGTTTTCCCCTTCTCTCCACTCATTGCGTTTTTCTCTCATAGCCTAAGATTCTAATTTGTTTTCCTTTTATTTCCTAACCTTTTCTGCCTTAATGTTTCCACCTCCCACATCCAGTATCACACACAGAGCACCACAGAAACAGCTTTCACCCCCGATGGGCTCCCTCTTGATAAAAACTTGCAAGGTTTGGACTCGATCTATTTACAATGTCTTTCAGATGCAAGTGAGAGGGACTTTTTTATTAAAAATTTAAAAAATCTCTTGTTCCTTCATTCTCCTTAGCCTTGTCATCCATCAAAGCAGTCAGCCCTTTATAAAGCGAGCTGCCATGAGGGGAGTCTGTTGGCAGGGAACCTGCTCTGGCTGGGAAGCTGCCAAAGGCTGTAAAAGCACTGACAAACATCACGAGAGAGGGAAGAGAAAGAGAGAGAGAGAGAGAGAGAGAGAGAGAAGGAAGCCATACCCAGTGCCTCAGAAATGGGTTAGTATTACAAAAAGGGAAAAAAGACACAGAGATGTCTCAGAGTTAGTGTCACTAATGCAAAGCCATCACATTTTAGAAAAAGAGTGATTTAGAAATGATTGCTTTTCTCAGCAGTTCACAGTCCAGAGCTAACACTGCTCCTCTCCCCCACTCCTAGCTTCAAATACAACCAGCGGCTGTTCTTCAAATCCCTACGATGTTGACAGAGCAATATCTCGCCATCAACCAAATTCTCCCCACTTGCAAAACCTCCTGTTAATAAGTGTTTGTGAAAACAGATGTAAAGAGTCTCCCAGATGTAACAGAAATAGAATATTTAATTTCCTCTAATTCCTTTTATACAAAATTCCACTTGAATGTCCATCTGATGTGCCACATGCTGACATCTAGGCAGAAAGTAAGTAAAGCAAGTTGGAGAGGTGATGTTAGTATGCAAGTACTACAAATCATTCAAAGCCTCAATTGCATTTGCTTCTGGCCTGCAAATGTACATCTGTTCCCACATCTACTTTTTCCATTCACGCTTCTCCTTTCTTTTCAGCAGTTTGCTCTGTCCATTCATAGTATCTTGGCTTCACTAGGCTGTAAACAATTTGGCATTCACCGCCCAGCACCTGGCAAACTGGGTCTCCAGCACTGACAAAAGCCTGGTCTGCTCTAACTGTATAGATAACTGCTGAAATAGTGTGATATTTATTAATGAAAAGGATGTATCTAAAAGCTAGAACCTGAAAGTAGAGAAGTATTTAACACCACACCCCTTTTTTCCCTTTCCGTTTATCAGCGTGAAGAAAGAGGTTTGAGTGAATCACATTTTTAGCCTGCACCCTGGGAATTGCCTGTGCTCTTCACCCCAGCATCGCAGAATCAGTGTGAAGAGCTCATCAGTCAAAATGCTCTGCTCATTACCACTGGCAGTACTGAGTCACTCTGCCCCAAAGGAAGGGGTTGCAGAGGAAGGGAAGCTGGAGACACTCAATGGAAAGAAAGCTCACAGTTAATTTGGGATTTTCAGCTTCTCAGGAAGCTGATTTGAACAAGCCCAACATCCACAGAGGCTACCCAAAGGACTGTAAGACTGATCTGGCTTTAAACAGGAGAAACCTAAATGGTGATTTGGAAAGCATTAGGGTTTGAGCCCACTTTTCTCTCTACAAATAAGCTCAGCAATCCTCCATACACACACAAAAGAGAACAGGATAAAGTTCTAAACCTTTTGCCTCCTCCAAGAGTTCACAGAGGTATTATCAGCACGCCACTCAGGTCCAGAGCCCTGAGAGAGAGCACTGTGTAGGGCAGCACCTCAGGTAGGGAACTCTGGATTTGCCTGGTGACTAATTAAGAGGATGTTCCTGGTATATATATACATAAAGATGGTCTGTCAGTAAACCTACATTCATGTGACACATTCTTGCAGTGCTGAATATTTTCCCTTTCAGATCTGAAGGAGAGAAGTCAAGACTCAGTATGTCACCTCTGCCAGGTCTTCCCCTGGTTGTGGAGCCCCCAGCCAAAGGCAACAATGTGAAAAGCTGCAGAAGCTGAGTGCTGAGTAGATGTCCTCAGGGTGCTGGAATCCCAAACCCGACTGTTTCATTCAGCTAGTTGTGCTGGAATATGGTTTCTGCCCTCTTATAAAATATGCTGAGCCTTTTAAAATATCGTCTAATACAAGTTTCTGAACAAATAATTCATGCCACCCTCTAACAACCTTTTCCTTCTACAAAGGCTAACATCCATGCTGATTTGTATAATATTTATACTATCTTTTTCTTTCAAGTTTAGTCTGTATTTAAAACAGATCATTGTGTTGCTACATATTTAATGACTGTGACTCATAAAACCTATTTCATCTTGGATTTTTTTGTTATTCTCATGTGATTTTGATGCTGTTATTTTTGGCTACCAAACAAGACTGTTTTGGTGAGGAAAGAGACTGTGAATCTTATGGACCTCACAAACGTTTTAAGAAAAGTTAGTGCTCATTCAGGTATACATGAATAATTCATAACGCAGCCTCATTTTTAGCCTTATAAATTCAACCTATTAATTTGCAAATCCATTTTTGCATTATTCATTTTCTTCTAATTGCAGAAAACCTTAAATAAAGTAGGGAAACACTGCAGTGCTAGGAATTGTTAGAAACAAAAAATATTTTTCATTTAGAAGTAAACAAAGAACAGAGGCACATTTTCCAATGCGTGATATTTAACCTTGGGGCTAAACACAGCTTGACCTTCTTAGCCTAATTTTTTTGAGGAAACACAGCCAGTGCAATCTCTGTGTGTGTGTGTGTGTGTGTGTGTTAGGGGTTTCCTAAACCCACAGGCAAAATGCCATGAAATTTCACAAAAGAGAAAAATGCCTTTATGCAGTCTCAGTAATTTTCAGTTATTTCAAGTTGCTTGAAAATAGATAACTACAATAAATAGCCACAAAGAAAAGAGACTTTTTTCTTGCTCTAGCTTAACACGCATTTAATTAGAAACTAGGGAAGCCCAGTGGAAGGGAGGTAAAAAATGCCCCACTTAGAAGAAAAGGTCATTCAGCTCTCTTTTCAGTTTCAAAAGCTGATGTCTAGATCAGAAAGAAACATCTATATTGGCAAGCATCAACTTCGAAACATATTCAAACACATCTGGTTTTGTGCTATGATGCATCCATACTCTCCGGAACAAGGGCAGCTACTACATGTAAAGGTCATGCCTGTGACAGAGACTCCTCCTAGTCATCCTCATCCTCTGATTTTAGTTGTAAGTGCTTTTGTCTGAAGTGCACAGAGACCAGCCAGGCAGTTCACATCATTCCCCCAGTGCCCTGACCCACTAAAGCTGGATGTCCCAGGCCATGGCTGCAGAAAGGAAGGCCAGGCAAGTTGATGACTCCTGACAGATCTCTCTTGTTAGCCATCTACCTTAACACCAGATAGCATCAACTTATTGAGGCAGTAAAAAGACCTCAAAAAACCCCAAACCAAAGAACAATGACATGCAGCTTTGGAACCAAAGCAGTGTGCCTACTATAGAACGTTGTTAAGATACTTGTGTCTCACAGCACTACCTCAGAATTACTGTGTAGAGATTTTCTGTACCTTGCAAAAAACATTTCACCAAGAAGCCCTACAGAAAATCCACAAGCAGAGTGCTGGGAAGTTTTTAAGAACTCCAAGAACAGTTTTCAAGAAGGTGGATAAACACCAGTTTGACTCTTGTAACTGCTCATGACTTACTTAGCATCTCAGAGGATGCAAGACGTGTGTTCCAATTCAAACAGGGCTGCAACTGTATTCAGCTACTTTGGCAATCAGCCAGTTACCAGAAAGGATTGATGTATGTGTATTTACATGCCAGCTGTGAAAACTTGTTGACGCCATTGAGGTAGGTATCAACTGCACTTTATAGCTGTCAGAAAAAGTAACAATAATTTTAACAGACACTGAAAGATACACCTCAGCCCTGCAACTTTGTCGTCACTGGCATAAATGGCAAGTGCTATGAACCTGAACAGGGCCTTACTTTGGGCCAGTCATGCATGATTTCCCACAGACATTGCACAGTGGGCTCCAACTCAGTATAGCCCCTGCCTGTGAAATGAGACCAGATTTGTCATAAGACCAAAACGTTGATTATTTGTACAGATTTTTAATATCATCCTAGTAGTTAATATTTTGGATTTTCTATCAGTTGTTTCATGAAGAATAATGTATAATGAAAGTGCCTAAAATGTAAATGATCCATATGGGTGTATATCTAATAAGAAGTGGTACACTGCTTGGAACCTGGCCCTGTAGGTATCTGTTTTAAAGAAATATTTAGGCTGGGAGAACTCCAGGAGGTAATGAGGCTGTCACTGGTACTGTGTTGCTGCAATGGTACAAGGACAAAGCAAATAACTTGCTTTTCATTTCCTTCAGGGAGGCTGGAGCCAAGAAGTAGCACTAGAATGGTCATAGTCCTGGGCTAAACACCCCTTCCCTGCAGCCTGGTCTCTTCCAGTTAAAAATATCTCTGGTTTCCCTCCAAGCAAATATTAAGCTTATGCTTTGAGAAAGCACTTGGAAGAAGATAAATGCAATTTCAGCATTAGGATTTTGAGGGTTAGCCACCACATTTTTTTTAAGGGACTGTTAGAACCGATTCTCTCCCTCACTCTGCACAGCTCACACCAAGGAGCATTAAGCCTCAAGAGACATATCTGAGGACATTCCTAAAGCAGAACTAAAATCCCAGTTTCACCTACTACAAGGTAGTATGAGGGCCACAGCTGTGGATATTTCCAAATAAAACTTTACAGGATATGCTGCAAACACAGAGCATACCATCCACTCTGTCCTGCTCCTTTTTTCCTCATGAACATCGGTAGGAGTATCAAACTCCGAGACTGACCCCAGTGCAAAGAAAATTGTCCACCAAAAATGACTTGTAGGGCATCCAGGACATACTGTGTGCACACACGTGAGAAAAACTGGGTCACCACTACTTCTGCCTCCCTTTTTTCTTCTGCAGGCACTCTGCAGCATGAGGTAAAATCCTGCAACTAGATCAGCAGGATAACACCATTACAAAACCCGTCAATAGATCAAGTGCTCAGGGACATAGAGGTCTAAAACACATTGTGAGAGCCTTTTCTTAGCCAGCAGCTTCCCATTCATCTTATCTGCAGTTCAGTGAAGCAAAGTATTCAATCAGAATTAATTCTTACTATATAAAAAGTGAAAGACTGTACATGTAGAAAAACTTAACAGAGCTTTATATCAACAACAGAGGCAGGAAAAGGGAAGGTTCTCTACAGTAGACGCAATTACAAAAAAAAAAAACAAAAAAAACCCGTAAACATTTCTCACAGTTCTTTTGAAGCAGCCCTTCAAACAAGCTACATTGGGCAAAGCTGGAGTCATAAAAGTGCTCTTGGCTCAGGATATACTCCATTGCCACTCACACTGGAAATACCCCACACAAGAGCATATTTTCTCCTTCTGCTATAAAAAGGGGCAAGTGAAATATTTTAGAGCTTTGGGATGACGGTCTTTGGATGTGCAAATTCCCTGGGCTGAACTATAGTTGGAAACATTCACTGAAGGACTGGGCAAGGGAAACTGAGAGGCCCTAGGTGGAACCCCACAGAATTGCTGAGGAGTGCACCGCATCCTCCATCAGTGAACACATCCACAGCAGTAACACTGCAGCCTCAGCTGCCAGCCCCCTGAAAAAGCAGGAATGGAAACCCCACCCTTCATCATTCAGTCATTGTTCCCCACATGGTCTGGCATGGGGGGGCTTGTCTTCACTAATTTCAAACTGGGTAACAGCGTTTTGCACAACTTCCGACTTTTACTTCTGCGTTAGTCTGAGGGGAAAACGGCACTTCATGCTGCCTTAGCCATCTCCATGTGATGTAAGAGACAGAAGGAGGCAGGATAAGGGTGAGGGATTCAAGGAAAATCCCTCAAAACCTAAATGCCAACTTGGGAAAGGTCAGCTGAAGGAAATTCTACATAGAACTGAAACCGGGCTGAGCAGGTAAAGCATACATATGTTTTCGACTTTGCTGGAAAAGTACAGAGCTCCAAATCAGTTTTTGATATAGGTATTGTACTGGGGATAAAAAAAAAAAAAGCTTTTTTTACAAATTCCTCCACTGTACCCTTCTTTATGTGTGTGTGTGTGCATTTTCTGGGAGATGGGGGGTGGGGGGGAGGGCACAGGGATTTTTTTAACCTTGTAAGTACCATTTGCTGAATTTAGACCAGATACCCACATCTAAGGCATCCCAAGGGCAAGCTGAAGGTTGAACCAGAATAATTCAGCATATGCTCTTTTCCTCCTCAACTCCCTCAGCACTCACCAAACCTGTATCATACCCCAAATCAGTGCCTGAACAAACTTGGCAGCAAAGACAGAAGGTGAAACTCACCTGGACTCATGGCAGTGCGGCCCAAGTCTGCAGGACACAAGCTACAGAGCTGCATCCACTCCTCTTCAGCACATCACACAGGATGGCCCGGCCAGTGGCTACCTGGAAGCCACAATCTTTAGTAGAGTTACCAGTAGTCCCAGCCAAATACCAAATCTTTGGTGCTGGACTGTTCTGAAAACTTTTCCTAGCAGTTTCTTTTCTCAGTTTAATTTGCTCTCTATAGGAGAGAAGGAAAACCTTACACACTAATGAAAAGTGAAAGTTTCACACTTGAAATCTCTTTCAGTCATCTACAACTTCTACTTAGAAAAACAAGTAATTTCAGATTTCTGAACATATGCCTGGTGCCATTCTGCAAGCATCCTACACATAAAAGCAGTTGACACCACATTCGAGGGATTCATTGGGAACCTGCCTCTTGCCTCACCTCGGGTCAAATCAAGTCATTGGTTAAGATCTGAGTATTCTTTCTCTTTGAAACTTTGTAGAATTTGTTCATTACCCTAAAAATGCCACTCACAGCTAACTGATATATATGCATTTTATGAGCATTTTGAAACTGAGGTAAAATATGATTTCATAGAGAAACCTTGTACTATATGGCACAGAGTACATGGAAACCAAAGTACTAGAACACTTGATGCCAGACATATTGAAGGAAAGAACACCACCCCCCATACTCAGTATTTGCAGGCTGTTCTCACAACAATTATGACTCATATATCCATCCTTTAGGAACTTAGATATTCAGTGCATAATATGAACATAACATTGGAATGTTTTCATATTGTACTTGGGTAAATCACTGATTTTTCTCCTATTAGCAGTCCCCATAGTAACTAATGTTAGTGAAGGAGGGAGAAATACAATGCCAGAGGAACATGATGTTTTCACATAAACGGACAAATGAGATGAAGAGGAGGCAAAGACAGAGAGGTTTCCTTCAGCACTGCTTGGGAGAGACAGCACAGCTCACTGCCATTGAGTAAAAGCTTGTTAGGAGAATTTAGCAGGGGAAAAAGGCTGGTCGTTTAGCTGCATAGCCAGTCAAGCAGCTGGCACAAGGTCACTTCCTGAGCACACTTGGTGGAATGTTGCATGAAGGAGCCCTCAATGCCTTTCCCACTCCCCAGGGTGCAGCACCCTGTTCCAGTCAGGTTCTTTGTCTCTTGGCTATTACCTTACCCCTAGTCTTGAAATGCAATAGATGACCTTATGCAAGTAGCATTTAAAAATAGAACTATAATAAGAATATAAGACACTTGTGTAATATGCTTCTACTACCAGTCCTATTGTGAAACATAATGTTGGTGATGGCCTTCAAAGCCTAGTTATTCCTACCAGAAAGCTGATCTCCATCTCAGGTCCTTGAAGCCAGCAGGGAAAAAAACTGTGCAGAAGCAGACAGAGGATTTGACTGGGTTGCAATTGAATGTAGGTGCTAGTGAATCCTGGGGCACGGGTCCAAGAAAAAAGCCACGCACTCACTTTTGAATTAATGTATTTGTCAAGTACCAACAGGCAGCACAAGATGCTGTCTCCAGGATGCTTCATGCAAGTCTTGCTTCCTGACCATTTCAGCCTCATGTTAACACATAGGGCATCTGATATGAATTGGCTGATAAAACGAAAACAAAAACCTAACAGCCAAGCCAACTGAATAGCAGAGAATCTCCAAGTGCCCTGTCAGAGAGCTGTGGCTCTGTAGTTGTGAAGCTCATCCCGTGATTCAGTCAATGGTTGTTTCATGTGTCAAAACAGAAGATGCTAATAGGAACCTATAAATAAGGCATCTGAGCAGGGCTTTGCCACAGGCATTTTCCTGCCTTGCAGTCCTGACTTCAAGAACCGCAAGAAGCTGGAGAAGGTTATCACACAGACACTTCCATCCAAAACAATTCACTGGTTTTTTAAGAGCAGCCAGCTACCATAATTAAGCTGACAGCCCATTGCTAACACTTAATTTATCTAATAGCACTATTGTCTATCAAACATATTCTGCACTAAATTCAGCTAGAAGCCTGGAATACAGATGGTCTTGCAAAATCTGGAATAACTCACACTTACTGTGGAGGAAACAACAGTGTCATTTATTTAGCAGCCATTGACTCAATATATAGCTCGTGTTACTTCAGAGCAGATATTTAGGTCTAGAACACTGTTCTTGTGATGAAAGAAAAAAGCACTGAACAGTGCACTGAACATTTTCCAACATGCTTGGAAAATGCAGCACCACATGTAATACAGGAACAAGCAAGACACAGCAACTTGAACAGGAGAAGCTAAAAGCTGCTAACAAGCTGACACAAACACCATATCATTTCTTGTGGATTAAGCTGGCAGAAGTTGCTGGAGAGGTCTGAGCACACCTCATGCATTCAGGTGTCTGGATGTGATGAAATACATACAGAAAGTATATCCTGTTTCTGTACTGGCTGTGCTCTCTTCTGAAGGGGAAACCTTCAGAGCATCCCAAGGTCAACATTCAGCAAGTTCTGAATATGCATCCATCCTCCTACAAAATCACTGGCTGTCCGTGTTTCCTACATATCCACCTGCATGTGCACACGCACCCCCTCCCTGTCTCTCTTGGATCCCAGCAGTGGCTTGCTGCTCTGCCTTACAGCAGGGGCTGAGCCCCATATCCTGCACCAGCCTCTTGCTCTCTTTATATAGAAATCTGAGCATTTGCGCCTGGTTCCTTTCTCACATAGGCAGAAGCAAGCCTTGCATGGGAGAAGATCTGGTTAAATCACACAGGATGGCATTGATAGCAGGAGGGATTATGCCTGGAATTGCAATGGGTCACCCAGAAGAGAGCATCACAAAGTGCCAGTTGAGTGGATTTATGAATGCAATTCACAAAGTCCCCTGACTTCTTGCTTTTTCTAAGGCATCCTGTAAAACACTGCTATATAGTTCAATGCACACACTGAAAGAGGAGAACCATTTCTTTCCTACAGCACTGCCTGAACAGCATGAGATTCTTGAGGACTAAAAGTAGATATAATGCATTCATTCACAGAAGGATTGTAATAGGTGCTAATCAAAGCAAAACCCCAGAATGGAGGCACTTGCTTGTCTGAAATCATTGAACGAGCATCTTGTTACAACACATGAATGACCTGGGATATTTTCCCTCTTAAAAAAAAAAAAAGAGAGAGAGAGAGAGAGAGAGAGAGAAACAGGAGACCTCAGCGCTAAAGAGTTCACAGAATGGTTTCTCAGGTCAATTTAAATAATTTTTAATAATGAATGTTAGAGGAGAAAATGCCTTGACATGTCTCTTGTATGGCAAAGTTTAAACAGCATCTCTAAATGAAGACCCTTCCATTGAGAAATAGGGTTGTGTGGAGGGAAATATATGTTAAAATGACACTGTTCAAAGTGGGAGGAGGTCTTGCCTATTTTTAGTATGTAAGGAACTAAAGTCCCTGTCGCAAAGAACTAAGCAACACAATTTTCATTTCCCCAAGCTCAGACATTTTGATGCCAGCTGTGATCTCTATAAGAATCTCAGCCTCAGAATTCGCGTCAAATGCTACTTTGCTATCCCAAGCTGCTGTAATTTAATTTCTGCTGCCTCTCACTGCCATCCTCCCCCCCCCTCCCCTGAAACAGTGAGAACAGCTGACTCATGGAAAACAGGTGATCAAAAATCATCCTCTCTCCATGGGAGTTCATACCAATTTGCCTTCTGTGCTCCCATCTTGCTGGCAATAAACATGCTCACTCCATCCTGGCCCCACACCACGGTTCTCTGGTCCCACCAGGAGCAACCTGGGTGCTTGTGCTTTCTGTACAACCTATTTTCTGCACACCTGGAGTGCAAGGATATGAGTCCTTTCCCTTGGTAGCTATCTGTTTAGTTCGCCTTTGGATAAGGAACACGATTGATTTGCATTTATTATGGAAACTAAAGGTCACTACCCATTAAGGTCTATTATCTATCTGTCATACTTTGCTCTACTGAGGAATCTTAACAGATAAGCACTGATTCCTCCTTTATTACTGGGATCATTGACCAAACCCAGCAATAAGTAAAGCATCAATGGTAACACTTAGTCCAAAACAGCAGCATCTGCCGAGCTGGTCACACTCCCTGATGAACATTACCACTGCAGCGTGAAGACTAAACAGATGCACTCATACATCTACAGCAGAGCCCTTTCTCCAGTCAGAGCCACTCTGCTCAATCTTTTGTGGGCCTGCCTTCTGCGTAGCTGTGCAGCAAATGGACTGAGCAGAGAATAAAACCCATTTCCAGCCCACGTGCACCTTCATGGCAAGATGCCTTACCCAGGACAAGAGTGGCCAGTCTGACCAGCCACTCCAAACCCAAGGGTGAAGGCTGCCTTCAATGGCCCCACAGGGATTTACTGGTGCTCAGGCAACTTTCTGGTGAATTTAACATTCAGGACAGAGACAAGATTTTTTCATGGTCTTCAGCAGTTCAAAAATTGTTTCTGGCTATTCTATGCCCAGCTGTCTTCTCGTCCTCCCCTGAGCTGCCGCCCCTGTGCCAGATGCTGCAGAGAGCACGACACTCACTCGCTGTTGTGAACAAGCCAAATCTCACAGGGATTTCCCATTTGCTTCCAGAGGTAAGAAGCCCTGACAGATGAGAAAAGCTAACGTTTTAGGACTATAATCTTTTCATTTGCCCTTCTGAAAGCTTATTTTGTCTTTTATAGCCTTCATCAGCAGAGAGGTGTGTAGCTCCAGCTGGCCATCCCCAAGGCTGCCGAGGTGACCAGTGGTGCCAGCACCTCAGATCTTCTCACCCAGTCTCTGCAACCCCTGCACAACCCATCCAGGCACGTAGCTGGAGTGGCTGAGGCACAGATGTGGTTGTGCTGCCTGCTAGGGGATGCAGAGTGCCTGTGTTTTCTGCTCCTGGGAAGTCCCATTCATATTTTATCCATTAATTGGAAGCACCCCATCTGGGTGGTGAGACACGTTCCTATGGCTTTTTGAAAGTCTGCTTAAAACAGGTGGCTCTAACACGGGTTCCCTGTGTCTCACAGATGAAAAGTTTTGGGTTTTTTTCAGAAGTAGAATCAAATGGCTGAATAGATTTGAAAACAATTTTTCCATGCAAAACTTCCAGGTCATGGTGACAGAAGGAGATGCTTCACCACACTATCTCACAACATGAAGCCTTGTGGAAAGTTCAGTACTTCCCACAGAAGACAAACATATTGACTCACTGCATTGTCTGCTCCTAATAAGAGAGACAAAAAGAATGGGTGGGCACATGCTTGTTAACAAAGGAAAAATATTGCCATGGTAGTAAAACAATGCACACAGGAGACTGGAGAGCAGCCTTTTATCCATCTAACTCCTCCTGCTCAGACAGAAATACAGCAAGCACCTAAATTAGTCTCAGTTACCAACAACATAAAGCTATCTCCAACTTCAGTCAGTAATTACATGGGCTTCCTCCACGCAAGGCAACACCAAGGGAAGCAGTGTGCTTACAAAGGGAAAAGGACTGTGAAAGTACAGGGAACAAGAAATGCCTTCCTAAAAAACTTACTGGCTTTGGAGAACAAAATACAGCTGGTGTAGGTAGAAGAGATGAAGAATGAAATATTTAAAGGGTAGAATCCAAAAAAAGCCAAGGGGTACTCAGAAAACAAGCACTGAAAAATATTTCTAATTCCTTAACTATTTGCTGAGCTTTTCATCGAAAAAATCGTGCTCCTCAGTGATTATTGTGTCAAGAACCAGGTTGTTATTGCAGACTAGGAATAAAAGTGTCATGCAAACAATTTCTAAGATTTTGAATTGGGTAAAACAGATGAGCAGAAAAGTATCAGCGGCATTATTCAAAGAACGTATCACATCAAAGAGAACACAAAATAGAGCATAGAGGAAGGGAATGCCATTCAGAAAAGGTGTTTAATTTAAAAATACAAAGTCAGAACAACAGAGAATAGGAAGAAAATGGACTCTCAGAATAATTTTGTCCCACAGCAGAATCACCTTGTACCTCTACCTTTCCCAGGACAGATTTGGCTAACCTGTCCTAATCACTTGTAGTGATGAAGCACCACCAACATTACCCACTCTGGAGTCTAATCCAGTCCTTTGCTTTTAGAAAGGTTTTTCTATGTCTTATTTGAATCATCTCTGCTGCACTTCCAGTAGAGTCAAAACCACCTTGCCCCAGCTACCACAACTATGGAAATATTTCATTTTCCTCCTCCTCCTTGCAAGAGCCTTTCGTGCATTCAAAGATTGCTCCCTTGTTCCTCTCCACCCCCCTGCTTCAGATTAACCAATGTCATTCTTTCATCCCAGTGGGTGATGTTTGCTAGCCCTCTAATAATTCTCACAATTTCTATAGAGTCATCCTTCCAGAAAGTCCTCATTTTTCTTCAATCTTACTACCCAAAACGAGGTGCAAATCTCCTGCCCTGGCCTATTCAGAAAAAACAGCAAGTATCTGGTCGATTCCTGGTGTTTCACCTTCCTTCCCCCACCAGCTGCAACACTGGCCTTCTTCACCTGGAGCTGCTGGTCCTGTTCATCTTGTGCTTCCCCAGAAGCCCCAGATCCTCTTGTGGCAGGCTGCTGCCTTGGCACTCACCTCCCTTCTCATTGCTCCATCGAGTAGTGCACATGCTGGCAGACTGCCTCAGGGCAAATATTGACTGCTTCCATTTCTTAACTACCTATGGGTAGTACCCTGAACTTGTTCCTATTGAACTGTCTTGCTTTACTTCCCAGCAATTCCTTCAAGTTCTCAAAATGCTTTGGGATACTAAAAGGAAGAAAATGCAATATATACTACCCAAATCCCCACTTGATCAGTCCTATCACTTTGACTACAAACCTTTGACGCCACCTGAGAAAATGGGTACTGTATAAATTTTGATTCTACGCATCCACAATTTCATTTGGACGATTTTTCAGTAGCTTACTTATAAGGACATGTGAAATAGTGTCAAATACCAGCTCCTGCTGATTCTTTCTTACCTGCCAGTGGGTTGCAATTTTAGAAAAAATATTAAGACTGGCTTAACACTTTGTTCTTGACAAATTCATAATGGATACTGTTTATTTTGTGATCTCAAGAGTGCCTACAAAATATCTCATAACTTTTTGTTTCAGAATTTATCAGAGAACAGAAGTGACAGGTTAAAAATAACTCACCTGCTTCCCCTTTTTTAATTATCAGTATCACACTTGTAATTTTCTTGTTGTCCAGGACCGTGACTGTTCTGTCACCTCTTCTTCTCATCCAGAGACCAGAGATAGGATCATTTCATGATCACCATCGTATTAATTGCTCTCCAGCATAAACCTTTCAACTATTCCTTCTAGTAAGAAATAAATCTTGATAAATATTTAAGTACTTTTCTTCCCAGTTGCTTTTACCACCATGGTATCAAAACTCTCCACCAGTACACTAAAAACTGGATGAACCCTCTGTGTTCTGTCATGTTTGTTTTCAACAAATGCCTGGGTAATTAAACCCCCATTAACAACAGATGCTGCTCTGAAGGATTCTCTAAGTTCATTTTTGCTGGGACAGCTCTGCCAATCCTTAACAGCAAGCAAATTACATTTGGTGGTTTTTCAGCCTGGGGAAAGTATCTGTAAGTTCTCAGGGATCAGATCTAGTTTTTCCTCTGTCCAGTGTCCAGACAAAATTGCAGAAAGAAAGAATAAACATTTACCT
The DNA here is from genome assembly GCA_013397565.1 of Ptilonorhynchus violaceus. Taxonomy (NCBI): domain Eukaryota; kingdom Metazoa; phylum Chordata; class Aves; order Passeriformes; family Ptilonorhynchidae; genus Ptilonorhynchus; species Ptilonorhynchus violaceus. The sequence continues at coordinate 225,294 of VZRJ01003728.1, forward strand.
GCACTATGAGCAGGGAGACTCCAAGAGGAGAAAGACTGCCATGCCATATTGCCAACCCACAGCAGCTCTTTGCTTTGTACAGTGCCCTGCATCACAGAATTCATTCTGTTTGCAAAGATTTACCAGAGTTCCAATCTTGTGTCTGGGAGCACAAGAAAGACCCTTTTGGGTTACAGCAATGGTCTGTCTAGGTTGGCATTCTGAACATGAAATATCCAAGCTATCATGTGCCACCTAGAACTTCTTTATCCATGTTCTTTGATGTATGTACAAAACTTAAGCAGAAGAGCAAGGCAGGATCTCACTGCAGTGACAGAGACTTTCCAAGCCAGTTCTGTTAATCCACTTGCAGTGTACTACTTCTTTCCAACACTAAGTGGCCAAAGGTGGAAATCAGACTCACTGTGGATCATTTGATCCTTGCCAGCCCCATGCTGTCTGTAGGAATTACAGGGGAGATCCACCAGTCTGCTGCCACAGTGGGTAATGATGTATCACACAGGCAAAAGTGCAGTAACTTCACCTTGGAGATCCTTCAGAAGCCCAGGCTAGATGCCAGGTAGTCCCAAAGACTTATTAACTTACCTGCTTGGTCAAATCTGATCTGTGACCTTCCTGCTGTGAAAAAAAAATTGAGGGGTGTAGGAATCTCCCCAGCTGCAAAGACCCACACAAATGCAGTGAGGTTCTTGGATACAGTGCACTGAGAGCATCTTTCACCTTTGGCCAGCAAGTGGTCCCACTGATTCCATGTCTGGCTTCCCAGTTTGGATGCACTTGAAGAACTTGTCACTAGCAGCTCAAGCATCCTTAGAAAAGCTTCTTCAAGTTTTAGGGTCGGTTTTCTTTTTTTAGTCCTCCTAATTGCCTATTTACTTGTCACAATTTATGGGCTCTCTTCATGTGGGCAATTTTCCCATTTTCTTAATATCAATCCTGCCCTTGTGATAGCCTCAACTTTTCTATTAAGCCTTGAGGGGATTTTATGGGATTTATGTTTTCTTTTTAATTGTAATGCAAAATTTACCTCAATTTCTAATACTGTAATTTTTAGAGGCCTCCAATTTTCTCACTTCCTAGATTAGTGTTTTCAAGGTTGTTTCATTTTCTTTTTTGACAAATTGCCTCATTTCCACAGAATGCCCTCTCTTGAAATTGAATATTCATGTTCTGAATTAACTTGGCTTGCTTTTGCTGAAGTCTAATCATGTTGAGACAGCTACCTCCTGAAGTAGGTCTTGTGCACCACTTGGGTCCAAACAGAAATCAGCATCTTTTCCTGCAAGTTGTTCTACACAGCAGGAAACACTGCATGTCGAAATTTTTTACCTGCACACCCTGGCCTGACAAGGCATCATCCCAGTCTATAGAGGGACAGCACAACCACCCACTTTGCTGTCTGTTTTGCAACTCTGCAGCTCCTGTCATCTCACATAACACTGCCTGATCGTGTTATGATGACCAGTCCCTGTCCTGAGCAGGGGCCTGCCAGTACAATCCTACCATGGCACCTTTAACTTGGGGTTCCACAGCACACCTTTTTTCCTTGGAACATTTTATGCATTACATATTATCCTTCAAATACAACATCACTCCCCCACCAATATGTCCTGCTTTCTTTTCCTGCAAGATTGGTAGCCTGGCAACACGATATCCCACTGATCCTACTCCTCCCACCACGTCCCTGGGACGACTGCTCTGTCAGGGTTGCCAGTTGAGCCGAGGAATGCTCATTCTCCCATCCTCTTTTTAAAACACCAAGAGCTGCTCTAAAAACATGGGTTTGTTTTTCCCTAGCTCTGTCACTGAGCATTGCTGGCCAAGGGGGACCACAGGCAGCCTAATTTCCTTGTTCATTCCAATCTGTTTATTTCCCTCCCAGCCTTTTCAGAGGCACAGCCTGACCTCATTTTAACCATGGCATACCCTGCACAGGTCCCTCTTGTGCCAGAAGTGTCCTTATCTCCTAAAACACTTTAATCCTACCTTTCTGCCCCATCACCTCCTCTGTGAAGGCTCTTTGCCTATGGGAACTGCAAGACAAGCATACTGCTAGAAGGCCAAGATATATCCATCCATGTGGTTGTCATTTTGACACTGGCACAGCTGGATACTACCAGGAAAGGGTGGAACCAGTTCTCCTGTCTAAATCTCATAGAACAGTAGAGTGGTTTGAGTTGGAAGGTACATTAAAGGTCACGTAGTTCCAAGCCCCCCACCATGGGCAGGGACACCTTGCACTAGACTAGGTTTCTCAGAAGCCCATCCAACCTGGTCTTGAGCACTTTCAGAGATGGGGCAACCACAACTTCTCCTCAGTCCCCCTGAGACACCCAAGTTTACCCCACCCTGCTCGTCTGTAGAGTATGGGCACTAAAAGCACTTAAACAGCACTAGATGGCTGTTGTTTAGGCAACTGAACTGAGCTGCTTAGGAATGTGGGATTTGCCCTGGAACAGCAGGGAAAGGATCCCACACTGGAAACAGAGAGATGCTTTGGCACGGCCAGTTACAGTAGACAATAGATGGTACTTCCTCTGAGGAAAATAAGGAAGAATAAGGAAGAATTAAAGACACTTTTTCCAGAGCAGAGATACTCAATCAATTCAATTCTAGACACGACTGCTTTTAAAGAGTTCTACAATAGCAGTGAAAATGGAAGTAGCAGTGCAAAAGCAGCCGGAGGTTCTGGGCTTGATGCTTTCTTTTGGGCTGCCCCCAGTGCACATCTATTGGCAGAATCAGTTTTTCTGAGCAGGGCAGCAACGAAGCAGGGGAAAAAGTTCCCAAAAATCTGGGTGAATCCTAGAATGCTCTGGGGTTTTACATCACAGTTCTGATGATTCCTTTCCAGAAGTTTTTGTATCCCTGAGATCAAGGATCTATCTGCTACAAGTTTTGTTATTAGCCACAAGTTCTTCACCATGAGGTTTGTAGCACTTTTGCACTGTATGTCATTTTAAGCACAAAGTAAGGGATCTCAAACAGAATATCAGAAATAACTATTTCGAACCTCATAATTAAGTATTCCTCAAACCTGTAACTTTCAGTATATTGATTGAGGGCTTTATAGGATAACTTTTCTGCTTTTGGGGGAATTCAACATCTACACAAAAGCATCAAAAGGCAGAAATCTTGCTGTAGAACATGTAATCAAATTTGCTTTGCTTTTTCACACAGCTACCATTTCTTCATGTCCCTTTCAAATACAATATTAATTTGAAAATGCAATATTTTTCCCCTTGTACAAAAATGTTCTTCTGCATGACCAGGGGCACTGTCTAGTGCCACAGTGCATTGTGCCATGCCCTCATATACTGTGTAATTCCTGTTCCTTTAAACCATTGCACATGTGTTTCTCTTCGGAGCCCGGCTCCAAGGCCAGCGAGAGCAGTGGACAGGTCATGCTGTGATTTCTCCCAGAATTTCATGCAGCAGTCACTTTACATTTCAGTGGTTTAAAACATCATTCACTGATGTCTTTTGTGCATGTCTTAACAAAGAAGCATGTACTTACTGCTTTGGAAATAGCCACTTTATGGGATACTCAGGGCTACACATCGCAAAATATAGGACAACCAAAAGTAAAAGTTTTCCTTCAAGTGATGTAATGCCACAGAGTAAAAGGGCAATCCGTACTTAAATATGGATTAATAAAAATGAACTCAAATACAGACTAAATATGTAAATACTTCTGATTTGGACATGACTGAGCTCACAGGTTCTCCAAGGGCAAAATACAAATTGCACAGCCACCCCTGGAAAGTTGATGGGGCTATGAAGCAATGACTCACTGCACATTTTACTGACTCAAATTATATTCTTAGTTCTCAAGCATATTAATAAAGTAGCACACAAGGAGACTCTTAGTCCTTGTGCATTCCTTAGTCCTCTTTGGCACCATTTTGCAGTGTCAGTCTTTTGCCTTCTGTGAAATTATTCCTGATCAACATAAATTAAATAAGAAACCAGACAAGAGTAAGCCCAATATTGCATGAGAACAAATGTAGCAGAGAAGAGTTTCAACAAATGAACTCTAGTCTCAAGGGGAAGTTGCAGCAGTAGTTATCCAATTTAAACAACATGTATTTAGGCACTGAGCAGAATTACTAGAGAATTCTAGGAAATACCATTTTTGCCCTAAGCCAATGCTCAAAAAGTAATAATGTATTTTTTCATCATTCCCTCATTTCACAGACATATTTTTAATTAGCAAGGACAAAGAAATCTCAGATACTACAAAAAACCCAACAAACTAGTGCTAGCATTCAGCAGCAACCTTCCCTTCTCATCTGTGCTGAACTAAAACCATGACACTTGGCCAGGAAGATCTCTTGTTCATTGTCCTCCATCCTGAGACAAGTTAAGCCTACTGCCTTGGAAAAACTGCAGTTTGAGTCATTAACATTCAGCCTACACAAATCCTCTCTGTCCTAATACTTGGGCATTGTGCTCCCTTCACAGCATCCCAGAAGCTACTGTGCAGTGTTGCAGCTCAGTGCTGAGCACTGGCCACACCCCTAGCAAAAACTACCTGTGTTTCAATGGCTGATAAAACAATTACTTAATATAAAATCTTCAGCACAAAAATGTATTTTCGATCTTTTCAGAATAAAGATGCATGGAATAGAAGCAATGAAATGCAAAGCTGTCTAGCTAAAACTCAGGGGGTTTGGATAGGGTTTTACTTTTTGTACACCAAACAAAATAAGCCTATTTTAACACATAGGGACATTTTCTTAACATTTTTAAATGCTGAATAGCTTTGTTTCCAATCCAAAACCTAAACAAATTGTACTTCCAAGCCAAAGAGGGTTTTTTTTTTTAGATCAAAACCACAAAGGAAAAAAGGAGTGTTGTGGGGTTTTTTCCAGCAAATTACATGAAATGTGGTAACCAGGAGCTGCACAATGCGAGATTAGAAAACCATATGAAGTGGTGAAATGATGTATATAAAACTTCATTTTGCACAGCTCCACCAGGGATAAAAGTGCTACTTCAGTGAAAGATATTATTAGACTTCGTAATGCTCTTGCCATGGAAATAGCTGTCATGTCACCCACCAGGATTATGGCTGGGTGGACAAATAAGAAAAGCAGATGATACATGAAAGCAGGAGAGATGGAAGCATTTTTCAGAAATAGACAGCAATGACAAGGGAAATGAAAGTGACATGTAAGGTCTAATTGGAATTCCTTTAGTCACTTGGAAAGGATATTAAAAAGCCTCTCTCAAACCACTCTTATCAACATTTTCTTCAGGAATTAGTGTACAGCATAATTTAGTCAGTGCATAAGCATATTAATTTTTCATTCTGTGAGCAGGTGGCAGAAAGCTTGCACATATTAAAGCCAGCCCGTGAGCCCTTGTTTGGGCCACAGCAGAGAACAAAGCTGGGGAGCAGCAGGCAGCTGGCTACCTCCAGTGCCCAGCTCCTGGGACACTGTCCTGCCACAGCCCTCGGCCTCAGGTCATCCACAGCCTTAACCTTGCCATACAAGCTCACTGCCCTGCTAACACTCGGGATCAACAGACCAGGGTTCACCAGCAAGAAGCTGCAGGAACACATCTGGGAGGCTGAGCTTGGGGGCTAGGAAGGGACATATCGCAACCAGGGTGCTCTGATTTCATTTGTGCTTCTTCACCCTGTTCAACAAACCATGCAGAGAGCAGTCAAAAGAAGTATTTAAGATACAACCATGTGTCTACTGTCCTTGAACACCCACCCAATCCCCATACAAACTGACCCTCACTCCTATACAAATCTACCTTGGAAGCAGTGGTTAACACAGCAGTAATGAAGGCTGAAAATAAATGACCCATAGGGAGCAAGGCCTGGCTTTTCCAACCCAGTAAGAAGTTTCACCTAAAGCCCACGTACTGATCAGCTTCTCTGGGAGAGAGCAAGGCCCAGAGGTTATGTCTATTGGGAAAGAAGGTACCCTCAGAGCAACCAGAGAAAATACTCAAGATAATCAGTCTGGATCCAGTCAGAGTCTTCCTGCCACCCAACATCTGGGTAAGGACTAACTCTCATGGATAGGAAAAGCTGCAGATTTTCCTCAGCCTTCCTTGCACAGTGCACCTGGGGGTTAGTCTTAGCCAATCACTTCTCTCTTGGGACAGACTCAAGTGTCTGAAGTGTTCTGCTTGGAGCACATATTTGCCATTAACCCTCCCAGCTCAGGCTGGCAGCTTAATTGTCCTTTTATTTAAGCATCTTGCATAAGCTGCCAACACCACAGCCCCAGTGAAAAGCAGGTGATGTGAACAGACACAGGAAAAAAAATCTGACCTTGCAAGATTCATTACCTCTCCACAAGACTGGCCAAGACACAGTGATCCACATAGGGATCATTGTACTGGGACTAGCCCATGGCTGGGTGCTGAAAGAGAAACTGCTCAACACAGTCACTGAATCACAAAGAGGCCCTGACCAGCCTATTCTGATGTTGAGGCTAATGCTGTTTTTAGAAAGTGGTTAGTTTAAACGACCCCCAAGTATTCCTTCCACTACAGCTATTCAACTCAATTCTTCCAAGATGCAATTCTTCCTCCTTATTGCATCTGACCATCATCGAAGATTCCCACTTTTCTAAGCAAATCTTGAGCTATAATCTCATCCCAAGGTCTGTTTTCACCTATATTGTCCTTACTGCATTTAACAGGGATCCTGGCAACCTTTGGGGCGAGATGAACTATAGTAGGGGTTGTCGAGTTCCCCCCACAGCAGGCATTGGAGGGCTCATGCTGTTCCTCCACACAGTGCAAAATTGGCTTCTTTTGACAGAGGAACAAGTCCTTGATATCAAAGGAAAACTGACAGGACATACTTGGGGAAGAAACCCCTCTGTTCGTAGCCCTCCCCATTCTCTCAAACAAGGGAATGACACAAAGGCTATGCACACTCGTCATCCAATCCCCAGTATAAAAAGCCTTGGAAACCAGTTTAGTGAAGTCAGAGCAGAAAGTGCTGTTTTACCAAAACTAGTATCTGCTGTAAAACTACTACATTTGCTGTCTACATAACACTGGAATGAGGGCTATGTGGTTTGATTTGTCATGAAATGAGTGTCCAATGCACACATGCCTTTTAAAGAGTCAGGAACATTTACAGTCAAGTAAGACATTTTAAAATAGCCACTTAAAATATAAATATAAAAATACTTAATATAATTCTTTAACCAGTTGTTCAGTTTGCATGAGAAGTTTGTACATTCCACTCGGATGCTAAGTGGTAGGTAACAGGCTTAGGATGTGGCCCTTGAACCAGTCTCTCCAAGAGGTAGGATCAGACCAACTGCATCAGCCACCTGGCCCAGAAAGCCCACTCCAAGCACCCACCATAACCAAACATCTGGGGAAAAAGTGGGACTAGGACAAACTTGTATCATTCTTCATAAGACTGTCCCAGCTTTTCCCTAATTCCAGATCAGGCTTGTCCTGAATCAGATAGGCATGAGGGTTAGGAGGGTTTATATTTTTGCAGTAACCAGTAACACTCTCTTTCCGCTAATCTATCAGTCAACCTTGAACTTTTGGCACACACAACATCCTGTGATAAAGACTTGGCTCTTCAGGTCAGTCACTTGTTTAGAGAACCCCATGTATACACTGGTTCTGAATCTTGGTTGATCTTCATTTGATGCCTCTGATGCCCTTCTCATATTTGGCTGAGTTCTGTCCTAATCTACCTTAGTCTATTCACCCTTACACATCTCTTCTCTAGTCCAGCATCTTCATTCCCATACAAAAGGCTTAAACACACCTTAGGTCATTCTCGTTGCTCTCTTTTGGACCTTTTCCAGGTTTGAGATCAGAGGATCAGAACTGTAAAGAAAACGGTAAAGAAAATTCGTGGAGAAAGTACTAAAGAATTACACAGTGGCACAATGTTCTGGTTTGTTCCCTATCACATTAATAACTCCTAACATTTCATATGTAGGTTTTATTTAACCATCACAGAGTACTGACCACTACCAACGTTTTCAGGTATTTGATGTAACCCCAGATCAAGTTGCAGAGTTATATCTTCCTGCTGCCTGAGCTCTTATCAGGGCTATCATTTTATATGTGGAGTGATAACTGTTTTGCTCTTACACGCATCCCTGAACACTCATTTATGCTGAATGTCATATACAATTTTTTTTTGCTCAGTCACCCAGTATTACAAGGTTCTTCTACATGTCCTCACAGCTGGTCCTGCTCCTTGCTAGTTTGAACAATTTAATGCCATCAGCAAATTTTGGCAGCTCACAGCTGACCCCCTTTTCCAGGTCACATAGAAATCTGCTAAACTGCACAGATCCCACAACCTCCTCTGGTGATTTTTCTCTGCTGCAAGAACCACACGCTTTCTTCTGCCCAGGTCCCTGACTTCAAACCTGCGTAAGGATTTTCTCTCCTGTGGGTTGGCCAAGAGTGATATTCCAGGGGGCAACAAATGGATATCCTCCACTCTGTGCTAAGCTTCAGGTCTTCAGCTTGTTCAGCTGGGCTCTATCTCTCCGACACATTACATTGAAACCACATCTCTGAACTCCTGTAACATTTCTGCCCTACAGACAGGAGATATACAGATACATTGCCTGTTTGCCCATTCCTCAAATACCAAGGGCCTGCTAAATTGAAAGGGAATCTATAAATACACCAGTGCTGTTTTATCAAGATGCTGTTCTCCTGGTTTCAGGGCAAACTAGAGCCTGGTGTGCAAGACTGCTGCAGAGATCTTTCCTGCTTAAACCTGACTGCTGGACACCAGCCACTACACAAGGTAATCAAAGTCTGAGAAAAAAAGACGTCACTTCTGTCAGTTGTTTTTGTTTACTGTACAGGTTTTATTATGTAACAACATATTTTTTTTCCATAGGACTCTTCCCTTTATTTACTACACAGAATTTTTGGGGTTTGTCTTTACTTATTTTGTTTTACCCCTTTATTTTTCTGCATGAGGCACAACTTAATGCCTGCTCTAGAGAAAGAAGTAGTTGCTTCCTTCACTGTTTTTCAAGGCTATCATCCTATCAGGTCTCCAAGCATGTCAGAAACCCTCAGATGTCAAACAGGGAAAAATATGTGCAAACCCTGCCAGAATTTAGGTATGCAGCTGACTGCTGCCACTCAAAAGAAAGGCACAACTGAGAGCCAAACCTGGTTTGCTTCTTTTACCATCTGCAGCAGCAGGGAAGATGGGATATTTTGCCCAAGGCACATGATTCCTGACAGCAGACTGAGAGTCAAAGAGAAAAACCTCCGATTGTCATCAAAGGTTTAGAAGTAAAGGCTGCTTTGGTGGACAGTATTTTGGGACCTCTACCCATGACCCAAACCCTGACCTGTTTTGCCTTTCAAAGCTAAAATACAGAAACACTAAAGCATCTCATATAAAAAGTCACCAGACTTTTTGCAGCAGAGTCACAGCAGTGGTCTCCACCACAGCATCAGAGCACTGAGGAGATGCTGTCTAGGAGGCAGTCCAGTCCCTGTTCATAGCAGGGCTATCAGCAAAGCCACATCAAGTCAGTCACAGCTTTGTCTATCTCAGCCTCAAAACCCACCAAAACCCCTCTGGGTAGCTTTTACTATGCAGTACACATCTCCTTTTACCTTGGGTCCAACCCAAACACCCCATGGTGCAGTCTGTGGGCATCGCCTCTTGGTATACTGGGGAGTGATTTGGGTCCTGCATTCTTTGTAACTATTTTTCAAGCACTTGAGCACTTCACCCTTTTCTGAGTCAACTATGGCTGCCTCCCCTGTCTTTGAGCAGATCCATATTTACCCTGAATTCCTTTTAGGAGCTACCATACCTGCAGGATTCCTTCTTTGTTACCCTTAAAAGCCTGCCTCACGTCTTTGCTCCAGCTGGGCTTTTTTCATCTTGATTTCATCCTTAGGCACACAAGGGATGCTTTCATACTCCTATTGTCTGTCCCCACTTCCACCTTCTCCATGCTCCTGAGTCTCGTCCCAGTTGTCTTGAAATGTCCCAGTTGTCTTGAAATGCTGTTTTTCAGACACATTCAGCCTGGGGCAGATAGCTGGTAGGAAAAATTACAGCCCAGTCATACCTTCTTAGAGTTATAAGTAACTGAAACGAGGATCTTATAATGAGCAGGGTTAGGAAACTTCAATAATTAGTAAGTCTGGCCCTCCCGCCTGTAATTATTTACTGTCAGTTATTGCAGCCAGCACTCACTCTGCTCTGGCCATATAATTCTTTTAAGCAACTCTAAAGTGTATTGGTGTTGCTCAAATAAATACAGCGCTGATCTGTCCTAGCAAATCAGTGCTAGTGCTTGCTCTATTTAATGTTATTGTATTATCTTCCACTGTTTCTGCAGCTCTATACATTTTTAATTTATTTCCAATATTTATGTCTTCTGTTCCCCCAGCCACACCTCATTTTATGCTCTCTAGTCCTTGCCAAGATTTTTATTTGGATTTTTGTTACATCTAATGTCACTTGCCCCTACTCTGTTTCACTTTTTTTCGTTTCATCCCAAGCTGTTCCCTGCTGCTCACATGCTGCTCCCCTGCACCTCTCTCACACAATTGGTTCCTGTCTTCATCTTTCTTCTCAGACACAGCTCTTCTGGCTTGACACAAGCTCTGGTCCATATCATTTTATTCCAGAGCAATTCAGTGTCATGCACTATCTTCCCTTCTGCTTCAGGGAGAGACCAGGCTCAAGTGCATTTCCCTAGGGCATGTTCACTCTCTCCCTTGTCCTCTGCACTAACCTCATCCCCGATCCTTATGGCTGGCAGCTGTCCTGGGCAGTGTGTGTTTGGCAGGCCAGACCAGGTGCAAATAGGTCCTCAGTCGACCCACAGAGCCACCAACCTTTTCTGACTCGGGTAGAGCTATTCCTGCCCCTTGGCTTCGGTGGACAGACAGGAGATGCTTTAAATAGTGTTGCTCCTGCATCCAGGCCTGAGCTGGGTGTTGAGTTTATTGTTTGGTTTTTTTCTTCTTCTCAGCAAGAACCCAAGATCACTGTTTTACTTTCTGCAAAAGTCATTGCCCTTTCTTGGAGGTTGAGATCAGTTAGTCACACCTGCTCCTCCCACCCAGGTGCTGTAAAGCTGTGCAGACAGCTGCCCCTTGCTGTTTCTGGATGCCACCAGCAACAATGGGAGGGACACCATGACAAGTCCCTGTGGCAGCAGCCAGGGAGAATAATATATCCAGCAAACTCAGAGGCAAAGCTCCCTGCCCTGTACTTTTTGCATTACCTTGGGCAAGTTGTTCAGTTGCTTCACAGCCCCTACTGAGAACAGAGCTTCCGTGAATATACTTAGTCTCACACCAGCCTCTGAGATACCCTGAAAATATACAGAGCACCATGAATATTGATAAGATAAACACAACTTTGGAATAAGAAATCAGGAAAGCTGCCAGGGAATGTTTCCTATTTTCTTTGCCCGGGGGAAGCACGATCACTATCCATTCGCTTTGGCAACATCCACCCACGCAGAAGGGAAAATAGAGGGAAGCTGGCAGAGCAAGAGCTCCAGCTTAGGTCTACAAGGGCATACCACAGCGAGATTTGCCCACAGCAGATGCATCTTTATAAAGGAAAGTGCCTGGTTTCCATTGTGGCTGACCAGGGCCACAAAGATAGATCCAGGAGCTGCCGAGCAGCTGAATCTACAGGATCATCATTCTAAGAGCACCGTCCACTGAACTAAGCAATCAGCCCCACACAAAAATTCAGATCAGACAGATGGTCTCTTGTCACTGTGCAGACTGCTTGGCATGAGGCAAATGGCCTTTGTACATTTGTTTTCTGAAGTGTTGCCTAATTTGTTTTAACTGTTTAAAAATTAAGTGCATCCTCAACACTTTAGCTACTCTTGTTTGTTTGCTTCGTTCTGTTAGTGAGTACTAAATATTTAAAAAGGTCTTACAAGGTACCTTCTAACAGCAGGTTCAGCTGTTGCTGTGCTGCACATTAATAATTTAATCCTCCCTGGAATAAAAATGAAGCCTGGAATAGTGCATTGGTATAACCCTTATATTACACCTCTCTGTGCTGGCAGATGGGAACCCACAGCAAGAGACTGCTCAACACATAAGGACTTCTCTGTTCACAATTCCCTCCTATCCCTCTCACACCTTCCATCCCAGCACCCCAAAAATGAGCTACTCCCTTTCCCCTTCAGCTCTCCCCCTTCCCTATTTGCTCCACGCACCTGGGAAGGCTGCTTGTCACTGTAGGAACACAGCAGCAGTCCTGCTGCCTCCAGGTAAGTGATGCTTTGTCACAGTGCCACAGGCTGACAGGCAAGGGATGTGCAGGAATCTCCCTGTGCATAGAAGGGGTAAGGAACAGCGTTACTGCAGAGGACAAGCTGTACTTTGGCTTTCCCCACTCCTGTAGAAAATTCCCTTTCTTTCAGGGGAATTCTCACAAATCTTTCAGCTTTTATTGCTAATAACTGTCTTGCTTGTTCGTTCAGCAGCTCTCCTTTCACAGGCAGCCTGACAGTTGAGTGTACATATCACCAGAGCCTTTGCAAAGGAACCAGATTTCCCAGACAGCTTTGCCAGCAGAGCAGAGGCTCCACTAAGCTCCACAGCAGCAGACCAAGCGTACCTGGGAGCTTCCATGGGGGACCAGGGCAGGCATGCAAAAAAAGGGCTTTGTGCCTCTAATTATTTGACCCATCAGCTTGCCTGAACATGTTCAGTGGTGTTTTCCCATACAAACCGACTAGGAAAGCATTGAGCCATCAAGCCAAAAAAAATTCACAGAAGTCATTTTGTGTACCCGCAACTAAGGTCACAAAGGCAGGTAAAGGGTGTTGGGGCTCTGCAAATATAGCTCTGAGTATCTGAACAAGACAACAAAAGTTTTGTTGAATTCAATTTTCTGGTTACAAGTTTTTTTTTGTTTTTTTTTTAATGTATAAGTGCATAAAACTATAATGGGGTGAAGGGAAGCAAATAAAAAGCCAGAAAATTAATATAGGCTTAAGTGCTAATACACCAACCTTGCCTGAAGTAACCTGGCATCTGGAGGCACTGCTGGGTAACAATGCTACAAACAACACAGGCAGAACTTTAAAAATAGTAACATGGGAATTATTAGCACACCAGCTTGCTATTCCCCTTCAGCTCCATAACTCGAGGGAGCTCTGCTTCTGTTAAGCAAAATGCAAGGCACGTCCCGTGGGTAGCACCAGCCTTGTAAGTACAGCACTTCCCACACTGTTAAAAATAACCTTTCTTGTCTCTATACACTGGACTTGAGGGGTGGTTTTGTTTTCTGCTTTAGAATATCAACACAATTTCCAGGCAAGCTAATAAAATTTACTTCATCAAGGTGAAAGTGAGACATCCTGTGATGTTAGTTAGGTTACTTAGACATCCTGTTTATTGCATTCAATCAATCAAGACAGTGAAGTAGTTCACATCACCATGATGCTTAGCAGCCTCAGCTGCATTTATCCTGACAATACCCCTGGGACAAAACCAGCCCTGGACCATTGCTGCAAGGGGGGGTTGATGCACAGAAGTGACTTTCTCAAGGCCACACAGAAGGCTGCTGGCAGAACAGCAAGCCTAAATCACAGTTTGAGGAGCTAATATCCTCTATCAACCACATTTTTTTTTTTTTTATTGCAGCCAAAGCTCATTTGTATTGTGACTGCTGCCCCGCCAAACAGGGGAAATCCCCAGAACACCACTCAGGCACATCAGAGCAGAGGACGATGCTGTGCAGCTTCTTGGCTGTAAGCACCAGACCTCAGCTCGAGCAAAGACCTGCACATCTTCCTCACACTGTTCAACAGCACCGAGGTGCTGAACAGAGCCCTGGGGACAGGAAGGGGGGCGAGGCAAGAGGCAGTTCAAGTTACCCTCCCCTGTGGGACAAAGAACAGCTGCCAAAGCAGGAGGGGTCAGAATATGGGTGAGGGAGGGCAAGGACAGCCACAAGAACCTGGAGGCTAAAGGGACAAACAGTGGAGTGCCTCATGGGGGCAAGCACAGCAAGGAGCAATGTCAGGCTTTCTCTGGAACAGGTCAGGAATATTTTATTTGACTTTTCTACTGAGCTGGATCAAATCCTGGTCTAGTGCAGGCTACCAACATCTGAAAGCAAGTATGTTAAGGCAGTGTTACCTAACCAGAGCAGCCAGTTTTGAAAAAGAGACCAATACATGAATCTAAAACCAGACTAAGCACCCAAGAACCCCCACATGTGGTACTTCCTTCCCAGAGCAGCTATAGTGTTTTAATAGTGCATTTGAATCACCCAGCTCTTTTCAGGCTGCTCAGTGGGCTGGAAGCCTTGCAGTCAGGCATTCAGGGCTCTCCTTATCCCCCAGATGGGTCAGAAAGAGCTCCACGAGGTTTTCTGCCATCTCCCAGCCAGGCAAAAACAGTGAGGCTACAAACCCAAGAGATAATGGCTTCATACATAAAACCCTTTAACAACACTCAGGGTCCATTGTTTCTTATTTCATTCAAGTCCATTAAAGCCAGCTCACACAGCAACTCATCTACTGCACTTGTCAGGAAACACCGTTTGAAGCTGACCTTCACTCAGACCACAGCATCCCGAGATCTGATAACAACTCAGCTTCCTCCAAGCCTGTCCTGAGCTCGGAAATGCACCTTTTGGCTTGAGGATTTCAAGCTCTGTTTGCTGATGGTGAACATTGCATACCCAAGCCTGACTCTTTATTCTTACCAGTGACTGCCTTTGCTTGGTTCGTTGATTTATTCCCTTCCTTAGGCTGCTCTGGATGACCTTGCTCTGCTCCACACACCGGGAAGACCATAGACTGCAGTGAAAAAATTCTTATGTCCTGAACTGAGGCAAGACACCACACCGAAATGCTTCTCCCCACACTTCAAGTAGCATAAACTGCTTCACACACACCAGGGACAAAGGAGGAAGCAGTGGTCAGTGTAAAATGAGTATTTTACATAACGCTTCCTACTGAATTTTTAAGAGTTCTTGAGGTAATAGAAGGTGGTTTGAAGTTTTTTTAAAAAATTTAACCCAATGTTTTTATGGGGGAAAAAGCCTTCAGCCTGCCATACAAATCAGATGCTAGCATCATCCTGTCAGAATATGGCAGTTTATTCAACTATAAATCTTATCTTCTTATTTATTTTTTGTCTTTTAATGCTATAGCACCAAGCAGTCACAGACCTTCTTAACTAGGCATATGCTATTCATTTATTCATCAATATCCAGAAGGTTCTCAAAAATGGCCAGGGAGTTGGGAGCCTCAAATTCATAGTGCTTCTGGTGAGAAACAATGTGAAGAGCATTATTTTATAAATAAAGGTCCATTTAAAGTGCCCCATGCTGGAACACCAATAAATCAAGGCCCTTCAAATCAGTAGTTAATTATGAATGCCTCAACCATTGGCCTTAACAAGGCTGCAGAAGAATAAGCAATGTGTATTGTCAGTAAAAGAAAATGCTCAGGCTGGGTGAGCTTCAAGCTTGACTATTTAGACTACAAAAACCTTGTATTTTCCCATAGAGTGTTCCTCTGTGGTATAAAAAACCATGGTGTATCTCTAATGTTCTGGAAGGATAAAGATTATTTTCCCATTAATAATAATGAATACCTTAATCCTATTTAAACCTTTGAAATATACCCAAACAACAACAGTGTCTCAGCAGGATTCCCACTCGTTACATCTGCCATACCTCCCCCTTCACAAGTGATCTTATACTACACAGTTCAATTTTTTCAAAGGTATTTTAAAAACACTACATTATTTACAACTCCTGCCAGTGAGTCACAACTGAGAGGTGACAGAGGACAGGAAAAGATAGAGAAATGTGAGCAAGGCTCCTCCACATTCATGTAGGCATTTACCTTTAGCAGTAAAACCTCATTAATCCTCAGAAATTAAAGAGGTCAGTGTGCTGCTTCTGTCTCTGATGTGTTCAGCCTAGACAGGGCCTTTGCTACCAGGAGGCAGGTCCAGCTGGAAAGGAAAGATGTTAGAAAGCCACTGAATCAGCCAAGAGATTCCCTGCAGATTTACTTCATTTTTCCAAGTCACTGCCAGCTTCCTGTAGTTTCCTCCTGAATGCTTTTGACATGTCAGCTGCTGAAAGGACCAACTCCACTCCTTTAGGAAAGTAGAACTCAGGGAATAAGGAAGGAAAAAGTACTGATAAACCATTAAATACTAGCAGCATCTTGTTTAGGAAACGTCTGTCCTGAGAAGCACTACTGTCAAAGCTTATGAGTGGCACCGGCATTTCCTTTCCTTCTTCAAAGAGACTCATCACAACATGTTTTGACAATGAGACCTAATATCAGATGCAGAAGAGTTCACATGTTTGTTTTCCTAAAGGCACCAGAGTGTCTTACACAAAGCTTTCGGCACACCGACCGCCCGGAGCTCCGTGAAGAGGAGAGGAACACTGCTCCTTGCTCTTGACACTGCTGCTGACTAAGCACCGGTGACAGGCCCACCTGAGATGTGCACGAGGGAGCACTACCCATGCCTCAGCTTTCAGCCATGGGACTTGCTGACACCGCTTCAGGCAGCCTCTGCAGGAGTGTGTGAGAATCTGTGTTTTACCTGAGTCCCGACGGGAACAAGTAGGCTGTGCTCACTGGAGTCTTGCTCTTTCCCTAAGCAGTGATGGATAGCACACTGTCATGATCCATGTAGGCATAGTGCAAGTAGTAGGAATTAACAGTTGGTTTCATGGCAGTGGGTTAATACAAAATGCTCGCTTATAGCCTCTTGTGGAAAACATTTCTCCAAGATCTGCAACGCACAAGACAGACAACAAAATGGCAGACAGCAAGGGATTTTTAGGTAGGAACAGGATGGATTGGACAGAAACCTCAGGCTTGACAAGCTGAGTGGGGACCAGAATAACAGAAGAAGTAGAGAACTAAATTCTGCTTAATTAAAGCCAACAAACAAGGGGGAAAGTATTTTGTAGTCTTATAAGAGCTCAGTCATTTGCTATGCCTCAGTAAATAACTTCAAGTCTTCCATTAGCTGCTGTGGTAATGAGTTACAAGCACTTACCTCTGGCTTGGCTCCGAGTTGCCTGACATGTGACAAACCAGTGGGATCACCTGCCCTTCCATGCAGCCCTGGCCTTTCTCTGGGAACCCTTTCAATTCCCTGCACTACCCTAACAGGGGGAAGGTTCCTATGAACTGGAGAATTAGATACTGTTTAATTTGAATAACTCCCAACAGCACTCCTACAGTTCTTGTAAGATTATCCATGTCCAAAGCTCTATACAGAAAGTAACCACTGATTATCTGTTTCCTCTCAGCAGTGTTGCAGTTACAGATTGTGAGGGAAAGATCAGTGGGTAACTCTCAACCCAACACCTAATCTGTCATCTACAGAAAAAGGATATCATGAAAATGTTGTTTTAGTTTGCTCCCCCTATGGAGATCCCCACAAACATGTGGCATAAAAAGCTGTGTATCCATCTCCAAAATGCCATTACACAGCTCTGAAAGCCTCTGCCAAGTTTTGAACATCAACAACTATTCATTTATTAGAGTTGTTTGCTCTCAGTAAGTGACCCTTTTAACAGTGAAAAGAACTCAAAAGACTTTTTTTATTTGCAGAGAGCACAGCATCTGACAGCCTTTTTCTCTCCCCAAAGGACAAAATTTGGAAGTATAATTGCTTGGGGTGTTAACTAGGCTCCACTGCAACTCACTTTCAATCTAAACACATATTAAAAATGAGCCTGCTTCTCTCTGTCCTCAACTATTTATACCAAAAAAAGAGAGCTGACTGTTTCTAACACTCACCCAAGAACCACGGTCCCTGTGTGCTGCAATAAAGCATGGATGAAGTGATATATAAAAGCCCCCATCACCAACCTACTTTAAAGGAAGGTTAATTTCCAGCTAATGAAATGAGTGGCCTGCATTTAAATGGATAAAGAGTAAAACTACATCAGCTCTAATGCCAAGTGACACCAGCATATTTTAATATTATCTAGCTTGTCTACCTTGTACGTTTTTGTGCACAAGCAGACCTGAGGTTCTGCCAGCCCAGGGAGAGCCTTATGTGCTATATGGGATGCATCAAAAAGGGCACTGTAGCAGAACACGAGCATGGGCAGCTTCAGAATCTACAAATCTTATTTCCTTGACTGTCCCCTGACCTTAATGTTTTGATCACAAGTCCAGCACCCTTCCTAGGAATTCTGTTCCTAAATTGCCAGAGATGGGAAAGGAAGTTTCAGTTCCCCATGAAAAGTATGAACAACTTACAAGTGGTCCCTGAGAAAGCATCTCAAGAAATAATCAAACCATCATAAAATATTCAGAATTCCATGGCCTCAGAGTGCCTGCATTACTTGTCTTATAATTCTTGAGTATTTGAGATGAGCAAAGTTCAGACAGTGAGGAAATTTTGAAAGAAGTGAAAGGTCAGCATATTCCTGTACCACGCCTGCTGTTTGATCTGGGGTCCCTGCCCTGATGCATATTTTACAGTTGCTCCACAATTTCTACTTAACAAGACTCAGTGGTTGGATACAAACAACAGTCCCCATCCTTTTTTTTAAAAAAAGCCAACCTCATAAATGAGTTCCATCTGAGATATTTGAACCAAATCCCAGAGATTTAAGTGCTTTATTTTGGATGCTCAAATACCCAAAATAAACACACAGTCCTGGGGAAGAATCTGCTTGTGTGTGAAAGAGAAGATGTAAAATTCAGGAGTGGGCTGGGCAGGATAGCCTAACTTTCCCCAGCAAAGAAAACACAGCAATACTGTAAGTTAGTCTGATTAATTTGATCTCTCTTGAATCCCTGACTAGTTATCTTTGCTGGTACTGCAGATGTGGCATAATTTTTACATACCTGAATTTGTCTTGCAAAAGGGATGAGAGCACAAGAGAAGAATTCTGAGGGAAGGGGAACGGTTGTTAGAGCAGATGTCAAAGGCTACTATAAATAAAAACTGTAAGAAATACAAGTACTAAATTAATTAGGTAGCAACTAACAAGATCAGAACTGAAAAAATCATACTAATTTCAGGAAGCACTCAGATTTTCAGATTTCAAAGGTAAACAAGAGAGGAAAAGGTTCAACAATTATCACTTCACTCAACTCTGCCATTAAAATTTTAATTTTTGAAGAGTTGACATATATTTTTAAACACATTGTCCTTGTGCCAAGCACAAAAAATCCAGCCTCAGAGTGATTAAGTGCTGAGCTGAATGTACAACTCCATAGACAAAGAAATAATCAATACAATACGTTAAGTGTCAGCTCTTGGCCAAGGCACATCAGAGGACAAAAGAAAGAGCAGACACTTGAGGTAAACTATTAAAATTCTAAGGATTTACCACTATAAAACAAGCACTACTGTGGTACATTGTTGATATGGAAACAGAAACACCTTTGAGACAACTACAAAGAGCGGAATCTTACAAACAATTTATAGCCTTTTTCTAATATCAGATCATTTTGTGCCTGGTTTTAAGTTTAAACCAGCACCAGAAAAATTCCCCAAAGGTGCTAAAGATATTCTGATAACTGTGAAACCTATATTAAAAAGTTAACTGGAGTTTAGGAGGCATTAATTGAGTTCCAACAAAAAAACATTGAACAGTTTCATTTTCTCGCAAAAACAGACGTTCTCAGTTGGGAACAGCATATGTACAACTATACCTGTTTGAAGGACCTGCTTTTTAGGTACATATATCAGAGGAACAAAGCTATTTGTATGTTTAGGTTGACAACAAACTAATTTACCTCCCAAATGAAAAACATGCTCTTTCCTAATTTTGTGCCTGAAAACTGCAGTATTCCTTAGTGGCAGTGGCAGCAAAGACTGTACACATCACAGTCACTGCAAAATGGAAAAGGGTGACATATCCTATCAATGCTTAGCCTGACACACTGGATTCTTAACAGCCCAAACATGATTAAGCAACTTAGCTGGTATGCAATTACACAAATGTGCTTATACCTGCTTTATTCCTCAAGAACCCGTACACACCTCTCCATGGGGCCACTGCCTGGACCCAGCACAGCCTAATGGAAGTAGGTGAGTCTCCGACAAGCACTGAAATCAGGAGACATGGATGTGGGAGTTTTTTCTTTTCCCAAAGGAGACAACGAACTTGTCCATTTGGTGAGTTTGTGTGTCTGCCACCAGTTATTCCTTGTTTCATTACTTGCACTACATCCTCAGGCTTCTAAGCAAGAATATTTCTGCGGCACTGCAAATGCTACTGGAGCACCTTTCAGATATTTGGGGCAAAAAAATAAAGACCACATTTATATTTCTTTCTCAGAATGTAAGAGAAACTGTTTGATTACCTCTAGGAGCTTTGTTCTCTCCTTATGTGTCTGAGTTGCATTCACACACCGATGAAGACTTACTCAGGGAAGTAAAGAAATAATGCAAAAAGTGAATAAGCTCTAGCAGTATGAGGCCATAAATCAGAAGACACTACAATTTACAGCATCCTTTCTAGTCTTTTGGACTGACTTGGTATTGACAGCAGAGGCACTGTGGCAGAAATAGCACCATGCTGCATTTCCATTTCCATTTAGTAGTAAAAGGTCCCTAAGAGAAATAATCAAGCTGTTAAACTTGAAGGAATAAGGAAAAATAATGCAGACTGTAGACAAACACACCATGAGGTACAGGAGATAATGGACACAGAAACTGATTTAGTAACTACCTAACTTTGGTAGGCTTGAAATTAAGTCTGGAAAGACACAACAGAAAACATGCAGATCATTGAGGATGGGTAGTGGTTCTATAGGTATCAGGTAATGCACTGTCCCCCTCTGTCCACAGTGTTGTCCAGGTACAATGCAAGCAACCCACAAGCAGCATCCAGAAGTCCTCTCTGTTGTGGCAACTCTTAGGACACAGCTGAAGCCCATCTATCCAGCCTGCCAGAGTGGTAGTTCACTAAGTCATACACTCAAAATGCTTTGGGCTGGAAGAGATCTTAAAGCTCATCTGGTTCTAACCCATCTGCCATGGGCCAGGACACCTTCCATTAGACCAGGTTTCTCAAAGGGCCATCCAGCCTGGCCTTGAACACTTCCAAGTCAGTTCTAGCGCCTTTGTCTCAAGCACCATCATGGCACACTCTTTGTAGTCTTGACATGGCTCTGGCTTGGTACCAGCTGCTGGACAAGCCTGAAGCACCCACTGAAGCCTTTTCATTTGCTTTATAAGGCTTCTTTATACTTACTGTAGTACTAGAGGCAGAACAAGCAAATAGGAAGGCGGGCTCTGACCCAAACCCAGGTTCAGGCAGAGCTGTAAGAAAACCCGCCTGCAGGGTCTGCACAGCCACCACTGTCACAAATTGGCTTCTCTTACTAGGAGACACCAAGTACTCGTAGGAGTTTCAACCTACTATCCCTACTGTGATTCCTTCTTTACTTTATCAGCATGTTAAATAAAGGTTATTTCCACCTCGTTTCGCCTCATGTCAATCAATATAAAGGGAAACAGATCCTGGATAAGCACAATCCTGTCAAAGACCTTGACATGATCTAGTTCTCCATATATCTGATAGTAAGTACACACCAACCCAACTCCCACAGGCCCCAGTATGACTATGGGCTGCATGAGGGGACACAAACTTATCCACAAAGCCTGGGCAAGAGTCAAAGCCTTGCTGACACTGATGTAGGACCCTCCTCTAAGCAAGCAGGAAAGCTTCTGGTGCTTTCATCTCCCTTTGTCCCCTAGAAGGGGTAGTCAAACAAGTCTCTGTCCTTGAAGTGGATCAGCTTTTGTCAATTATGTGTTTCAAGTCCAAACCAGAATTACACACTTAGATAGAAGCCTCTGCTAAGGGCTGTCACAGAATATTTTTGATTTTGATCTTAGAAGGTAAAAAGTTCAACTGAAAGACCAGTTCAGTAAGACATCTGAGTTTACTACTGCACAAAACCTGTTAAGCTGCACCTCCAAAAGAATTATCAGTCTTATGTAGCTTTTAAAAAATAATTTCTAACATAGCTCAGTTTCTTTAATGTCAATTTTTGTTGGAAACCAGAGAAGTCTGTAAACAGTGTAAGCACAGAGAATTTGGTCATTAGTTCTACTAAAAAACTGACAAAACAAATAAAACCCCATCAGTACTAGGTTAGACTATTACAAATAGCAATTTCAAAACTTCAGAAATACTATTTACACACTGATGACAAAACCCTCCAGTGGCAAAAATAAAATTTACTGCACCAAGCACTTTCTAGTCACATTTTCTCTTCTTCACTTCAATTTCTCTCTAGCTTTCAATAGCAACTTTAACTACATTCACACTTACTATTTGCTTACTTCCAGGAAAAAAAAAAGTAGTAGCACAAAAGTCAAGTAAAAATTAGTAGAGTTGTATATAATATGAGTAGCTAGTATCGGTAATCTGGTTTGACTACTACATAAGCATGTAGTTACATGGCCACAATATAGAAATTAGTTTCCTATTAGTTTCCTCTGCTTTAAAAAGAATCTAGAGCCAAACAGACAAACAATCACAAACAAATAATAAAAAACAAACAATACCCCCCAAAACAAACAAAAAACCCACCAAACAAACAAAAATCCATGAAGCAGAAGTCTAGTTTTAAGGCCTTTGATTACCTTGACAGAAACTGAATAACTGATCTAATGAGAGCTGGTCTAGAAAAGCATCCAATTTCAATTAGGAGATACTAATAGATGTCAATCTCACCTATTTCCACAGTAGCAAGCTCAAAGGCCTCATCACCATCAAGATACTCTATTTTCGTCCACACTTCAAGTTTCCTTCATCTTCAAGCTTTTCTTTCTCCTTATGCTTTTTTTCTCCAATACATGAAAACACTGACATCTCTCATTTTCTTTCCATACAGAAATAGATACAGTTAAACCAGACTCTTCTGTTTTCCTAACAGGTAATTTTCTTCACGATGTTTTTTCCTGGACTTCCCAACATTTGATTTCTCTTCTGACTTCCTCCCTAAATCTCAACACCCTTTAAGCATTGCATGCAGTTATCTACAATCTGTGCGTGATGCTGGCAGTGACAAATCTTATGCAGCCAAAAAGAAATTTTTCCCTTTGTTACAGCACTTCACCAGAGTTTTAAGTTCAGCTGTTTGTTCATAATGAGACCTGCATTTTCTTCTAGTTTCCATTCAAACTTGTCCTTTGTCGATGTGGCTCACATTAATTTTTTTTTTACTCTGGAGGTGCATGTTTACATCAAGACTGTCTTAAATCTGCAAAACCATCTTAGAAATGAATTGCTGAGTAATTTCAGTTTCACATACACTATTACACCTACCAGCATGAAGCATTAAGAACTCTTACTAAGACTGTGTGTCAAAGGGTTTGAAGTGCACACACGGAGCAGATATTTCGCTCTTGTTTTTCTTGGTCATATTCTCTGAGAATAGAGAAAACTCTCCCTTCCACATTTTCCTTTATGTTCCCTGCATGAATGGCAACTTCAGGAGTAAACCCCACTGTTGGGGGGAAGGGACAAAAATGAGGCTGGCAGACGAACGGCTTGTCTCCTTTCTTCTGTGCCACAGGAATACACTGCCCTGTCACTGCAGCCTCACAAGGCACACTAAATATGATTACACAAGCACTTTACTTTTCTTTCTAAGCCAGCTGTCAGGTCCTGCTGTAACACATGCAAAGGCTAATTATGTCATGAAGCAGACCCCAGGAACACATGCTCTTGCAGGCAATCTTTGTACACTGGAGAGGCACTTCAATTCCAAAACAAAAACCTTAGTTTCACTACATATTTATATGAAGGAATTTCAGTTTCTTCCATTAGCCACTTAAAAAGCCCAGAGGAAGCTCTCACTGCAGCCAGACTTGGCCCTTCTCATGAAAGCTGTCCAGCCAAGGCAGTGAAGAGACTGGGCTGTGCGATTTAATTTCAAGTTGTTTCAGTAACAGTGTGCTATTGACACGCCCCTTGAATATTGCCCCAGAGCCAAAAACACCCACACAGTATAAAGACATAAAGCACAATTAAATCTTTAGTGAATGGGTCAATTCTCCCCTCACTTACACCAAGGCCAAGAGTATCTCCATTAAGTAAAAATTAGCAAGAGTGAGACCCCATAAGTCCCCAGGAAAATCAGGCCAGCTGCAAACAAAAGCTGTTTAGAGCTTGGTTTTTCTCACTGACACTTGTAAGACAGCAAAATCTGTGGAGCTGGAGGAGAGGAAGCCCTTCTCAGAAGTGACTTCTCCCATCTCCATAAGACAAGTAAATAGTAAGAACTGTCTCAGTCTTCACCATTTCTGAGTGTACCACCAAACCTACTGGTTTTAGAAGGGGTACACTGCTACTTTCCACAGCTACTTCAGTGCAAGATGAATAGGACAAAAGACACAAATGTGTCATGAGTACAGTAGGGTGGGCAGCTTTTAGTCAAACAACATGAAAGAAAAAATATTTGTGGGTAGTATTTTTTGCTGTAGTAAATGAGCGGACTGGTCCAGTTGCCATTAATTGACTTCTGATTTGGCACACCATTATTATAAAGGGAAAAAAGGTGAAATTTGGAATTGTAAGTGAAGTCACAAAATGCATCTGTGGATGTGGAAATTACTAGAACCCTTATTGTTCAGACTGTGGGTTGTTTCTAAATATCGCCAGAAAAAATGTAAGCAGCTATAACCAACTCAGAAGTTGAAAAGGTGTATTACATGCTCTCAGTTTTTTCAGCTCATGTATTAAATGCATGTGAATCAATTTATGAGTCAGGCAACTGTAACCATGAGCAGACAGTATTTCAGCCTCCAGCTCAAAACTCTGATCATGAGAATTGCCAACAAGTCTCAAATCAAAAGTTTTTTCCCCATTTTGGACATACTAGCCTTGGGAGTTCAAAAAAGGCTCTCAGTGGTTAACAAACCAAGAGGCTTTCCAGGAAAAGTACCTCCCCACTCAAACATCAGGCTTGCTAGTAAGTCTTCTTTACCAACACCACCAATTTCTGCCTCCAGAGCTGAGTGAAAAATCTAACAAAAGGCCCCTTACCTCAGCAGTTAAGGAAGCTTTTCCTGTAACATTCTCTCCATCAAGGGGTGATGTTGATACAAACTTGGCCATTTGATCTAGCGACATGAAATCCCCTGCGAGGAGCGCAGAACAAAGAGAGAAAATCTTCTTGTGGCAAGACACGGCCACATGGGTCTCTTTCAGAACCAAAGACATCCCACTGATAATGTTGACAAGAGTGGGAGATCTCAACACAAACAGATGAATTCAAAAGCTCCCCCCAATTTCTCTGAAGTGCAAGTTTCATTTCACAATTTTAAAAGAATATGCTGGGTGACTCCTTAGGAAACCAGAGCTAAACTGCAACTTCAGCAAGATACAAGACTTAAATTTGAAATGCTGCAGGTGAGTTTTCTGAGAGCTGCTGGGATTTCTTGAGGATCCAGAAAGGTGCATAAAGGAAGAAAGGTGGAGTGTCTTGTTCTGAAAGATCCCCTTCTGTCACACCTTCAATAGGAAACTGAGTCACTCAGTGTAAGCCCTCCCCCACAGTCCTCTACGGTGGACAAAAAAAATCACCTGAATTTATCTGCATTTATCTGAAAGATTTTCCAAGCTTCTTTTTCCCACCCCTTTTTAAATTCCCCAGGGCACAGAGAAGGAAGGCCTCACCTGGAGGAGACTTTCAAAAGTGAAGGTGCGCACCAGGTTACAGGAGTTAGTGAGCAAGGGCTGAGTGATACTGGGCACATTAAAAGCCAGTTAGGGTCAATACAGCTGGGTTCCCATGTACTTACCACCTCACAGGCTTCTCTTTTTGACAAGCAATTCCATTTACAAACCTACTCAGCAACAGTAGTCTTGTAAAGTGTACATGTAACAAGTCACAAGTTGTTCCATTTATTTGAGTAAATATCTGGTAAATAAAATCATCAGTAAACATTACAAAATTAAATACATTAAAAAAGCTTGCCAGTATACATAAAATTCACAAACATGTACTTCTTTTGAAAAATAAAATATGTTCAGAGCACCCTTGATATAAAATGCCTGACTAGTGTCACCTACCAGTAAATGGTAGCTTATCAAACATTCTAGTTAGGACATTTTCCAGAAGGGAGGAGGGATCTCTGTTCTTGCTCTTACAAGTAAGACAGCCCAAGTTAAGAAGTCTCCTCACTTCTCAGGGCAGAGCCATAAACAAAGGCTGTATTATTGTTTGCCTACCTTTATAGGAGAGGAATCTGCATTTGATTAAGACCACATCATTAAATGCAATACAGTACTTGCAATTCATTTTGGTATCACTGCCTTTCCTCCAGCATGAACCAGCTTTTAAGTGGTGATGGACATTTCTCTAGATATCACCCCAGGCCCTTATTCAGCACAGGTTAGCACAGCTCCAAGACACCATGAGGTGGAGAGGAAGTGATCCTAGCAAAGCATCAAAGTCAATCAAATAACCTTTAAGTCTACAAATTAAGCCCTTAAAATTCCCAATTTTCATATGCTGCAGTCTAAACAAGGAGATATGATGAAATTTTTCACTGGGCTGCTTTAAGGGTATTTAGAAAAATGGCAGCATTCATTTTAGTAATCTAAATTGGTACCTTCTGGTAGCAAATTTGCAATAACCACCATTTAAATAATTTACTATAACAAACTTTTCCTTCCATCCATGTGAAACAGTATTCACAACCCACTTTAAAATTTATGTACAGACAAGCACAAGAAACTTGACATCCATGAGTTAAATGTACAACCAACTTAAGAAACGTTATCCAACTAGTTGCAAGGAGAAGTCTCCTAGCTCTGAAAATTTACAAGATCTTCTGGTTCACCACATAGGCTTGCTGCCCCTCATCACTAACTCTTGGATTCTTCACTTGCTTCAGTAATCCTCAGGTGAAAGTTGAGCAGCATCCAAATTGTTGATATTTTTGATTAAAAAAATTTGACACTTAAAAAAGAACCCTTAAAACACACAAAAAAAATTCCTTGAGTCAAAACTGAATAAAATCAAAAAAGTTGTGGAGAAAGACAATTATTTTAATAAAGGTCTTGTATTCAAAGTCCCATTTCCCTTGCCATGTCTTTTACAGAGTGCTATTACTTTGAGTTATTTATATACTCTTCTTTTGAGGGGGACTGAGTTTCCTCATTCCTCTTATCCGAGTTAGCAGCTCTTTGATAAATTCCTAGAAAAAAAAATAGAAAATATGAGTAATTTTAATGATCCCATAATACCATAACTGAGGGCTTTTTTTACAAAAGCAAACTATACATTTTTATTTAAGCTTTTACTGCTAAGCTGGAATTTCTCCAGCCTGATCGCCAGGAACCTTATACACCATGCCACCTTATACCCTCACCATGCAGCAGAGGTGTGAACAACGACCTTTTCCTTGTGACCGTGTCAGCTGAGTTTTTAGCCATCTTTCAGGCTTTTACTACACAGAGCTTTCTACCAACTATTGAATGAAGCAAAATCTATGGCTGGATACAATGCAAACAGTCAAAGCAGACTTCTACAGCTTAAGTCTGTACAGAAATCAGCACTCCAGCCAAAAGACTGGTTTCTCTCACCACTCTCCATCCCAACACTAGCATTTTGGTTGGCTGCATACTCAGCTGTAACAGAAAGCTGATCTGGCTAAAAACTCAGCTGTTTTTCCTCTTGCCCTGCTGCTCTCCAAGCTGGGTCAGCCCTCTGACCAGGCTCACCAGTCAGCCCACACTAACATCTGTGCCAGTCTGAGGCAAGGCAGGAACAAGGAGCCAGATGTAGCACCACTGGCATATGATGGGTGAAACTGGTTGCAGAGCTAAGTGAATGACATTACTCTGAAAAAAAAAAAACCAACCAAAAACCAACAAAATCGATTAACCAGTTAATGGACCAGGCCTTTATTCACATTGATATTTTTCCCAGTTTCAGCAGATTTTCTCTTTTTAAACTATGTGAGAACAGAATCTTACAGTGTTGCATCATTATCTGAAATTCTTTTGGTATACAATTTCTTGCAGGTGCATTAAAAGCTAAATCACCTCCTTACTGTCACACTGGGAAAATAATGTTTATCCATAGTAATATGTATACTCCTACAAAAAGGTTCTTATGAAATCAGTTAGCTATAAACATGGAACATAATTATGGATTTAGTCAGTCAGGTTGACGTGAAAAGGCAGATTGGACAGGGCTTTTAGCAACCTGGTCTAGTGGATGGTGTCCCTGCCCTTAGTAGGGGAGTCAGACTAGATGCTCCTTAAGGTCCCTTCCAACCCAAACCATTTGTGATTCTATGAAACAACTACCCTGATTTCCTGGATGAATGTTTGAATTTAAGAATTTCAGTGAACAAAGCCACCACCTAAATGACAACACAATACCTTTCAAAAAAGGTCACACAAACATATATTATATCCAGGTCCTACCCTTTGCACAAGGAAAGTCTCTGTAAATATGTATTTTAACTTGAAAAATATGTCAGATTTTTCTGTTGGGACCATGGTCCTGGCAGGTATCATCCCAACAAAACAATTTCCTTCCCTGACAGCTTATGCCTATCTATACTGAACTGCATGTACTGTTGCACTGTGGTTATTGCTGCATCAACACTACCTGGGGCTGCAATGAACAGCAGCAAAGGCAGAGCAGCTACACATCAGTGGGGTCTACAAACACTCACTGAGAACCTTTTATATTCTGCCTCCACCCATGAACTAAGTTAAGGCCACTTCAGGAATACATATCAATATCATGCTTCCCATCTGCACTGACAGAGATGAAATGATCAGAAGAAGAGGTTTCTTAAGATCCCCAAATCCTCCTGCTCCATCATCTAGAAGCTGTCTTTTTCCACACAGGCACAAGCCACCGCAACAATATCCACTCTAAACTTGCCAGAGCACAGTACTTTTCTACTAAAAAGAAAATCAGAAAAAGGAGGAAGATGTGTTTAGTCTAAAAATTCACGGCTTTCGATGCACTTTTCATTGGTTCTGTGCCATCCTTTCATCACTGTAAGGACCTGATAGATAATGAAAAACTATGTGGCATTGTGCTGCTTGAAACATACAAACACACTTTAGGATTTTTTACTATCAAACTTAAATAAAGCTCTGGAGTAAAATCATTATAGAAATAAACTCCCTAAAGTGATCTTAAGAGATTTTTGTTTGGGATTAATGTCATTAGTATTGCCTTTCAACAGCTCTTTCCATAAAAGAACCCCACAACTACAGTTCCATGCCAAAACATCAGATTAAGACAGCTGGAGGAGGAATGGGCTGAAGTGCAGTTCTTCCCTTTGAAAAAGTTAATAAACTGTCTGTTCAAGCCACAAATACTCTACAACACTTTCACTCACCATCAAGGCAGCAACAAGACACTGCATCTGGAAACTCTCCAACAGCTTCACAGAAGTAAGAGCCTTACAGGAATAGGCATCTGCAGAATGGACAGGGACATCTATGGTACTCGTTCGGGATATCCCACCCTTCCATTTCTCTGCCCATTTTCTCCCACAACTCAGTAGAGTTTGGAGCAAGTTTCCCTTAGATATGAAACACAGCCAGGCATCAGTTGCTTTTCAATACGACATTACAACAAGATAGAGGAATTCCTCCCCTTATACTTTGAAGAGATATCACAAGAGCCTTCTTTTGCAAAACAAGGTACTTGCTTCAAGTTTTCAGGCAAGTTTAACACTACCTGGAAACTTCTTAGTGCTGTCAAAATAAACCAAACTGTGGGGTCAACTCCCTAAGCAGATCTGAGCTAGC
Source organism: Ptilonorhynchus violaceus (assembly GCA_013397565.1). Classification (NCBI taxonomy): domain Eukaryota; kingdom Metazoa; phylum Chordata; class Aves; order Passeriformes; family Ptilonorhynchidae; genus Ptilonorhynchus; species Ptilonorhynchus violaceus. The sequence goes on from VZRJ01003728.1 coordinate 255,049, forward strand.
TGCAACTATTCTTAAGGCAGAGGAAGTATTCATTTGAAGAAGTACATATAATAATTTAAAATGCTTTACCCTTCAGAAACTATTTTTTCTTGAAATAAGACTCGGCAGTACCAAAGAGTAAAACCCAACAAGAGCAGGCATTTTGAATAATGCAGTAGTGCTGTTGTGCACATCCCAGGGACACACAAACCACAACATCGGTTCAGAACATTTCTGATTTAAGTATCACTTTGCATCTGACACTTGCATGGAGCTGGCTGTCATTAACACAGTTGTGCTCAGGTGCTTGTGCCTTTTTTGCTTTGCATCTCCCCATCAAAGAAAGGCAGCATTGTAGAAAAGATGCACATTTTCCCTTATGCAGGAAAGGAGACTTCGTAGCATTTCAGTAAGCCTTCACTTTATAACTAATCAACTCAGCCTTATGACAGTAATACCCATTTTGTTTTCTTTATCCAATGCTCAAAAATTGCAGTGTTGTTCCTTGTGGCCATTTGAGCCAAGGCTTAATAGCCACACCTATCTCCACCTCATACACAAAAACCGTTTCCCAAAGAGCATTTTATTGAAATCCCCTCTAACGAGATATGCTGAAATTTAGCATCATACATTTGTGCCAATCTGTGTTAAAAGTAGTTCCGTAGCACAGGTTGAATTATCTACACATATATACTGATTTAATTCACGAAGTTAAAAAACTTAAGAAGAATTCAGCTAAATATTCAAGAACTTATTAATTATTCCTTGAAGGGTTACAGCCAGCGATGCATAGGTTACATCCACTTTTAATTGAAGAAAAATGTCATATCGGCACTTTGTGCCTTGGTAAATAAAATAAAAAATAAAAATAGAAAAAAAGCAAAAATGTATGCAAACTTGGTTAAAATTCTTTTTACAGGTTTTCTGCAAGGAGATACCCTTGTTACAAGTATTGAGAATCCTGCTACTTTAGAATACTAAATCATTGTTTCAAGAAGACATCTTTCTAATTCTAAACGCAAATTTAAATGAGAGACAGAGACTAAATCTATAGTTCATTTGAACTCATCTATATTCAGCCTTAGGCAAAAAAAAAAATAAAGACAAAACACAAAGGTGAAATGATAATTCAGGAAAGGGGAGAAAAATCACTTCACCTTTCTGCTCTGGTGGTGTGACTCATTGTTTTAATGAGGTCGTTTGACAGACAATGAATTCCAGGCTTCCTATTCAAGTCTTCCAATTAATTCTGGAGACTAATTAGACTCTGTCTCTCCAGACTTCCCTTCCTCAAACAGTACACATGTAGTAGGACTAGTTTTTAAACTAAAATTTAGAGTTTCTAGTCCTCCTGCTTCACTAGAGCATGAAATGAATCCTAAGTCAGCTTTCCTTCACAGCTTTACTTCCCTGTAGCCAAGCCAAAAACCAAGATTTTCTTAACTGTTTGCCCAAGGCTATTTCTTGGAGACGGCCTCATTGGTTGGAGATGGCCTCATGGGTTGGATGCAAAAACTAGTCAGTCGGGAGAGCAGTCCCACAGCTACTTGAGAAAGAAACCAAATAATAACTAAAAAAAAAAAAAAAAGGAAAAAGAAGAGGGAACCCTACCCATCTTACTGCCAAGCACCTTCCCTTTCACACAGGCTCAAACCTGAAGCCAATGGTACAGAAAGAAGAGAACTGATGAGCCAAACATGCTTTGGGAGAGCAAGGCCAGAAGCTTTGCCTTCTATTAGCAAGAAGCAGTGTAGCATCTCTGTAGCCCCACTAAACAACACCATCAACATGCCCTCTCCAGTGAGGCCACAGCACCATCAGTGTCCACAGGATGACAATGTGCATCAATTTAGATTCTTGGTGAGCTCTGTACAAGGCACTAACTACATACCACAAAGCTTAGCTATGGTGAAGACATGCTGCCCAATTCACCATTCTCCAATTCAGCAGCACGTAAACAAGCACAGCTTGTTCTTGTCACATCACCACTTGCTCTTCCATTCTGATACTGCTATGGGTATTTACCAGTTGTATTCATGATTACTTGCAGAAATGAAAATATGCAAGCTTAATGCCCTCCAATGCTGTAGTACAATATAGGGCAGATCTCAGCAGGAACATAAAAAGTTTTAGTTCACTGAATTCAGTGGTCAAATGGATGAACAAGAAATCATGTTTTACTCAAAATGCATCTGTCTCCATTGCTTTTAAATATGTGTGTTTTCTAACCTTTTTTCTCTACAAATTGTTCTGTTTGATCTCAAGTAATATGGACACATAATACATTTACCATGACTTAATAATTTACCACCCATCAGCTGCCCTGCAATAAAACATTTATGAGTTCCTAGGCTCATCCAGATGTAAGGCAGCACACTGCACTGAGGCTTTAGGACATATCTATAGTGACTATTGCTTCTCATGGGTATCCTACATACTGCTGCCTTGCAATTACATTGAAAAACCAAATAGTAACATTAACTTGAAATAGTTCATAATGCATTAGAACCAAAATAAATGTATGATCCTTCAAAAGTTTAGGGGTTCTATTTCAGAAGCACTGAGCTTTTATTCATGCCTGCATACTTAATACATACATTACCTGAACACATACGTAAAACAGTTTTTATCTTTAAAAACCACAGTGCCTAAACCACTCTAAATTAGAGTTGCATCACAAGCCTATCATTTGCTCCAACTAGGAATTAAACTTGGAGAAACATGTAGTTAAGCAAATGCATCTCTACCTTTTCCAAAAGTATTAAAAGCTACTGAAATAATCCATCCACTGAAATGGTTAAATCTCTGCCCAAGTTCTCCAGAAAGTATGCACAACAATTCAACAGAGTTTGTTTGGAAATCATATTAAAAATTATTATGAAAAGTTTCCAGCAATGCAACTTTCTTTAATGATGCGATTTCATCTCCTTTTTCTCCCATTTTGCACTGAGTGAAGAATTGTACTAACAAAATGCTGTGGATGGATTTAATCCTGCCTGAATGCGAGAGATCTCCAGCCAATTTGTCTGAAGCTGTGTCTATTTCTTAGAGAAAATAATGAAGTAAATAAAGTGCAAATCTAATTTATCCAGTTCTCTTCAAGCATTCATTATCTGCAGACCTTGTGTTGCTCAGCTGTATCTTTTGGAGTCAGTAAGCATAAAAATTGCCCACTCATTGGATTTCTCTCCCATAGTAGTTTAAGAATTTCCTTGTCATTTCTCCTGTCATCATTTTGGCAGTCCCACTAGTGGAAGCTCTAATTCACATCAGCCACAAACATTTCAGATTTTTCCCAATGCCCAATCTAAATGAGCGGCCTTGCTGTTACCAATAGCAGAGATAACAGCAACACAGATTTAGTCAGCCTTCTTCAAAGTATGTGTCTTGAAAAAACCTCATTGATTTCACAACCACAACTGTCTTCCTATCCTAAGTAAGAGCCTATTGTCAAGTATCATCAAGATTGCAAATTACATTTCAATTTCTTTGTTACATTCACTGCTAACATGAGACTCAAAGTTCCCTGTGACCTACATTAAGATTCTCCATCGTCAGATGATGACAAAGAACATCAGACAGAACTGACACAGCAACCTGACAAAGGTCTGAGTGGGATTTTCCAAAAGTAACACATGGGACTGAATGAAGAACTGGCTGTTCTGGCACACAGATGATGCAGGAAGAGGATGCTGCTCCTTGCTGCTCTTCAATTACCCAAGTTCAGATCCAAAATTTGATTATGGCCCTGATTTAGCAGACACCATACCCTTTAAGTTTGTTCACATAATAACTCTTTACATAAAGGTCCCACGTTAAGCATATTTCCATACAAATTAAAACAGCCATAACTACTACCTTAGAAAAGCTTTTCATATTTTAGAGCACATTCAACAGTCTAGCTATATTTCCATCAGAAGAAAGGTTTTGTAACAGTTCCTCATAAGTTACTGTCAGCTATTATCTTTGGCCAAATCATTAAAGAGGCTGGGAACTCTTTCCATCTTTCAAGTGACCTGGATAACTTTGCTTCCTCTGATGAAAAGTCAATCCAGAATACACACAAAAATTCCTCAGTCTTTCCTTAACCTTTAGTCTAAATGGAAGATACTAAGCAAAACTGACTTAAGATATAGACTTGCAGGTTTAGAGGGGTTTTTTTAACAGATGAGATAAGAGCTTTGAGTTATTAAGCTTTCTGCCTGTACTATTTTTCTTTATGTTCTGAATAGCAGAGACATCATATTATATAACTTTCTCCCCAGTTAGGGATTACTACCTTTTGCAAATTGTTTAACTCTTGATGATAAAATCCCTAGTTGCACTTGATTGACTGTATTTGTTTCATCAGGAGAAATTCCATTAGCTCATATCCATTCTCCATAAATCTTCTAAAAACTCTTTCACAAGTCAATTATTTTGACAGTTTTGAATGGTCTGCAAATATTAAAGGATTGCAGATTTTCTAGACAAGGTGTGGATCCTCATATAGCAAGTTTAAGCCAGTTAAAAGGCTCTTCTTAGTCCACACATGGCAGGACAACAATCACTATTTTTAAGTGGCCTAAGTTAGCCGTCATGCAGTATTACTGGGCTCATTATGCCATAGATGAGGAAAAGTTGTTGTTGTAAAACAGTCCTGGGAAGTGACTAATTTTGGCAACTATCCTCACAGAATCACAGAATCCATTAGGTTGGAAAAGGCCTCTGAAACTATGACCAAACACCACCATGTCAACTAGACCATGGCACTAAGTACCACATCCAGTCTTTCCTGAAACACCTCCTGGAGGGTGGTGACTCCACCATCTCTTGGTCAGTTCATTCCAATATCTAATCAACCTTTTTGTGAAGAATTTGTTCCTAATGTCTAACCTAAACCTTCCCCAGCACAGCTTGAGGCTATTTCCTCTTGTCTCGTCACTAGTTCCTGGGAGAAGAGGCCGACCCCACCAGTCTACAACGTCCTTTCAGGTAGTTGTAGAAAGTAAGTGGATTAAGTACTCTCTCAACTTGGCCATCTCAAAAGGTTGTCGAGGAAGATGGATGTTCTCCCAGATAAGGGAGCTGCCTCCATTCCATCCACAGAGGATTGAAGACAAGTCACCAGTTCAGTATTAAAATCTCCCCTTATCCAAGTGCCTTGAGGGCAGACAAGGACACATGTCCAGCATGTTGTTTCCTGCAAACTGCCACACCAACTTAATTTACCAGTATAGCACAAATATTTCCTGTAGTTCTACGACCAAGGTTTCTAGTGGAAAGCTCACTGACATCTGTCATGCACCCTTATTAGCTCTCTGAATTTTGTCCTTGCATTGTGTCAAGCTTCAGAGCAAAGAAAAGTAATTCATATTACATGTTCAATAAAGAAGGAAGAAGAGTCATTATTTGATCTCTGCCCTCTTCCTCTGCCATCAGATAACACAGAGATAAGAGGTCAGCACATGAGCAACTGTTAAACTCTTGGCAATCTGTTTCTCCCACATGACTCCAATTTTCTCTCACTAGCCTGTGACAAGAGCCACGTCATGCTCCACATGCCATATCTGTCCTGACATGTATCTTAAGAAGAACCGCCAAAGTTCAATGGCACTTGCTTGAGAAGGCTGGAGAAGACTGACAGGGTCATCTTTAGTGTAGCTACAGCGACACATCTGAAGAGTTGGCACTATGGCATCTCCATAATGGGAGATGTGTGTTATCTGCTGTAAAGAAACCAAGGTACACCATAGAACAAACTCTGTAAGTGTTATCAGGCAAGTCTTTTTGGGTCAACTCCCTGCACTGTCAAAATGCTTGTACCAGCAACTATAGTAGCAATCCTTCAGAATTTTTCCAATCTACCACAGGAATCAATGAAAATGGAAAAGCCTTGAAGAAAATATCTGATGGACTGGGAAGTGCCTATTCAATCGCACCAGCGATTCTTCCTTATAGCCTGACTATCCTTAAACCCCAGCAGTTTATGTGGCTACAGCTGCAGATATTACAGAAGAACCAAACTATATGCAGCCTTGTTTCAACAACCAAACACCTGCCCTCTAGTCATGCACAGCTGAAAAGTGTCTGACTAGAGGAATAGTGTGCAGCAGCCACTTCTGGGAAAGCACTGACTCTATAAATGGAACCACAAAACTGACCCATGACTTAGACTTTTGAATCTTTTTTTTTTAATACAATGAGTCCAAGGGTTTTTTTACAATATTTACTCTTCCTAGTAAGCACACATTACTATATTAAAAGCAATATTGGCACTGGACACATTAATGGATATGGAAGTTGAAAGTTGAGTAACTAAATCCTCCTAGTACAGGTTATCCCACAGTTTTATTCAAGTCTGTTCACACAAACAATTAGCTGACCTGCAGGTCTGCATAACAATTCTCAGAATAAATTTTACCGTCATAGATAAAATTAAACGATTTCACATTGAAAAGCACAATCCAACATGCAAAATATTTTAACTATCTGATGAGAATTGTATTTAGTTTTCTTATAACATGGCAGCTTTAGGTGTCAGTATAGTCCGTAAGGACATTACAGAAAATAATATTGATACTTCTGCTGGAATGACCAGCAGTTCCTCCACAGGGTACAATCACGTTCCTACTGTAGCTAAGTGACAGGCACAAGCCCCAAGTCTATCAGCTAGACATTAGTATTCTTCTATTTACTTTATTGTAAGTATAAAAATAAAGTTGCTTTAGCTTGAACATAGCTACAATTTCCACAGGAGAAAACATTTTAAAAAAGTCTTTTACCTCTGTTGGTTTGTAGCAATCTACAAGAGTTTCCTAGAAGCAAAATATGAAAGCGTCAGTACCCACACAGAATAACAGTGAAAATAAACAAGTCATGGTATGAAACCTGGCAAGGGAGGGGAGAAAGAAAAGGAGCAAGAACCAGGAATCACTGAATGAAGATGTTACTGAAAACTGAGCATTATAGCAAGTCACCCTTGCTCCCTAGGTGGATCAGAATTATTTGTACCAGAGGAGAAATAACAGCTTCTCCCTCCAGGTAAGAAGTTACAAAATCCCTCTCTCCAAGAAAAACGGAAAAGAGGAGGAGAATCCAAGAACATTTCTCCCAGCAACAGACATGTGAGAGGCAGCTTTCCGTGAGGGCATCAGAGTCTTTGCAATGCAGAAATAGAGACGTTAGTTATTCCTAGCAGGGCATTCCTAGCAGGAGGGCTGCTGCAGCCAGTTGAGGCAGAAGCACCAAAGCTATTTATGAATGCTGAGCAAACAGCCTTGGGCCAAGCCCCACATCTCTGTGGCTGGCCAGTGAACACTGGGAAAAGGGTGCCAAACAGGCACTAAAATCAGATGTGCTGCATCTAAGCACATTAGTCACCTCCCAGAAGCAAGCTGAGGGCAAACCAAGACTCTGGAACAGTTTTTCAGTTTTTAGTGCATCTGAAAAGATTATAAATGGAGACACTTCATATTGGTTTCATATATTGACTTAGAGACATATATATATATTGAGACAATGATGTTTCTTTTCTTCTCCCCCTCATTCTTCCATTCATTAACTTCTACCTCACACAGGATTCAAAGAATTAGAGAGCTGGTTTGAACTGTGTAATTTCAGCAGACAGCTTTTGAATTTCCCTACTAATTCCTGTTGCTGACTGTCTTACCCTTTCATCAAACTTTTTTGCTGAGTTCCAATTTCTATCTAGGATAGACAGAGAAATAATTACCAGTAGTCTAAAGGCAAGATTTCTGGTCTGTATACACATGCATACACATTTCTGCTGCTGAAGTGAATCACAGAAACTATCTGGTCATCATAACCGACTCTCAGGCATATAGTTTTTCTATGTGACTGTTCTTTTTTTCTATGTTTTCTGTTCTTCATATACTTGTACAAATTCGAATGAGGCTAATATGGCTTAGCACATTTCTCTCTATTACTGGATTCTTTGAACTTTTATTTACTACTGATATCACCTATCTTAGAGAAATTTTTTTATCTAAAAAGATTTTGATTACCTTTGAACAGTCCAGTAGATTATGCTAAACTAGACCTAGGAATCTCTCAGTTCTGATTCTATATTTACAGTAGATTCAATCAAACGTAAGATATGGATCCAGAAGCATTACTTCAGCCACAGTCAGGTTTAAAATTATAAAATAATATTACCTGTAACTTGAGAGCTCTCTCCTCTTCATTGGCTGCATCAAGAAGGTCATCAATGTCAATTTCTACATCTGGCATTTCTTCTTCCTGAAAAGCAAGGATACCCACTTAGTCCATAGAAATATCCTTTAACAAACCCCAAAAGCAGCCTAGTGATAGCACACAAGCCCATCTTCCTGGAGCCAGTCAAGGAAATCAGTAAGGGATGGTGGCTTGATTCCTTGCTCACAGGTCAGCAGAAGGCCAAGCCCCAGTCACACAGGAGGTAACAGCTCTTAAGCAATCCTTTGCTCACAGCCAGGATGTGTTACTAACTCATGACCAGCAGCACAAGTCATGCTATTCTCACAGTACTGGACAAGAGGATGAAGAAGAGGTCATGGAAGAGGAAGTAGATAACAACTGCAGTAAGCTACAAAATTGCTTCGAAAGTATTCTTGATTGGACTGCTTATTTTGGTAACACTGTGGAAGACCTCCCTGCCTTAAAGTTGGCTTACAAGGATGACATACATGCTCCATCAGAAGAGCTCAGATTTTCAGTACCTGCAGTACCACACAAAGTCTAAGGCATAGAGTATTTTAGAGAGTTTTTCTTAAACCTCCTCCACCCACACACTTCTCCCTTTGCATCACCAGCACATCAGATGCATTATTCCCTCAGTCAGAGCAGCAGTCCACAGATTTTGAAGGGCCCCTGAGCTCTAGAATGCCTATGAGAATTCATCATCCACAGACATCAGCATTTTTTGCATTTTCAATAATGCAACAAATATTCTACTGGCCATTTTATACATTTTCTCATCAAAATTGTTATGCAGCTCCTTGCTGTACATACAAAATTCTGGTCTCAGCCTCTCTCTCACACCAAGTCCAACCCTGGCAGTGGCCTCAGGGCATGGGCACACAGCTCTTCTGTTGTCCCTCCTCAATCTAAGCCAACAACACACAGGCACTGCAAGACTGCCCTCTCCCACAAGTACACTGCCATCAATCGACCCACTGAGGGGACATCACTTCGGCACCTTCTGAACAAAAACAGGCACCTGAAAGCCTCCAAAAGGGAGGGTGCATCTAAGAGTCAGAATGAAGTAACAAGATCACTATCCCCGCAGCAGCTGTCTTCTTGTATCTCACCAACATTTTGCAAGATCTTTTAAAGAAGCATTTTGACAAAAATGTGGCGGTTCCAGCATTTGCAAAAGTTTCAACAATTGTGAAATAATTGAACACCTCCAATAGCAACTGCCTGAGGTAAGACCAAAACTACTCTTCTACTGGGTAAAAGAAGAGTCCAAACATTAACAAGGAAGATAAGTTAGTTCAAGGTACTCTAACAGAATTTAAGCACCAAAGTGGCAAACAACTAGCTGTATCAGTAACGCCAGCTAAAATGCCAACTGTTCAACATCTTTTTGAGTGTGAGGAAGAAGGACAGAAGTTGAAGTTCCCCATTCCCCATCTCTGCAGGAGAGCATGCAGGACCACGATAGTGCAGTCACCCAGGCAGTTAGACCCAATGAATAAAAGTACCCAAAGCACACCCTTTGCCCAATTGGCTGTTCAGGAAGGACATTTGCTGAGATGAATCAAAGATATCAGTTACTGTAACGCAATCTGGCAACAAGGGAGTTTCTAACCAAATGCAACAGACTCATTAGCAATTCAAACAACAAGAGGAAGAAAAGTCTTCCACAGACTATAAAGATATTCAGTAAAAGCCATCAGAATTGGAAAGGATAAAGAATAATCCATAAGAGTGGTACACTTACTTAGTAGCTTACTATCCCAACTCTACACTAATTTGCATATCACCCCAAAAACCAGAAATTCCCCTTATAGGTAGTAAGCCTCCTGAACATCTTATCTAAGTGGCTCATCCTAAATACTGTTCAGACACTGTGCCTGGAGTTACTGCTAATACTGTAAACTTATCAAAAATACACATCCACTGAACTGTGTAAATACCAATTGTGCCTCTGTCTGCACTCAGAAGTGCTGTTCAGCACACTGAATATTTTGTCAGATGCACATTTTGAACTCTTGCCTGTTGGAGCAGCATTCTGGCAAACTGAAACAATGTTGAAAAGCAGCAGCAAGGGGAAATTGCCTAGAAGGTATTTAATGTTTTTTTCTGATCACACTCCATTGAAGCTGAGTGCTCCTAAAAAGTTAGTTTTACTCTGAATGGCACCAGTTAAGTGGGAGAAATCCTTACTTCTATCCCTCTTCACTCTTATCTTCTTCAAATCAACTTTCTCCTACATCTTCAAGGTTCACAGCACCATCAATTCAGAGGGCAGTGGTACGAAAAACTCACTGAAGCTTTGGTATAAGAGGTAACACAGCTCCTGTACACCACAGAAAGAGGTAACAAAAAATAAATTAGAAATTGTTCCAAAACGAGGAATTAAAGTTGTGTCTGGCACAATGGCATTCAATTAAGTTACCTTTTCTGTAAAAGATCATATGTATCTTCCTCACTTCACAGCAGATTTGAACTCTGATACAAAACACAAATGGAGGGGGAAGCCAAAACTCTTGCTCTTATTTTTGGCTGAATGAGCAAACAATCAAAGCATCTTTTCTCCATCTGAACTACTGTGCCTGCATGATCTCAAGAGTTTTATGTTAGGCATGAAAAACATGGCCTCAGGTCGGGAGCCTGACCACTCCACAACAGCTGTAACGACAGAGGGAAGGAAAATCATGTCTTCTGTTTGACAGATTTTATTGGTGAGATTAGTCTGGTTGTTCCTATCACAATTCAGCAGCTCGATACAGATTGGGCTGGGGCAAGCCTGAAAGGGTTAGCACATAGGATGGTATTTTGAGAGCCTTGTTAGTGTCATGAGGCTATGCCAAAAACCAAAGCACTGCCACCAGTTCCACTCCAGTGAGAGGGAGACAAGCTGATGCAAATAGCAGATGATGAGGGTGGGGGCAAGAAACCACAAGCAGCATGCTGACAGGGAACAGCCCCCAGAAAAGCTAAAATAGAAGAGGTGTGGGGGTTCCAGGTGCAAACATCTATCAATGGAAACACTTGGGGGAGGGGAGGATGGACACTCTCCTTATAAGCACCTCTCCAGTCTGCATTAACAATGTAGGCACAACACGAGCCTGATTTCTACTTTATTCAAAAGTCAGAAAGTATCAAAGATAACTTCCATGATATTTAATGCAACTTAAATACAACCTAGCATTGAAAGAAACCCCATGATCCTTTAGGCTGCATGAATTCTTTGCAGGCTATTGGCTAAAGACCTTGGGCACAGATGTGCATTAAGAAGTAAATAGCTGTAGCAGTTTAAGGCATTACAAACTCTCCAGCTGGCAGAGGTGATCACAGCCCCGGTGGTGAATGGAACAGGAAAAGGCGAACATCCATTAGTGAGACCAGAGAAAAGCCTTTGAAACCAGCTCCCACAGCAGCTTACACCAAAGACCTGGATTTTGCAGGGGCATCTTGAAGAACACTTGCACACTCCAGTCTGCTGACCCTGAGGACAGCACATCCAGTACAGCAAAAGCAGGTGTGACATCATTCCAAGTATCTACTAATTAAACATTTATCTGAGGCTTTAAAATTTAAAGGGCAATAGTTGCCCTATGGATAACTTCCCACTATAAATCCAACTCTCAAATTAGCATATTATCCCACATCCTCACTGCCATTCACTGTGCATCATCTCATTTGCAATGCTGGGAACTAATTAAACAGACTTGTTTGGTTTTTAGTTTAGATTTTAAATTTGGGAAAGAAAGGAGAAGCTAAATGCAGCAAGAAAAGTTACAGCCATCATTTGTATAGTGAGTTTGAAAGCAACAGGAAAGGACAGCAAGAGAAAAATGAAGGAAAAGAAAGGAAAGATGACCATGCAATTCAGATGTATGAAAGCTTCAGATTGTATGAATCAGAGATTTCTCTTGAAGTCTTGGAAGATGGCCAGTAAGTGATCAAAACCACTTTTTGATCCTAGAAAATAGGACCAGTTTTTCTAGAAATATCCATTTAAGATCTGAAAAAGATTTATTTATTTTAAAACAGACATCTGCTGGGCATCTAATACAGTTAGCTCTAAACAAGTTCATCTGCAGACATGGACGGCACTGCAAGACAATGGTGCAAGTCTCAGGTGATAAATAAAAATGCCATAAATTAGCAGGACTAGAAGTCATTGGTTGCATATGTAACCTGGTGGAACTACGAATGGATTGCACTTAGTCCAGGTAAAGGAATATGATCAGTTAGTAATTTGTATGAAACACAAAAACCTCTTATGTGTTTCCTGCTTCAAAGCATTCAGTTCTTTTGGGGGACTTATGGGTCAGGACAAAAGTAGATAAAGGTGAGAAAAAAAAAGTTTAAGTGATCAAGAATTATTAATCCAGAATCAAAGAAAGCTTTCTTTTTTTACTTAAAGCCAGTCCTAGTTAAGGGCAGAGTCAAAATACACAGCTAAAATAAAGCTATTTGCAAGACAAAAAGATGGCTCTGTCTATTGGTTGGCAGGAGGAAGAGAAGATTAGGAAAGGAGGTTGAAGGCAGCAAGAAGATTCTCAAAAGTGCCAGGGTTCATGAAACCTGCAGCAGGAACAAAAATCCTCAGTGGTACAACCCAATTACTAAATGACACCATGTTTTCTCCAATCCTAAAATATTAACAGCAGTAATGCCATAGCAGACATGACGATCTAATGTTAGACATGAAAAAAATAATTCTCTCTCATTTCTTTCGGTCCAGGTGAAGCAGTTCATGCTTCAGGGCAACATAGAGTACAAGGCCCCACACTCCTGAGCACATGCCATCCAGTCTTGGCTCCAAGAATTAGAAAAACCTGTGTTGTACCCAATCTGTTCTACCCAGAGCAGCAGCCTCTTCCATCAACAGCAAGTCTACTTTCCTTCATCACTCTTGTATATTAAATAAAAGTGCAGAGACATTCAAGGCAAAGTTACCAGATTTGTCCACTCATTTTGAGTCAATGATCCTACTGTGTTATGAATAATCCTAATTTATGTGTGGCAACGTGGCTATTTAACAGAAGTCTTCTCCTGTGCTGAGCCGGTCTTCAAGTCTGACATCATGTGTATCCAGTTAAACACGACAAAGGAGGGACACTAAGTGCACACCTGTCAACAGAACAGCTTATGCAAGCTGCCCGGTATCTCACTGGTGCACCAAATGCATCTACATCTATGTAACATGGTATGAAGGGCTGGATAAAAGTCAAGGACACGGTGTTTCATCTATATCTAGATCTGACACACCCTCACCCCGGAGCTAGCAGTCCCGAGCCTTGTGCACACACCACTAGAGGGAGGTAACACTTTGCAAACACAGCAAGGGCCCCTGAAGTTGGTGGTAAAGCATGGAAAGGTCTTCTGAGCCCTATATTCAGTTCTCGGTCAGGAGAACAACAGCCTAACCTTTGTCCTCAAGCACACATTGCCCTCTGCTCCTGTTCTTAAATATGTAGTCCTCAGCTTTTACTCTAACAGCTTGGTTCCTGCAAAATCCTACCACCTCTGCTCCTATCTTTTCAGGTATTGGCCTCTGCATCCATCCTTTGTACCCTTTCTCCGCGACTGGTCCTTTCCAGAGAAAGGACTGCTGGAAGCAGAAAAAGGAGCAACTCAGCTCCGAGGCACTGTGACAAGGGCTCCCTGCCAAGATGAAACTGCAAGAGCCCAGCCCCTTCTAGCTGCCCACAGAGCAAGCCTGTTCACATATGACAATCTTTGAGCTTATTGCCAAACTTTAACAAGTTCAGGCACATGACAAGCACAAGTGAAAGAGGAGAGGAGGTGCTTGATTAAACTGAGAACACTTTCATAAACCGGCCACAGGCATCTCCGATGCACAGCAAATCTGGTCCCTCCTAAATTTCCAAGATAAGACATACCAGAGTTTCAACTCAGCAGTTGAAAGTCCTCAAGCAATGTGGAAAACCACTGTTTTTTCCTTCTGATTCTAGTTTCAACATCAGAAATAACTGAAGTCTTACCTAAAAATCCAAGATATTCCAGCTGAGGCAGGCACATACTGCAAACCTCCTCAGCTCAGATTATTTCAATTTGGACAAGTTTAACATTCTAAATGTGTGTTTGCCAGTTGTTAAATCTAGAGTAATGCCAAGAACAATGCTTATGGGGCTCTGCATGGAGGACTACACATCACGCTGTGAAGCAGAGCGGGAGCCTACCTAGAAATTGTTGAAGTCTAGCAATACAGAGGATGGAAGAAAGCTGCACAAAAGGTGAGAAAGATGGAGACATACACACACAATGATGGTGTCTACACAGGCAGCTGTCTACAGCTGGAGCACAGCTTGCTCAGCCAGTGTGCACAAACTGCATGGTCCAGAAAACATAGCTGCATTAGGGCAGCTTTCAGATCAAGAGAATAAATCCTGTCGGCAGAGCATTTACATTCGAGTGCCATAGTTTATTAACACAGCAATTATATTTCCAGACCAAAGTTTATCCACATCCACCTGTCTCAGAGAAGAAGGAAATAGCTAAAGCCTGATTGCATCTGCCAATTCACCCCGTGTTGGTTAGTAGGTAAGTGGTCAAATAGCTCCAAGCTCATATTAGGAAATCATATTACAAGGAAATCTCAACAAGGAGATGTCTGAACCCAGGGAACAGGGAGCATTGTCAAGCTTCAAGGCCTAAAGCATAACTTAACAGCATCTCAGATACAGGTCAGTATGCAATTTAGGTATGTGCTGCTCCCAGCCAGGGACACACTATACGAAAAAGCACAGAATTACATGTTAAAAGGATACCACCATAGTCCTCGGACAAATGGAAAAGCATGCCCATTCAATTTTCAAGCCTTCCTTGAAACAGCGTTATTAGGAATTCTTGGCCTCTTCCATACCCATCACCATCTCCATTATCTTTTCCTGTCATACAGGTAGCAGATCAGTTTGAGCAGTATGTCCCTTACAGGCAAAAGATGGACAGAGAGTTTTGATTTCATCAGTGTACATAATGACAAATTTAGAGATTTAGAGCCAAACAATAGGGACATGCTCCCACTGTGAGCTATATTACCTGACAACATAACTAGTCAATCAGTATTCTTGCAAGTTGCCTAGAAAGAGGAAGTTACAGGTTACAGGTTTGTGGGTTTTGGTGGTGGGAAGGAGGAATGAATTCAGAATAGAATGATGTCAAGCAGGACAATCCCTTTATAAGGTTCCTAGAGAAACTGGAACACTAATCCTGGATGCTAATGTTACTTACCAATAGCCAAGAACAGCTCAAACTTCCTTACTTAGAAACAACTACAAATAAAAAAACATGGTGCAAAGCAAATTTAAAAACTTCTGGGAATGATTTAAGTATAAGGGCATCTTAATGTCCATCTATGTGCCAGCAGTTAGGTACAGCTGCAGCTTCAGAACTGAAGTGAAGAATATCCTAACACAGCAGTGGCTATACAGTACACATAAAACACTTAAAATTCTAGTTGTGAACCTCATTAAAGCAATTAGCAACAACTGATATTTTTAATAATCAGGGGAGGATCACCTACTCAAGCCAAGTTCTTCCATCTCATTACCCAAGCTGGCTCCTTCTCTTCCCTCAGTCACTGTAAACCATTGTTGTTTGTCTCAAGCTGGCACTGCCAGAGATCAGCCTCTCCTCTTGGCTCTCAAGTGACAGAAGAGCAGATGAAACAGACAGATGCTATTCCAATTACAAGTTCCATTCAAAGAGTCAGCCCCTCTAAAATGCACCCCAAAGTTTTTATTGTAAAATAGCACGCAAGTACACAAAAATGGCAACAGCACAATCCTAGCACTTAGATGATACAAAAAGACACAAGTCCCTTGTGCCCTTATTTCAGGTGGAGTGCCTCTATTAGCAAGGAGGGATTAGGGTTTTGGGCAGAGATAAGAACATCAATCTCTCAATGCAATTCCTGTGAAAGCTCCCCTTATGGGCAAGACTTTGCGAAAGAGGATAGGGAAGGGACATCCACATCCAGAGCATGGATCCCCCCACCCAGCTTCCCTGAATATCTTCACCCTCCCCCAGAACAGAAGCCTGCCTGCATTGACATTCAACACAGAGGCAGCTGCTGTCTTTGCAGATGCCACTGCAGTTTTGCCTTTCCTTCAATTGGAAGGTTAGAGAGCAGAAAGACGATGGCAACACACCATGATTTCCTCTGGACAAACTCCTTACAGCTACAGGCACTAAATTTAAGTCAGCTGTTAGGTCCTACATCACAACATGGTTATCATGACATGTTACCCCATATAAGGAGTGGGGGAAAAATAAGACAGACAACTTTGTCAAAAAGTCAGCTGAAAGAGGAGAAGGGGAAAGTTAAGCTAAAGCACAGTGAGACAGGTACAAGTACTGCCAAACCCCTTACTGAAGTGAAGTTACTCAAGGAAAGGGAGGCAGGGCCAGTTTCAGAGAACACCTCAATATACAGAAGTTATGCAACTATGGGTTTTCTGAATTAGAGCAATGGAAAATCTGGACCGCTCCCCTACTACTGTGTTCCACTGCATCACAGACAGATGCTACACATCATGTCTAAACTGCCTTAGTGGCACACAGTTATGCCAACACAGAGCTTCAAATAAAACATGGTACCACTTCGCAAAAAACAAAATCACAAGTAGTTAAAAAAACATTGATATTTCTACTTGAAGCTAGAGCTTTATAACGTTAGCAGCTTGCAATAGATGAAGCATCATAATTTCCGCAAGTTGTTTCAATGTAGATTCTGACCTACTTACAACCAGCAGTGGTGGCAATGGGATTTTTGAACAGAAATCAGGGGCTTTCTTTAATCAGAAAGGGCTAACTAGCCACTAACATTCACTGTATATTTCTGCATCAATGTGACCACTACTGTCAGAGTTGCCTTTGTGTTTATATAGACATATGAGAATGCCACGGTGACCTCAGTCAAATATTCTAGAACTGTCTCTGCAGAAGAAGAAACCTTGGTTCCTCTCTTTCCACAGTTCTCCATCCTGCTTGCTAGCAGGGCCACAAAGCTGCTATTGAAAGAATAATGTGTTAGGAGGGCTAAACTGAGTTTTACTGCACTTCAAACTCTGCCAACTCAGTTGAAGCTGGACTTGCCTAGCAGACACACTGCCTACTGTTGGTCACCAACACACCCACCAAATTTTCTTGCTGGAAGGAAGACTTTCTGTGCTCTTTCAGAAGACTGTGGCTTTTTATTTAGATGCCTGGGCTGGCTGCCACATTGGCTGCATTCTCCCATCAGCATTAGGGAGGTAACTCATACAGAGTTGGATGCAGCCTGCAATTCCATAAACAGCACTAAAGGCTTGTGCAGGTGCCTTGGCCAAGAAAGATAAATAACAGATCCTTTTACTTTTCCTCACTTCTGTTAAAGAATTTTTCCCTCTCAGTTTTTTTTTTATTTATTCATTTTTATGTAGCAGCTAAGGAAGTAATTTGCAAAGAATCAACAGGAGTCATTTTTCCTATAATTAGCTACTAAATAGAATTTTGTAAAGGTAAAAGAAATGCATGCAGACACTACTTAAGGGGTTTTTTTAACCAAATCAGTTTCTTGGTATCCTGTGTTTAAGCAGGTTTTCAAAATAGCCTGTTATGTAGGTGACTGAAAATACTTATCTTGGGCCCTGGACTTGCTATTTTTAGTTTGGTATTTCTCTGTTGCTTGAATGAGTGACTGAAACACTAGTCAGGGGTCACACACTCGTGCAGTGCTGACTCTGGCCTGTCCATACACAGTACGTCTTGTATGAGCAGCTGTTTAGGAAGCACTTGCTCAGAACCCCTGCCATAAAGCATGCAACAGTGAGCAACCAAAATAGGCTCTGACTTGGAACAGAACAGAACAGGGATCCCTAGCTGGCCAAAAAACAGTTTGGCAAGCCTTGCTTGGTTCATGGCCTCATCATTCATTTCAAAACTTCTATCAGTTTATTTGGGAACTGGAAGTTGAGAGTCAGATACAGCTTGTTATTTACTCTTCTTTTACCATGTGAGTATTTGATAACTTCAGCAAAAATTGTGACAGCCCTTAAAATCAGATGGTTTTGACTATGACACTGATGAAACTGCCCAGTACAGTAGAAACACACCACTCCTCTTTAACATGCAGAAAACCTCTTTGTGCTTTCCTCTCCTGGCTGGGAAATTCTTGCCTAGTCTTCAGGGAAGAGTTATCATTATGCCAATGCAGATGTATCTATTAAGTTAGAAAAAAGCTATTTTTCCCCAACATTTCTCAGCAGACAAAATAGACCAAGCCAGTAAGAAATTTAAAAGAAAGCTACATTTCATTCCCACTTCACAATTTAATAAATGTCTCATCTGAAAATTTTCACTGGAAGAGAGAGAAAACAAGTAAGTGCTGGAAGGTGAAAGCTGGACGTATAAATTCAGACTATATTCTCTGCCATTGTTATGGTGTACTAGTTCCTTTCAAAATAGGGATTTTCAATGGAATCATTCAGACCTCTTTCTTGCATTGGTGTCTTCCCAGCTGGTTTGTTAACTGGGATTTCCATTATGCAGCGTCACCCTTCCTTCACACTTGCAAAAGCACCATTTCACTACCTGACATCTGTGCTCACAGGTTCTATGTCATGTCATTTCATCTCGTTTTAGTTAATACCTAATTGCCAGCAAGTTTCAGCCCACTCACATTTTTCAAAAATCTTTCTATTATGTAGAATGTTTGATGTAGCATGTCTGAAAGGAATTTAAGTTTTAGTTTTAGGTTCCAAAAGTTCACAAAAGTCTGTTAAAATGCCTTGCCATTCATTTGGTTTCAAGTATAGACATTGACACCTTCCTGAGAGTCTCCAAAAAACGGGTTGTAAGGAGACACTCTATTTCCACATCAAGAGCACATCCTTGCCACCAGAGCACAAATGCAAGAGAAGAATTCATTGCAAAGAGGTCTGAAGCCCAAGTAAAACAAAAGCTTCCAGGCAAACCCTTCTGACTCCCAACTCCTCCCACATTCTTGTACCCATGTCACTGTGAAGCCCCCTGTGTCCCTATGGGCACATTCATCTACCGCCAAGAGAAGCTAACCTTTGCTCACCGTCAAAGGATTGCACTCTGAACAGCCAGCAAACCTCATAAATTGTGTTGCCATCTTGAAAATGCAAACGGAGCAAGTATCCCTTGGCAGAGCCTGCAGATGATCTGCAGCAACAGTTTTACAAACAGATATCAACCTAACTGCCTTCCAACGTAGCCTGCAGCACCAGGAACTCTTATTTCAGCGCCCTTGACCCCTAAACAGTACAATTTTTCAACTGAATTCTCACTTTGCCGTGGTCAGCCTAAAATTTGTTCTCTTCTCCTGCTTCAGCGGCAAGACTTATCTTTCTTAAACAGATGTCAAATATATGTGAAAATATTTTCCTCTACTTTTCAGAGAGATACAAACATGTGAAGTCAGGACTTGTCAGCAATCTCTAATCATATGCATTGCCAGAAACTATCACAGGGTAAAGAAAAAAGTGTGGTTTTCTTCCCAGTGGCATTCCAAAAGAAATAAGTTATGGATGATATGGATATATTTTAATTTTTTTTAAGAAATAAAAGCCTTGTAGTTCCATAACCATAGCCTGAAAAGTAATTTAAGGCATACAGAAGGAGAAAAGTAAAATGTAAGGCAAGATATTTGTTGTTTTGGCTTTGTATAAAAACAAAAAACTAAAGTAATTCCTGAAGCTTCTAATTTACTTACAGCTTTACTTTTTAAATGCTAAAGAGCCTATCATCTTCCACAACATACTATCTTGCCAGCAGCCAACATGTGACAGACCTTTTCGCATTGGATAACGAAAACTTATGGTGAGATAACATGATCATGACAGTGTCAGCAAGCCCAAAGCAGAACACGGCCGAAGCGCTGAGGTGTCTCCCTGCTCCTCAGATACACAAACAGGCAATATTTTCCAGCACAATCATAAAAATTCCAGATGCTCATGCAACAGCTGCTGGCCCTTACAAATCACTGTAGCAGAAAGATGATGCAGGCAAACAGAGCAAGTCCAGGACTGATGAGGGCCCAGACTAGCAATAGCAAAACCACAGAAATTGCAATTGGGCTGAACTGAACAGAAAGAACTTCAACAGGCTGCTGAAGGATGAACACTTATTTCCCGCCCCTCCCCCTCCTCNAGAAAACAACTGCTTAAACTGTTTCCTATGACTGAACTACAGCTTCAGGAAAAGACTACTTCTTTAAAGCTGTATCAAGCCTAGCCCTTCATTACCAGGGCTGGAGCCCTGGCAGAGGGGCTATAATCCTCATGTTATCAAGTTAACAAAAGAGTGATAGATTACTCTTAAGTATCTTAATTAACACGCAGGGAAAAAAAATGTGGGGAGGAGAAAGATTTTAAGAGGAATGTAATTTTCTCAAGTATCCCTTAAATGCCAGAAGGCGCCACCTTCAATTATCGGGAATACCAAAGATTCCCAGAAAGGAAAGAACTCACATATATACTCAAGATCTCATTTCTTAAATAGTTTCCTGGTTCTGTAGGACAGCACACACACCAAGACTACCTGGGATCCTCTGCAACTCCTTAAAGTCCCAAACAGCATCAGAGCAATGCTTCTGGTTAACATTTGAGTTTCCAGAGGCCAAAACATGGATGTGTTATCAGAAGCTTTGCCTGCAGCCAACTAGACACAGCTCTTCAGACAGAACCCAAATGAGTACAGCAGTACTTCAGTTTTCTCCTGAAGTTGTTTCCATACTATGGAAAGCATTTCCAGCAGCTTAGGATATTAAAAACAGAGCCAAACAGTAGCTTCATTGAGACTGATGTTACACTGAATTGCAATACTATTTCATGTTTCACCATCCAACAACATACTATATACACAGTGCATGCATATATATACACTAACCCTTCAGGATCGTGTTAATAGACCACAAATATGCACCTACATCCACATATGCATGAACAGTTACCCGTTGTTACAGAAAATTACCAGAAGAAAAAGAATGTACACAAATTTCTGCAATGAAAGTGTAGGTAGCAATGCCTTGAAGAAGCATGGCTTGCCATAGCACAGTAGAGCATATTAACAAGCCATCTGTTCATTATAACAAGCTCAACAGGATTCAGTTTCTAGATGCAGAGTTGCTACCTACAGCATGTCTCTTGATCAAGCAGACAGTTGTTGGATATTGCCAAAGTCTCGCCACATCCCTTTCAGAGAGCATGTTACACGTCTCTGCCACCAGCAGTCTGAATTTAAAAACTGCTTTCCCAGGGGGCTGTGCCTTTGAGCAGAATTAGTCACACCAACAAGCAGCCCACAGTCAGGTTCCTCCAGCTAGAGATATGCAGACAGCAGTACTATTTGCTCAAAGCTCTCAACCTCTGCTCTCACCTTGGAGAAAGACTCATTGTATTTCCAGGAAAACCAACACTGAAGAACATGAAATCTGTTCTCAGAAGAGTTACTGGCTCTCAAAAAAGAGACAAGAATGACATTTCTTTGTAGTCTTATGCCAGCAAGATGACTAGTCTTCCAGTCTCTCCCCCCACCCCCCATTGCTGTTTCTCCCTTCAAACAGAAAAATTATGAAACAGCTGTTGCTTTTGCCAGCTTTGTGAGAGGCAAAGAACAGCAGTCAGAAGTAGCAGCAGGGGAACAAGACTGTAATATACTCTGGGTCCCATCTGTTGAGAGTGGGTTAACAAAAGACAGAGGGCAAGGAGACAAACAGGGACTCCAACATACAGTCAAACATCTCCTTCCTGACCACCTATCTTATGTTCTCTGGCTCAATACCCAGCAACTGCACCAAGAGAAAGGACAAAACTCTTCAAGTTAAATGTACAACATCAATCAATGTAGTATCTTGATAGTGTTCACAGGCAAGTTGTTTAATTAATACACTGTGCAGCCAGTATTTTGGCTTAGTTGTTACTCTGCCATGTGGCAAACTAGACAAAGCAGATGGTCAATAAGCTCTGTTAAACTGTCAGGGCCAGCTATTATGAAGAGACACAAAACAGCTCTCTGGTAGTTCCAAAAATTTTAAGCTAAATCTCAGCAGCCTCAGTTTCTCCTCCTAGAAAAGCTGGCATCAAAACAATCAAGGTTAAACTAGTAACTCTTCCAAAGCTCCAATCCTGAAGTTTAGAGCATGCCAGGCACCATGCTAAGAAATGCTCAAGTTCACTAAAAGGTGCAAAAATATGAAAACAGCCAGTATCATCTGCACTACACCAAAAAACCACTAACTAGTGGTTTGCATCTTAAAAAAAGATTTTTTAAAAAGCGTAGCAAGTAAATCAGGAGAGCAGGGATTGAAATTGAATATTAACTCCTCAGCCTTTGAATTCTAAACAGCAAAACCAGCACAGCATAAGTCTTATTAAAAGGAGCACTTAACAAGTCAAATTTCAAAATACATTCTTCTCTTCACTAAAAATGTTGTTGTCACACAAACTCTGAAACAATCACAGACACTTTACCTCACATGTACCTCCAGATAGTACTTTGATGCTCACAACAAAGACAGACGCTCCAAGCAAATAACCAAGCAGAGTTGAAGTTTGGTTCAGCAAAGAGCACAAGCTTTGCCACGTTAGAGGAGAAGGTTACTGGTAGGATGTACAGCTACGTCTTGTTTTGTTCTGCTAAAATCTTCGTGCTACAGGAGCTTCTTTGCCTACTCATTGTGTAGGGGCCTTGCTCTGATGCATCTCCAGAGACAAGTGTTTTAACAGTTTTATAAAATGCCACCATGCTTTGTTCACAGGATCACAAGGAACCCAGGTTATGCCTATGTGTACTGCTCTCTGGCCATATAATGGCTGAAAACAACACATACCTTCTGCTTTAGCACTACACCTAGTTAAAGTAGCTCAAATTTGCTTAGGATTAAAAAGTTTTGAGCCTAATTTTCTGTAAATCCCCATCAGGAGAGGTTAAAAGCTTAAACGTGTCTTTCAGGCCCCAGAACACATGGAAGAGCATCAGAAAAATACTGTAGTTAGAAATTAAAATGCAGTTTTTTACTTAGCAGACAAACTGGGAACTTTACTAAGTCTTGAGATGGTGCCCAGTGAGCTGATTCCGCTGTCTCTGCAAGCTCATGAAAGGCAAGTTTTGAAGCGTCCTTCTAGACAGCCACCTTTGCGTTCATAAGCAAAATATTATTAGTTTAGTCTTCTGCCACCCAGAATCTTTTCAGGCCCTCATCTTTAGTATCCTACTCTGAGGCCACCTCAGATGAGAGCTTGGGACTACCAACAGCTTTGGGATGGATCAAACACCATCTCACTTGGGTGCACCGCAGTCACCATCACTAGGCACTCCAACACCGCATTCTTCAGGCAGTACTAAATCTCATTTGTGTTTGCAACTAAGTGCCTATCACAGTAGGGCTCTAATAATGGAGACTTTGTCTTGCAAAAGGTCCTGTAATAGCTGCCAAAACTGTTTTAATAAGTTTGTTGGCATCATTCAGATGCTGCTGGCAAGAGCAATTAAGGAGTCAAGAGACAGACCGACTTTGTTTTTCTAAATTACCTCATGATTTGTGTAATATGGGCTCAAAATTTCTAGATCTTGAACTCAGCCAATAAAATATATTTACAGCAAGGTGCCAGAACAGCTTGAGCAAGCCATCAGGTGAGACCGTAACATGTGTTTTGTCCTTCTGGACAACACTAGCTAGTTTCTAGCCTCTGGCACACTCTCAAGGAACCATTCAAAGAATTTACCTGGATTTACACTTCAGCTGCTCATTCCTGAATCTCACTTTCCTTTCACTACCTTGCTTCTTGGAAACACTTGGAGGTTAGCGTTCTCCTTTCTTCACCTTCCCCACTATCAAATACGCACATTTATCACATGACAACTAAAATTCATACACATGAAGCCACTTAACATGTAAAGAGTCATATCTAACTCAGGAGCAGACATCTTCCAGAATGAGAACTTCATCTGATCAAAATAATTTGTGCTGTGCAGCATTTTAAAGGAAAGCTACAAAAAAGTCTTTTTTTTACCAAGGCCCAGGACTTAAAAGTTGGGATTTCCCTCTCCTGGCTTTCTACGTCTACCATAGAAATACTATCATGCCCTGTTCCTGGGAGTATCCAAGGCCAGGTTGGATGGTGCTTTGAACAACTCGGTCTAGTGGAAGGTGTCACTGCCTACAGCAGGGGTGTTAATACTGGATGATCTTTAAGGTCCCTTCCAACCCAAACCATTCAATGATTCTATGATTGAGCAACCATCCAGCTACAGTAAACAACAGGAGACTATTAAGGGAGCATCAAGACACAATAGCACAGAAGTCTGTCTCCCAGCAGATGAATCTTACTAATGGTACCTCTCAAATAACTACATGGAAGACCTACATCCCTCTGTTACAGGAGTACCTGAAGTTCATTGCTGACATTTCTGATCCTGAAGGCAGCATCATCCTAGTCCAGGAAAGCTGGAGACAATGCCCTTCTTCAGACCTTGATAAAGTTAACCAGTGTTAACCATGATAAAGGTTGGGTCAGAACATAAGACTAAGGACAGACTGTCTTAAAGGCTGGTTGATTGTGCTGCTCAGTGCTTGACCAAAAGACATGTTTTATAAATCACAGCCAATGCAATTTAATTTTTCCATCTGTTACACTGTATTTTAAGAGTTATTATTTCACGACCACATCAAAAGTTCTAAACATGGGCACTATCGGCTGGTTACCTTGACCACTCAACAAATGTTAATTTCAGTGACAAAAAAACAAAAACAAAATGAAACCACCCCCAACCCTAACTTTCCTCAAGTCAAACATTTAACTTGGACAGATTTTAATTAACTAATTTACTGAATATAGTGCAGTAGTCCTTTCTGTAGAAAATTATTTTCTACTTCCAGATACCAAGAAAAGGAAGTAATACAATCTGAGCATCCTTTCTGCTCCAGTTCTTAAACTTAGTTCCACTTTTTCTCACTAGTACATCTTAGTCAAAGAGCTAACTATTTTGCATTCTTCTCACATTCCTCCACCTCTGAAATAAAAGACAGGATTGGAAATGCAGGAGAAGAAAATTCCAAGCAGTTAAACACCGCAACTTAAAATAAAATGGTAAGTGTGAAGCATAGCAGTGTTCTCACTGACACTGTACTTAGCACATACTCTGAAATCCAGAGTTTTGGGTGGCAGTGAAGAATGTGTAAGAAACATAACATCACTACGCTATAGGGCATAGCTAAGGAACTAATGTTAAGGAACCCAAAATAAATTCCTTCAGTGGAGCTCCTTCTCATATGGCCCATGCCTACAAAACACCTGCATATAAACCAAATACCTGCAGCAGCCTATTTCCATTCTAGGGACAAAATGAAAGCCATAAGTAATCGCACACTCTCCACAAACACGGCTACAGAACCGATGCCATCAAAAGGAATCCAGAAGCATTGCTGTGCATCTTTAAAGTACCAATTGTGTGCTAGTCTATGTTTAATACAGAACAGCCAGTTCAAAGGAACTCTGAATTCAAAGTATATTACTGTGTTAAACAAACAATACAGTTATTTTTTACTGGCTACTTTTCTTACAAATACACAAGTGTTATTGTTTGAAGCCCTTGTAGAGATCAACCTGGACACAAACATGTTTATGAGGAAGACTCCTATAAATCTTTGCTCCTCCAGATTCTCACAGGCTTTTCTATCTCCACCTACAGTTTTTCTCAAATAAGAGATACATCAGGAACACCAGAAATGATAATCAAGTCTTCAGACATGAAACTGCATGAACATGCATGCAGAATCAGGTGGAAGGGAAGTAATAAGATCAAAGTCAGGCACTCCCTTTCCCTCCCTGGGAAAAAAAGATAAGAGAGGAAGCTCCATGCTGCTCCTGTCTCATGTTTCTGTTGTTTTACACTTTAAAAGATTTCAGTTGTCGAAGTAGTTTTCAGCACAAACTACATTCAATGCATCCTGAAACAGTTGACTTCCACAAGATTTCTTGTAGGTGAAACAAGTGTTCACCTTGCTCCCAGCATACCATCCAGGATCTGTGGTGTTTGGGGAAGTGCAGGGTGTATTTTGAGGTGGGTCATTTTGTTCTTTTGTTTGTTTGTGGTTTGTTTTTTTTACATTGTGGCACTCCAAAGAGCAATGAAATGGCACCTCAACAAAGCAGATTCAGGGGATGACTAGTAGCTTGAAAGGGTTTCACATCAGAGTGTGACTTGTTGCTAGCAGGTAATTTAATAAAACATCCACTTTAAAGTGAATACTGTCTTCCATAAACAAACAAAAAAAAAGGATATAAAATGACACCACCGTGATCTGCTATGAGTAGCAGATTTATGTCTGGTCTGTCAGAGACCAACACAAGAGCTACTCAAAAGAAGGCTATGTATCACGTTTGTGGTTGAATTCCTCATGTCTGTTCTTAGAAGAAGAAGAAACAATGACATAGATTGGGAAGCATCGGCGCTAAGGAAGTGTGGGTTTCCTGTAATTCATGTCTTGATTCTCAGGTGCACAAATAAAGTCTTTTCCTTTTCAAGAATATAAGGGAAGCTATAACAACTTACCTGTGTGGATTCACTACCCTCTAATAAAGGATGAGGTTCTTTGCTTCAGTGGAGATACTCAGAGGGTATGTAAGTTTTGTGAAAATAGGCAGCTAAATTCTACAGTTATCATCATGTTATGATATCATTATCTCTCTGGCCAATTTCAAGCTAGGGTGATAAGAGTTAGCATGGCAGAAGACACACACACAGACAAATTTTTCTGCCAAACGCTTTTAGCTTGTCATTTTAGGTTAATAATGGAAACAAATAAACTTAATGCCTTTAAAATGCAGCCAACCCTGATCTAGTTACAAACCAAACCGGTATTGGCCAGAGAAGCAGCTATCAGGATTTGTATTTGAATGAGTTCAGCAAGCCGTCCTGAGCTTGGAAAAAGTGTTTATGCCCATTAAAAAAACCCCTCCTGCTCAGCTTTTAAGTACCTTGTAGCACCAGTTCAGAAGACCTTCTGCAATGGAAGAGGACCTGTTTAAAATTGGTAGTGGTAAATCAGTGTTCAGATAGCTCCAAATCCTCTTTGTCCCCCCCCCCAAATCAAAAGCCTGAGGTGTAGAGGATTCCCCATGCATAGTCATGGTTGCATGCAATCGCTCCTTGTCCAACCTACATTACTAGTTTTCCTTAAAACTCTTTGTAGGCATTCTAAAACATGTTATCATACCACATTAGCCACAAGCTGCAAGGGATGCACATTTCCTTAATATTTTCTCTTATCAATGAACAAGGAAACAAAACAAATAAAGAGTAAGCATAATCAAAGTGACAGGTGGATTCTGAAAATCACTTCAGGCTACAGCTAATAATAGAATACCCAGTTTCAAATTAAAAGTTTGGATGAGTAGATTGACACCCTCAAATGCTAAAGAAACACCAGTGCTTTTCCAAGAGCTGGTCAGGGCTGGTCAGGCTGAGTCATGCACCCAAAATACAGGAGCAGAATGAGAATTTTCTCATGCACTGATTGGCCTGAATCCAAACTCCTGGATAGACTTTTTTCCTCCAACTAAGCAGAGCTGGGCTGCACACATATGCAACCTCCACAGGCAAGCTTTGCTCCGGTAAACCAAGTCGAAGCATTTGAAACCTAACTCAGAAGAGGCACTGGCTGGCACAGGGTCCTACCAGTCAGCACAAGGTGGTATCATCAGCTCCTTCCCACTGACCTTCACTTGGTGCCAATCTTCTTAATCATTGAAATGGCCAGTGCAAGCACAGTTTAAAGTTCACCTCACCACTTTCAGAATGTCTCCACAACGAGCACATGTTTAAACATTAGAAATTCCTCCAGTGCAGCAAACTCACTTTCCACCCATGCACACGCTTATTTACTGAACTTCACTGTCAAAGCAACAGGTTAGGAAATGTCTGACTCCTCTGATGGAAGGCTCAGAAAGCTTGGGCCATTTATGAGGTCTCTAGCTGCTGGTTCAAAGACAACATACAGGATTGGGGGAGTCAGAATTGTTTTCTGAAGATAAAGAAGAAAAAAAACTGTTGAGATTTTTCCAAAGAAGCTACATTTGGACACTGTTTGAGGAGCCCACTTTCTCATTATTGCCCAAAGCTACCAAATAGCTACTTTTAATCTTTCTGAAATTCTTCCAAACCCAGATGGTTTGGAAGACAGAAGATGGAGCAACCCCCTCAAATGCATCTTCACAGCTTGTAGAAGATATGTGTAAAGGACACTGTACCCATATTCCTCCCACAGGCAGGTAGCTTAGATAAAGCACAAATAGTTCAGTTCTGCACACATGGTGCCAAGTAGAGGAGTCAGAACACTAATAAATCCTACATTCATAATAAACAGTGCTACCTGCTGTAACAAGAGTTACATGATAAAATCCACTGAATATGGAATGGGTGCAGCAGCCCTAGCCTGGTCATTTCAGCACAGCAGAATACAGGCACCCAGGTGGCATTTTATGACCAGGAAAGAGTCTCATACAAGCTTTCTAACTGGCCTATGGAATAGAGTTAAAAGAAGGTAGCAGAACCCATTGCTGCTCACTGAAATCAAACATACCCAATATTCCTTTGTTTAAAATCCCCATTACCTACAGCTGCTGCAAGCAGGAGATAGCTGTGCCATGAGTACTTCTATATTTACTCCACTTTAAAAATGCCAAAGATGCTTCATATAATGCCTTTGGCATCTACCACCAAATAAAGACAAGCCAAGTCATAAGATACTTTGTAAAACAAAAATATTCAAAATCAAAGTACACAAATTTACACCACCATTTTCCAGTCCAAAGGGATTAAACAATTATGTACTTAATTAGAAAAATTAGGACATCAGTTTCACCTTGTTTCTACACAGACCAGAACTCATTTCCTACTGTGGTTTCTGATGCAGATCTGGACAACCACTTATGCAAATACACTAAGGAATGCAAGCTAATTTTTAAATTCCTTCATGTTGTTGTTCCTAACAAACAAACAAAAAGTACATACAAAGAAAAAATAACTACTTTTTATAATTTAAAATCCATGTATGCATTCAAATAGGGAATATTCATGTGAAACCCTGAAATACTTCAGATAGAGCCAAAGGAGAAATAATAGCTGGTTGAGTTTCCAATGTACCAGGAAGATTACAAATGTACGGAGAAACAAGTTGCAGTTAAAAATTACCTATTCCTTGGTAAGTACAGCCTGGTGGCTTATGTTACCTATACATTCAATCTGGCTTAAATGAGAAGAGTTGTTTTGAGCACTGGGCCAAAGTCTTATATCAAAGCATCTTCATGTTGCTCTAGAAGCCAAGGCAATGCTACCTGCCTCATTTAACTTTTTTTATTCACAGGAAACTAGTCTGGCCTTCTTGCAAGGTTTTGTTTTACAGCAAGTCAGCTTCGGCCTTCACGAATGCATTGGTCCAAACAAGCTCCTACTCACATAAATAATCAGTCCACCATGCACTTATTTCTCCACTCCCAGCCACCCTGGCCTATTTGGAGCTACAGACAAAATCCTCACTGCTGCTTTCTTGTGGGCTGGTTCTCTTCCACCTTTTGATGATTATAGCCCTTTGATTTCAGCCCTAAAGCAAATTCAGTTATTTGATGCTTTCCCACAAAATCATCTTCCCTTCTCCCTTGAAACACGCCCCAAGAACAGACAAGTTCCCACAATTCCCTGAGAAACGAAGAACAGCTCAGTTTAATGCAGTAAAAAAAACTATGGGAATAAGACACCAGCAGTCCTAGCAACAGGCATATGGGACTGAAGTGCCTAAGCACACAGTGATCCATGCTCCTTACGAGTGCACCGGGTGTGGGAGCCCAGGTTGGTGCACCTGCTCTGTATCTGGCTGTGTTTTACATGCAAGGCTGTCTTGCACACAGAAGAAACTTGCCAACCAAACACCGAATCCATTTGTACACAAGACTGCTACCCTGCAGAATTTTGAAATTCACAAGGAAGTTTGTTTTTGAAGAGAGTGAAAAACTCCACATTTAGGAAATAGGAATTACAAACAGTAAATGAAAGTGGTCCTACAATTAAACACATCTTAAACAGATTAATCATTCCAACAACCTTACAGTAGGATCTTACCATCAAGCGTGTGTGTGACACTGGGCAAGTCAAAGTGATCATTTCCGTCTCTGACATGGAGGAAATACTTAGCTAGCCCTTAGCGCTGAAGCTTTGTTCAGTAACCTTTGAGCACTTCAGACTGTGTTTCAGAATTAAAGCAATGTAAATATTTATCTGGGAAACAGGAAGAATAAAATTCTGTAAGAGTCAAATGAAAACTAACCTGAGTTTTCAAGATGTCTTCAATCATACAGCCTCAATGTTACATTAAGGCTTCTTCTTTTTTAATTGTATATAATTTTTCTTGAGATGTATTTAATACTGGCAGTTAAATGGACCATTAGGTTTGGAAATGTTCATCTCTTTGGATATGAATAGGATGAAGCAGGGTAAGTTTTTGTTTTCAAAGCTGCCATTAGCCTGCTGATAGTTTTCTTTCAGGCACCATTAACACAGCAGCAGTCAAGACTTGCTTACGTTGCTGCAAAGAAACTATTATCCAGTGAGTTCAAGCCTTCTTCTCTTACCTACATGAATCTTTGCAGAAGTCTTTGCAGGTCAGGTAGTACCCTAAATGTTATGAAAATGTGACCAGAAAAGTCATCAGCTCCTGTACTTCCTTTAATCTTGTGTTACATTCCACTGCACTTTCATGACACAGTGATGGGAGCGGATTGCATGGCCAGCTTCTGGAGGAATACTGAACCAGATACAGTACTCATGCCCTCCCTCTCTTTTCTCCTTTTAACACCTCCAGCCAGCCCCAGCCTCCCAACAGGACTGCAGCGCCTCCAAACAGCATTGATGGACTCTGGGCTTCGCCTGCCCCTCTTCTCCCTTCCCGTTTCCTACTCTGCCTTTTACAGATATTTCAGCCTCAGCAACAAAGACTCTGTAGCAAGCAAAATCTTTCAGCATATCAAACTGTTGTGATGTGAGGAAATTAAAATATGAAACATTGTTTCAGATGCTGACATTTAAATAGATTTCATGGCTGAACAAAGGCACTTCGAAAAACGAGCCTTTACATAAAAACTAAATTAATGGTGCCACACACACCTCCTGTTCAGGGTCCATGGCCACTCTGGTTATGATAACAAAGCTGGGTCTGCACCGACATCTTCACACGCTCGGTCATGACACGCATGTTAACATACCCCACAGCCCTGCATTACAGTCTGTGATCCAGACCTCGAGCTCTCCCTTCAAGCACAAATTTCCCACATTTGCCCCCAACAGCATTAAGAAACACCCAGGCCTAAAGGCCTGTGTAAGAATATATCGTAAAGCAGGCTCCGCTCACAGGCAATCCAGAGCAGGAAGCCAAACTCACTTGAGTGCCCAAGCCCACCCCCATGGCCACCTGTGTCAGCCGCTGGGGCCACGAGCCCCTCCTCAGCCGCGGCGCAGCAGGGGCAGCTCCCCACAGCCCTGCCCAGCCGCAGGCCTTGCTGAGCCAGACCCACATCCTGGCCTGCCCTTGGCCAGCCACAGCGAGATGCCCAGGGCTGGGGCTGCCCCAGTGCCCCCAGCCATCTGCTCCTGGCTAGGGGTGGGACAGGCCCTGGCTGCCATTTCCCTGCCCCCAGCGACTCCCACGGAACAGGTGTGGCACGGGCGCACTGGATGACCAACAGCAAGACCCAGCGCCCCATGCTGCACTGAGCCCTACGCAGCACTGCCAGACCACTGCACAAACCAACACCGAAGAGCAGATCTTCCACCAAATACCATTTTTGCAGCCAATTTTGGCAGAGGCATCCCCAGCTGAGCTCATGGAAGTAACACCTCCCACTCAGCACCGAGGAGCAATCACAGGGCTGACACTGATGTTGACCATGGCCAGTCACAAGTAGTGTCACCCAGGGCTCAGTACTGGGGCCAGTCCTGTTTACTGATGATCTGGATGAGGGGATCAAGTGCACCTTCAGTCAGTTTGCAGATGACACCAAGTTGGGTGGGAGTGTTGATCTGCTGGAGAGTAGGAAGGCTCTGCAGAGGATCTGGGCAGGCTGGATCCATGGGCTGAGGCCAAGTGGATGAGGCTCAACAAGACTAAGTGCCAGGTCCTGCATTTGGGTCACAACAGCCCCATGCAGCACTACAGGCTTGGGGAAGAGTGGTTGGAAAGCTGCTCTTTAAAAAAGGACCAGGGGCTACTGGTCAACAGCAGCTGATCATGAGCCAGCATGTGTCCAGGTGGCCAAGGTGGCCAATGGCATCCTGGCCTGCATCAGAAATAGTGTGGCCAGCAGGATGAGGGAAGTGATCATCCTCCCTTGTACTGAGCTCTGGAGAGGCCACACCTCAAATCCTATATTCAGTTTTGGGCCCCTCACTAGAAGAAAGACATTGGAGTGTGTCCAGAGAAGGGCAATGGATCTGGTGAAGGGTCTGGAGCACAACTCTTACAAGGAGCAGCTGAGGGAGCTGGGGGCGTTCAGCTTGGAGAAAAGTAGGTTCAGGGAGATCTTATCGATCCCTACAAGTACCTGAAAGGAAGAGTTGGTCTCTTTTCCCAAATAACAAGTTACCAGGCAAGACCAAAGAGCCTCAAGTTGTGCCAGGGGAGGTTCAGACTGGATATTAGGAAAAATTTCTTCATGGAAAGGGTTGTCAATCATTGAAAGAGGCTGTCCGGGGAAGCGGTTGAGTCACTATACCTGGAGGTATTTAAAAGACATGTAGATGTGGCACTTAGGGACATGGTTTAGTGGCAGACTTGGCAGTGATAGGTTAATGTTAGGACTTGATGATCTTCAAGGTCTATCCAACCTAAACAATTCCACGGCTCCATGACCATCCTCCTTTCTCAAGGGTGCCCAAGTTTTCCTTCCCTCACTGCCAGACAGCCTCACCAGCAATACCACTGCTCTGCAGCCATGTTTTTATCAGAAGTCAGCTTCAGCATCACTGCTGCTCTATAATGAGCATTATGAGATTTGAGGGGGGAGAAATTGTATATCAAGAGAGAGCAGAGAAGAGGTCACACTCCTTTTCTTCCAGCCTTCACTCCATGTCTCATTTCCTGCAATATCTCAAACACTATGTCAGAGTAATGCCAAAGAAGCATATCTTTGCATATATTAATTCCTCTCCAATAACACACACCCTCCACTTGCTATTACTCTTTCCCTTCTCCTTAGCCTACAGCAAGCAAAGACTTCTCATCTACAGCAGCAGAGCTGAAAGCCAACTGCTCTGCACACAGCTACCCTGCAAGTCAGTCTTTGCTAACGCACAGATGGCTTCCCTTCTTCTGCCTTGTATATATATATATATATACACACACATATATATGTCAATGTATTTTGTCTTCTGGGGCAAGAAATTCCCAGGCTAGGCTTTCATGCAACTTTCTTCGTGTTGATTTCCTAACTGACCATTTGAAAAGCAAAAACAAAAACAAAATCCACATAAACATGGATGACTGCTAAAAGAAACGATCGTATGACATGTAAAACAAGCCAGTGTGGGAGGAGAGAGTCAGACACACTCTTACTTCACTGCTTTTATGCTTAACACTGCAGCTGTGAAAATGAAAAGGGAAGAAACATGCTTTTCCAAGGCATAGGCAGCCAGTCTGTTGCAACGTTTCTAAAGTACATCCCTAGTGCTCCTGTTCAGTGCTCTGGAAATAACTGCATGTATAGTTCAGGTTTTGCCTTTTTGTAAAGATTTTTTTTAAAAAGGATGAGCGAATACTGGTATTCTGTAATAAAAGCACATGCCATAATGTGACAGGGTGAACAGGTCACTTCAACAGTAATGTTGGAAGACTGCAATTTTCTAACACTATCTGTACCATGGGAGGAGTACTAAAATTCAATAAGTGTTCAGCTGAGCTTGGTGAGAGGAAAATTGACTCTATTAAAAATTTGCCACATAACATGCCTTTAAGAGGTACAGAGTGCAGAACATGAACTCAAAACTGTCTATTATTTCATTTTTGTTGTAGCCTGTACCTCACACACTTAGACCTGGTAGTTCCTGTTCCATAAGAAAGTCCTCATGGCCATGAACAACTTATTTTACTGAATGCCTATCATCCCAGAAAAGTCTGAGGAAAAGCCATTTACGAAGACCTTTTCACCTACTGGTGACAGGCTTGGATTGAGGGGGCAACTGCACAAGTGTAGCTGAAGACACTTGCCCAGATCTGACGTACACATTACAAAAAAACACCTGGACAAACGCTTTAGAAGCATTTCAGTGCATCATGTGTCTTCAGAGTTAAATATACAGGCATCTCCACTACTTGTATAAATACCAGCAGTAGTTGATAGTGATCATATTACTTTTCCCTCTAATCCACCTTCAGTGGACTCTCCAATACAGGCACTGCTTTAAACATTGTTCAAACAAGTTTTCCTAAAATACAAAATTCCAGCTCCTACTTGTCCAAAGAGCAACATCTACAGCAAGAGAAGGAAACTTGTAACAAACTACTGTCAATCTCATTTGTCTCTACGACCCCTGACTTCTGAAGTTCTCTTTCACTAAGGTGAATATTTCTGTGAGTCTTTAGTAGAGAAAGACAGAAGGCAACAAGTTCAATCAGGGACTTGAGGGCAAAGGAAGAAAGCAAGCCAGAAGAAAAACTACTTGTATTTATCAAATTGGCACAACCAAGCCAGCAGAATTTGGGCGACGAGACATATACCCACACACCCGGATCTGAAGTACACTTTAGTGAAAGAAATCACCTGGAAAAACATGGAGACAAGGCAGGCAGCCTACCATACACTTTCTATATGCATACTGCCATCTCTACCTTAGTTCTGTCTCTCCAGGTCCACACAACCTTCCATTTTCTTCTTTTCTTCTCCAATCTCTTCCTACCCGGCTCTGATAACCCAACACTTCCCATTGGTTCAGAGGCAGTGGATATCCTTCTACTGCCTATTGCACAGATGGACAGAAGTAAGCTCTAGAAGAGAGAGGTGTATTTGTTCTCCACTAGTCAAAGGCACAGTGTTTGACAGCTAGGACAGCTATGACTTGCTAGGGCAAGGGTTTCCAAAAGAGTTACCAACCACTCCATCTTCTCAAGCACTTATATTTCAGAGCAGTTCTCAATGTAGGAGATGTGTCCTTGTGGTATGCATCCTAGGAGAGCAAACTACTCTAGAACCATGGGCAGTGAAAGCAGGGATGTAGCCAGCAGGTGGGGGTGTGGGTAAGACAAGGTACAGCAGTTCTCTGGGATTATAGCCATTGCTACTAAATGATGAAAAACAAGCACTCCACAAAATGCAAGGGCAAATGTGACAAGAGTCTGAATTTTGAGAACTCTGTGCCTTGTTGTGCCCATAACTTTGATAACAAACGTCAATCCCCTGTTACAATGGCTGCAGCTCCATCATCTTTAGCATAATACAGAAAAAAAATCCATTGGCGAGATGATGTGATTACAGGGAAAAGATTTTAGGTAACCAAAATACCCGTTTCCCAAAAAAAGAACTGCTAATCATAGTAGAGCACACCAGGCATTCCATTCATCCATAATGTTAATTTAAAAAAAAACGAAAAATCTCTGCTTGTTATGCAGACAAAGAACCTTGTACTCTGCAACTGCAGTGTCATTAGAAAGCTTAGAGAAGAAACCAATATCCAATCACAGACTCCATTTAGCCTTCCTTAGTACTAACACTGGTATTTTGCTGTTTTCATAACTGAACTGTCAAAACAACTTCAGCTTATCCAAATGTATCCAGAACACGTTGGATGAGGAATTGTTGTCTAATTTGTGCATCTCTACAGAAGTCCAAAGGAATCACTAGTGTGTGAAATTGCTAAATGAAGAAGAGGCATTGATCACAGACTACACTAAGCAGAGGAAGAGAAGCATTCAGGACTTCCTAACCATGCCCATAACATGGATCTAATCCCAACAGCAAGACATTTGTTAAAAATCAAGTGCTGTTTCCAAAACAAATGCCTTGTGCTCTCAATATAAAAATAGGACATTCTAAGTCTATGCCTTGATGTCACTTCTGTTAAACAAAACACTCCAAAGAAGACAGGAGGGACACGTCACATTTTTTGTCATCATCTGCTTTCATATAGAGCAGAAGTAGTTTGGTATTAGCAAATACATGTTGTACACTAAATCACTGTTACATCGTCATCCTTGAAAGGCACAGAGCTTAAGCCACCAGGAGCTTTCTAAATGTTACTACTTTGATGATTACACAAGTAGAATGACTTTCCACATAGCAGTCACAGGACATCCCTAGTTCTGCCTGATTCACAAGAGCAGGTCACTCTCCATCTCCAAGCAACACAAGTCCATCTGAATGCTTCCCCGTAATTTGTACATAATTCTGCCTCCAGGAAGAATGCAATAACGACTAGGACCATACCACACTATGTCAAATTTGACAGATTGATTGCTTTTTTGTAAGAGTGGAGATGAAAAAGACCTAAGGAGGAATATATACTCCATGAAAAAATTTTGTTCAAACAGGATCAACACCAGGTCCTCTGCACTCTGGGAGTTTAGGCTGAACAGCAGTGCAATTAAGTAGGTTTGCCTCTTGGGGCACTTCAAGTTTTAATTACTCCATCAGATTGTTGGAAAGAACACAGGAAAGAGCATGTGATATAATGAGGCCTCTAAATGGCTCTCCTCATCTCAGTTTCAGCAGCCCTGTAAAAACAATCTGTTAGCCTCCAGTATTGATTTTCTTTACACTGAGAGGCTGTGTGTAAATTGACTTCTGCAATAAAAGTCATACAGTATGGGTACATCAAGTATCTGACACACTCAGTCTTCTCACCACATTTTTGTCTTACCAGCCAATTAAAGTGCTACTCGTTGGAATAGGAGACAGATTTCAATCATCAATATTTCTTTAGCCAGAAATATTAGGTCCTTTAAGATTTAACATGGGAGACAAGAAGTCTGCTTTCTGGGCTGTGGGGGGAAATGTTTTAGTCAGCGGTATCAAAACAAGCGCTCTCACCTCCTGCACAATCTAGAAGCGACGCAACCTTTTGGAAGAAATTTAGTATGCAAGAGATATGGAGAGTTTCTCATGGTTTGTAACAAGTCATTCCTTCAAGTGGTGCCTGGGCATAGCAGTGTGCTCTACACAGTGAGAACTCTCCCTCCCCCAACATACTCATTTCGAGCAGCAGGCAGGCCAGGGACTGGCAGTCAATGCATTTTGGCTCTGGTCCACTGGTGTCAAGAAATATCAGCAGGAGTTCTAACATGCTTTAGAGCAGACACTCCTCTTCCCCAAGGGCCAGAGACACCACTTGGCTACACAGGCAAGTCCCCGAAGTGCAAAATATGGAAAAGTGCCTAAAGGGATCTTTAAAATGAATTTGCAAACAACTCCAGATCCAGGAGGTAGGATAACCTCCTTTGACTATCCCACCAAAGATGACAAACCCCCAGAGAAGGGAGCTAAAGACTGTATGGGACCCCTGTTTGATTCCAGTGCTTCTTCTCACTGTTGGATTCCCAGAAAAGTATTTTGGCACACAGTCCTGCCTCCTTCCATTTGCTACATTAAATGCACTGCAAACTACTAACCAAGAGTAAGAGCTAATAATTCTAATATCAAATCTAGTCATTACATATTTTAAAGTGAAATCTGATGGAAACTTCAAAAAAAATGAAGATGTAAAAGTGTTCAGAGACATTTTACAAAAAAAGGCCAGAAAGTTTGTTTAGGTGTTGACTTTTACAGAAGCGGCCCTGGAAGCCTCTGGTGCCCACAGATTGATATCTTGCTTCCTCATATAAATGCATTCTTCAGTTATCACAATTACTTCAAGACACTAAAGCAAATCATCTTTGCCTAAGAGTTTAGGTTTGATAAACAAATAGTAGCTGGATATCTATAAGCAAGTTGATTAAATCATTAGCTCAGCAGACTAGTCAGTACCACATCAACAGCTGAAGCAAGAGCTGGAATGCTTCTGGCTGCCAGTGAGCTAGTTACCACCAGCACTCTTCCCCTCACCGGTTTCTGCATTCAGAGAGGATTCAGTTTCCAATATTAACATAATTCAAATTCTAGGGAGATTTGTCAATGTTTTAAGAAAGAAGACTAAGCAGTTTTAGCTCAGCACACCTAAAACAGGGATACAAAATTTGACCATAAGCCTAAAATGGCATGATTACTACCAGCATAGCAAAACCAAAAAGATACAATAATATATTCTAGAACATCTGGACTTCTTTTCTGACAAAAAAATGCTTCAGGTATTATCTTTAAAATGTACAGCAGCCAACTGTAAAGGCTCAGGGCATTATTTGTGTTCAAAATAAGTGTGTCAAAATGTTATATACCAATCACCTAAAGTAGTACTAACAATTTGTATCACGCTGGAGTTAATTTAGATATCTACTTGAAAAAATTTATCACTCAAGTACTAAAATAAGTTAGGATCTTAAGCCACTAACATACATTTTCCAAGTACTGCTAAATTAATTCCACGAAATATTAGTGAGCATACTTCTCCCAGAGTCTGCAGACATCTACTCAAAAGACAGATTTTGTTATAAGGTAGTAAGTGGCCCACAGCAGAATCACTGTCTTAATACTTCTGCCCCTCAGCTGTGGTCATCACTTGAGCCTGATGATGCACAGAGTAAGGACAGGCAGTAAAGTACATTTACAATCTGTTTAAACTTCACCCCAGAGTGAAAGTCCAAGCAAGCTCATTCCAAACAAGTATTGGTATTTTGTTTATGACTTTCTATATTTTATGGAAAGGGTGAGAAATACCCTAGAGTCTAAAAGGTTTAAAAGTGATATTTAAATATATGAAATAATGTGGGAAAAAAAAATCATATAACTGAGTTACTCCATTAAAAAATTATATCAAATGTAAAGAGCTTATCCACAAATAAGAAGGCAGACCACGTGACCTAGGAGATCCTTCCCAGTTGTGTGTTCTGGAAAGTAATCCTATTAAGACAGTCTGGTAAGAGGATTTTCATTAGGCATTAATTGTGCCATCTTTTGCATTTATGAAGTCCAACACAGAGGACTGAAGTGTGTGATCCTCTTGTTGGCAGCATATTTAGAATGGTGAACTCTTCTCAGTCACCACTGGAAGTGTCACCTCTAGACTAGCACCAGTGCACACACTACCCATTCACTTATTTACCATTAGAACACTTAATTAATGCTATACTTCTTCTATACTACCTTTACTTTACAGGCTGAATAGTACTACATTAAATTAATTATGTACAAGCATTCTAATTATTACAGACCTATAGTAACATGCTATGATTTTTCTCTATACTTAGATCCACCAGATCTGTGCTACTGATAAATATCACATGGATTGAAAATATACAAGATGCCTTCTGGGGCTGCGATCTGTGTGTTCCCTGAAAATAGTTTAAGATGCCATGCTGAACCGGTTCCTGGAATAGACATCATGCTCCCAGGGTGGTGGGAGTGGTGGAGTGAGGGGGTAGGTAACAGTTCTGCTAATGAAATGTGATCCTCAGAATTAAATACTTATCACTTCAAAGAAGATTTGATTTGTTTCAGTGTGTACCTCTGCCCAAACAATTCCTTGTTCCAAGAAGTTCTTTAACAGGCTAAATTTATTCTATCCTTTGAAATACAGTCGTACTGCTGTTGTATGGACTGCATACAATTAAGATTTTATCCCCCTTCTCCAACATTAATAAGTTCTAGAAATCTTGACTTCCATAATTCCATGTCACATGGGAGAACAGCAAAAGAAACTCCTAATGTTTTACAACAGGCAGCAGAAAGTTGCAGTGACAAAGATGAATGGCCATGTCTAATCTACTCAATTTGTGCTGTCAAATAGAAGTTTCTGGAGTTAGATGTAAGGCAGGGAAAAATGAGAGTTTTTGAATACTGCAGGCAAGACACAAGGCTGGAAGAATGGATTGATATTGCTGCTGCTGCTTTATCACCTGTGGTGACAAGAGACAAGGTGACCATAACTCAGACTGAATCAGGTTAGAGATGGGATAGCTTTTTTTCCCCATCAGTATCTCCTCCACTGTCAGAATATTACGTAAAGTATGTACACATTATGTACAGTAATATGCACCACAAAATTGCATAGGTTTTTTTGGTTGTGTTTGGGGCCAATTACAGTGTTTTTAAAGTGGCTGATAACCTGTTCTAAAGGGAGAATTATGAGAATGCAACCAGGAGCTCAGCCAGCCTTTGCAAGGCATGAATCAATAGAGAATTAGTTTAGGGTTGTCGTGAGACTAAACTATCACAGTACTTGTTCTAATTGAAGTAAGACTTGATTTCACATCTTTTTATGGGATCAGAGAGATCCCACTCTGTCATAACACAGGCTTACAAGGGACCAACAGTGCTCAAGTCAGCCCAGCACCTTCAACAAAGCACAACATAACCCACTCTCAGCTGTGGATAGATCATCCATGTTGTAGTTTAATTATGCTACAAGTACAGACACATCTAAACTAGACTCAAGTCCAAATGCAATATAATGTGTTTGTGTGATAAACTTGAATGGTAAAAAGGGGTAGATTAATGACCAGTTCCTCCTCTTCCCCTTCAGCTGTACATTCATTGCATGATTTGTAGCATAGTTTACCACTTATTTTTTTATCCACAGTTTTTCCATTGTATCCATGTTCTCCCATCCACCCCCTCCTCTCCTTTGTTACCCTGGATAATCAAGTACCAGCTCTATGTAAAGCAATTTGCCTGAAGGCACAAGAGTCTTTGTAGCCACAAAGATTGGAAGCTACTGTTAATAAGAAGTACAATTATAAAATCTTAAGTGATGTAAGCAATCAATTATTTATTCACCTTGTTATAAAACAGCCACACCTACTGCTTCAGCAAAGAGACCAGTTGAATCTTGAACAGAGAGGGAAAGGACAAAAAAAAATTGCTATGGAATAGCTGATGGAAGACAATCTGTGTTGTGAAGCTTTAAACTGGAAGTCAAGAATATTGCTGCTGATTCAGACAAAACAATGAACCATGAGCAGTGCAGAAATGACATCTAGACTAAACAAAGGTCAAATAGTAGAAAAATCATTTTCTTGGAATCATAGAATGGTTTGGGTTGGAAGGGATCTTAAAGCTCATCTAGTTCCAAACCCCTTGTTATGGGCAGGGACATCTTCCACCAGACCAGGTTGCTCAGCCAGATCCAACTTCAACTTGAACACTTCAAGGGATGGGGAGTCCACAACTTGTCTGGGCAACCTATTATAGTGCCTCACCACCCTCACAGTAAAGAATTTCTTCCTAATATCTCAACTAAACCTGCACTCTGTCAGTTTAAGGCCATTCCCCCTTGTCTTCTCACTCCAGCTTCTTGTAGGCCCCCTCCACGGTCTCCCTGAAGCTTTCTCTTTCTCCAGGCTGAAAAATCCCAACTCTCAGCCTCTCTTCACAGGAGAGGTGCTCCAGCCCTTTGTGGTGCTCCTCTGTACTCACTCCAACAGGTCCATGTCCTTCTTATGCTGGGGAGCCCAGAGCTGGACACACTACTCCAGGTGGGGTCTCACAAGAGTGGAGTAAATAGGGAAGAACTGGCCCCCTTGAGCTGCTGGCCCCACTGCCTTTAATGCAGCCCAGGATGCAGCCAGCTTTCTGGGCTGCAAGTGCACATGGCTGGCTCATGTTGAGGTTCTTGTCAACCAACACGTCCAAGTCCTTGTACTCAGGGTTGCTCTCAATTCATTGTCCTCACCGTTTGCATTTGTGCTTGGGACTGCCTCCACCCACGTGCAGAACTTTGCACTTGACCTTGATGAACTTCTCTCTTGTTGAATTCCTTTGAGCTGCTGTACACATTTTGCATGCAAAAAGGAGGAAAGTAGCTAAACGGTGGTACATTTCCTACTAGAGTAGAGTCTTTAGAACTTAAGGTGAGATTTTAAGAAGTGCGTTTAGAAACAAAAGGCTCTGGCTTTATCACCATCAGG
Source organism: Ptilonorhynchus violaceus (assembly GCA_013397565.1). Classification (NCBI taxonomy): domain Eukaryota; kingdom Metazoa; phylum Chordata; class Aves; order Passeriformes; family Ptilonorhynchidae; genus Ptilonorhynchus; species Ptilonorhynchus violaceus. The sequence goes on from VZRJ01003728.1 coordinate 297,254, forward strand.
TGCTTGGCACCCTCACAGGTCCTTAAGCCCACTCCTCTGAAAGCAACAGCATGATTTACGAGGTTTGTTTTAACACAACATGCATTTTTTAGGCTTCCCATTTTCTGCTCCTGGGATTCAAACACCTTTCTGTGATTGCTACATGATAGAGTAAGCCTTTGCTACACCTGTGTTGCCTGTGTCTTTTAAAAGTCTCTGATAAGCAACTCTTCAGCTGACACGAGTATGATGAGCAGTACCTCTGCTCTCAAGTACACCAAAGTTCATGCTGTACAACACAGAGATCTGACATCTGTAATAATTGTCCAAAAGAAATAATCCAAATACATTTCTAAGCAATTTGATGGGCCTCCAAGTACTTTACTCCAATGCATCTAGACTGTAATACTCAACCTCCCAAAGAAAGAAGTGACACTCTCTAGTTCTCAGATGCTTCTCAGCCTCTTTCCACTTTCGATCCATTTAGAAAGGAACCCACACACAATTACCATTTCTGAGATCTTAGTCCAAGTTAGAAGAAGTCTATTCAAAGAGTCAGACTGTAGGCAAAAGTTTGTTTCCGTAGTGTTTTATTCAGTGGATTTTCTTACCTGGTTCTTCTGAGAACCGAATAACGAACTTCAAACATTATCTCGCTGGAGCCTGAGGCATAAGTAGTAGCTCATACCATCAGGTCCACATCACCACATGGCAGCATTAGCAACATGCTGACCAGGCTGTTTTGGAAAAGATGGAATGTGTGGAGGGAAATGTTAGCATATGCCAGCAGCTTCAGAAAGACAGACAAAGAAGGTGTTCTCTAGCTCTGCAGTCACAGAGCACCCATGGGAAGAGAGCTCTCCATCCAGCAGGACTGAGTTAAGTTGTTCCCTTCCCTCACATACTCCATTAATACTTTTTTATTTTTAAATTTAACTAATAGCCACAGATTGGCCCTGCCAACATGAAATCCCTTACCCATTTCAGAGCTTCATGCTACTCTTGTCATTGCAGTATCCATATCAGCAGACGGAAGACAATCTTACACATATCAACTCTCAGTCTGACATGGATTTGTACTCTTAAAGGAAATGCTTGAAGGGCCTTTATGGGCAGCTCTTCCAACTATATTTTCTTGTACAGTGCATTTTTAAACACAATCCCAGGGTATTCCCATTCCTGGAATGGAAAAAGAGTAAGCTTGGACATAACACCCTGGTACTTGCAGACCAACATCATATCCTTTACCAAGCTCTGACTTTCATACATGAACAGACATATTCTAATAAAATAGTTGATTACTCAGCTAAGCTCAGAAATATCTCAGAAAGTCTTATACTCAGATTTTAGAGTGCAAAATCTAGGGGTTTATTTGATTTGCACATACAAATCTCTACTTTAAAAAATACTCAGCAACACAAGCAAAACCTTCTTTCATTATAGTGCAAAAACCTGTGTGCCATTTACAGCAAATGCTATAATTGTGGGTAGACAGGACCCCAGAGCACAAAAATTCACCTGCAAAGTTGAATGGTTTCTAGGGACAAATCCAGTGGTCTCTTTTTTTCATATACAAAATTGTTCAAGTTTGGCAGGTGCATACAACATAGATTATACATCTGGAAAACTGGTCTATCACCACTTTCATGCTGAACTACAAGTTGCAAACCATTAGGGAATGAACAGTGATGATGTAAGTTGTTCTGTGCAGCATTATTTTGCAATTCCTAACCAATAATGGACCTAGCCCAAAACACAAAGCATCTGTGGAGAAACTATTTTTAGTACCAAGATACCTAGTAAAGGTCAACACTGAAGTCAGTTCAAGTCTTGCAATTAAGGCACTGCATTTTCAATACACTAACCTGCAACTATAACCTCAGTTTCAGCATTCACAGAAACCAGAACAAACAGGTTATAAAACTTTGGTTTTTGAAGAAGCAGTCCCAGAAGCAAACAGCCAGACTGACACTCACGTGAAGCACCTGACCTAAGTATGTTAGCCTGACAGGTTCTGGTGCCAAACAAATCCTGCTTAAGTCTCTCTGGTCCTATTAAAGTTTTCTACCTTGATAACCCTTTACCACTCAGGTAAAGGGTCTTTTATCCCTGAAGTCTGTATCATGTGGAAATAACCTTTCTCAAGCTTATCTTTGTATCATATAACTGTGAGCTGCATTAAAAATATTGTCAAAATATTTATCTTCTAAGCCACACTCCCCAACATCATTATATTGCTTGGCATCCAATTTTTAAAACTAAAAATGTACCAGTAAAGATAACATCCATTAGAAAAAGAACACAAACAAACCTGTTTCATTATTTCTCAACCTCATCTCCTAAACTTTGTCACCATGCCAAGACAGGCTTATATCTGACTTAACTTGCAAGTACTTGAGAGACTATGAATACACGTTTAGCTTTGAATAAAGGGAATCTTTCTGCAAGTATGCACTTACTGATGAATCTCAGCATAATAGCAAACATTATTTAAATGGAAAACAGTGAGCAGGCACTACATTTACACAGTCCCACAAAGAGACATGCAAGTCTTCTTACAGACTTTCAGTGCACCACACTGCAAGCACCCTCTACTTATTTCTGCTCTTCCCAGAAATGAAATGCACTACTCCTTAGAAATACTGCTCTGAATCAGAATAGCAATGAAACACTGACACTGGTTAGCTCTTCCAGGATTAACAATTCAATGGCTATTTCTGACAACCTGGAAGATTTTAGACTGTTCCAGAACTTAAATGTCATTGCATCAGGAAGTTATTGTAGATCTTCCACAGAAGTTGAAGTGAGCAATTCCCAACCCCCTCCCAACCTGCCCTCAGACAGGGTTATTAACTGTCTGCATAGGTGATTAAATTTCAGCCTGAGAGCTACATCTCTAAGCTTAGAAGTAATTCAAGCAGATTCAAGCAAAGCATCTTGCATTAAATTGCTATTGTCTTTAATCATTACATTCATCATGCATCTTCAACTTTATTCTGATAGTATATTAATTGCTTGACCTTTTCACTACCATCATCTGTGCTGACTCTGGATAGAGTTCATGCATAATGGCAAAGAAGAGCAGAAGATGACTTAAACATTTTGCCCTTGGCCTTCAAATATAAAAACATTTTCTTCTGTTATGTTAAACCACTTTTCCCCCTAAAAGTCACCTCAGAAACCAAGTCATCCAAAAAGTTATTTTTATGTAGCTATATATGGTCTCCACTTTAATGGAGAGCCCTCCTTCTAAAGCAGACCTCCTTCTATTTTAGTTGGAGGCAACAACCATAATAAGGAAAAGAATGAAAGATTTTCCTCCAACAAGCCTGTGATTTGAATACTGTGAAGAGCAGCAATAATTCCACTGGGCTTTGCTTTGGTCCTGTGTACCACATCCTTTCTTATAAGCAGAACAAGTACACCTGGATGTCAAAAGCACACAGCCCAAACTGGCCTGGTGCTTTTGAACAGTGAGAGTTAAACCAGAGGACAGATCCAGCAGAGCAGCTACTAACTCCATTATCAGCTCACACGGGCACAAAATCATCAGTTCACGCAAACAACTGTAAATACATCTGACCTCAGAAAAATCCTTGCAGCCTAGAGGCTATGTGGCCAAACAAGTCATGAGACTGGAGAGGCAAGTCACACCAAGATGAGGACTAAGAACTCCTTATTTTTATTATTTTTAACTAGAGTTTCCATTTGTATCTTTCCTTCCCACAGGTCATGGATGTGAACAGTTAAGGATGTTTAACTTGCCACATGAATATTTTTTTTGTGTCGTTCTAACAAATTTGCCAATAAATCACTTTCGAGATTAAAGGAGTTTCTTTAAACAATTATATTATGTGTGTGCTAGATATTCCATCCAGGTTATTTTCGTTTTCACATTCACTCAAGATAGCCACACCTCAAGGACTGTCAAGCTCTTGTCTTCCTAGCTCTAGCATGCCCAGGAGCCCTGGTGTGAGATCTTGGCTTCTGGACATGCTGGCTGCAAAATTCACATCTGGTTTCAACAAATGTCACTTCAGAAGTCTCTAATAAAAGTGAATTAGACTACCGACGAGAAAAGTATGTGTGAACCTCAGTTTAGCCTTAACGTTTTGATCCTTTGTAACAGTAAATACCCGAGGTGGAAGGGAGATACGATCCCCTGGGGACTAGAAGGTCTACATTTTTAATGAAGCTTTGACAAAACAAAGTACTGGTACTTCCTTTACTTAAAACATCGTTATCTCCATAAGGAAGACAACAGTTGCCATTCCTTTGAACAATCTTTTAACATCCTCCTGCTCATCTGTCCTCTACAAAAGAGAATTCATTCTGGCAACACTCGCTCTTTGCCCAAAGTAACAGAAAAACAGGTTTGATACCTACAAATCGGGTACAGACAATCCCTCAGTGTTTGCGATTCAAGACCTAATGATCTTCAAATTGCTCACTGAGATTTCCTGGCCAGTATCTACTCCGCTGCTGTAGGTTCGGGGTAACGCAAAAGCACGATCCAGTGGGGACCGTACTCGCACCGGAGTCTTGCCTCCACACCAGCCGCCTCCGCACAGCCCCCGCGCAGGTCCCTCTCCCTCCTCCTCCTGCGCCCAGAACGCCGCTCTCCCCTCCGACCCGCCGGGCGCCCGGGCGCTGGGCCAGCTCGCGTCTAACGGGTACCGACGCCCGCCCAGCCCGTGGAAGGCGCCTCCGAACCCCGGTCCGCCCTGCCCTGGAAGGCTGCAGGGACGGCGGCTCCCGGACAACACCGCCGCGGGCACACTGCCCGGCACTCCCGGACCTGCCGCAGCCGCCGGGAGCCCCCGGAGCAGAAGGGACCGCTCCGTGCCCGGCCGTGCGGCAGCCACCACCCGTCCCCAAAGGGCGGTCCCCTCCCATTCACCTCGGGAGGGTACGGGGGACACCCTTTCTACAGGACAGGGGACACCTTTCACCATTCCCTGCGGCGGGGCACGACTGAGGCACGGGGCAGCGCCAGGGTGGGGGCGGCGGGCCGGGAATGT